>CM073779.1:52071463-52636013 GCA_037158775.1 Hetaerina titia | reverse complement strand
GATTGGGGATTGGAATGCGACGGTAGGCGAAGGAAGAGATGGTGATGAGGTGGGGGACTACGGTTTAGGCACGAAGAATGACCGCGGGGAGAAAGCAATTGAGTTCTGCAGGAGACAGGGGTTAGTCATCACCAACATATGATTTAGACATCACAAAAGGCGTAGGTACACATGGAAAATGCCACGTGTCTCCGGAAGGTATCAGATAGATTATATCCTGGTTAGGCACAGGTTTAGGAACAATGTAATAAATCAGTTTCAAAAGATAAGGCAGGGGCGGCAGGTTAGAAAATGGAATGTAGAAGCATTAAATGGCTTAACAAGGAAGGAGCATTAACAGGCTGTAGAGAAAATCATGGATGACAGCAAAGATCTGAGTACTATCGAAGAAAAATGGGAATTTATGAAGAAAGGGATATCGAAAGGTGCAATAGACACTATAGGAATCGTTAACGGGAAAAGGATAAGGAAACCATGGATCACGGATGAGATGATTACCAAGATAGATGAGAAAAGAAAATGGAAAAATATAAACACAGAGTTAGGCTAAATAAAGTACAAAGAGTTAAATTATTAATTGAGACGTGCAACAAATAAAGCATAAGACTCATGGTGGAAGACGCAGTGTGAGGATATGGAAAGTTTACAGGCGAAGGATGGAATTGGTGCGATCTACAGCAAAGTTTAATCACTATCGGGAAGTAAGAAGGGAAGATCTGTGTTGGCTGTTAGAGATAAGTTGGGAAAGATAATAGTTGACACATAAAAGTTCCAAGAGATATGGAAGGAATATTTAGAAGCAAGGGCTTGTATGATAAAGAACTTAGGCCAACAAGGTTAAACACAGAAGAGTAAAATGACGTAAATGAAGATAGCTGAGGTCCAGACATAATCGACGATGCGATAGAAAGGGCGTTAATGGAGATGGAACCAAATAAGGCCGTTGGAGTAGACAATATTCCTACAGAACTACTTAAAGGTTTAGGAAAATGTGGGAGGAAGACTCAATATGAGCTGATTCGTAGTATGCATCAGGAAGGAACCTGGCCGGAAGATTTTGTGAGATCATGTTAGTTCCTATTACGAAAAAGGTAAATTACGTAAAAGGAAAAAAAGGTTCCTATTACTAAAAACCTATTGTTCTGTAGTCCTCATCAAGTGAGGACTACAGAACAATAGGTTTGATATCTCACTCAGCTAAAGTTGTTCTCAGAATCATGAACAAAAGGATAGAGAGTAGAGGAAATGATTACTTAGGGGATGATCAGTTTGGATTTAGTAAGGGGTGAGGTACGAGTGATACCATTGCAGTAATGAGATCACTAATCGAGAGGAATATAGAATACAATCACGACGTATTTGCCTGTTTCGTAGATTTCGAAAAGGCGTTTGATAATGTCAATTGGGAAAAACTAATAGGTATATTGCAGAAAATAAGAATAGATTGGAGAGACAGAAGGGTAATCCACAACTTTTACAGGTCTCGGACTTTTCAGGGGGAGTGGGGAACGGAGAATCCGGATGGGCAGTGTTCGGAAGAGGAGTAAGGCAGAGTTGCCCATTATCACCGGTACTGTTCAGCGTATACTAGTATGTGTAGGAAATGATTAAAGAGGCATAGGAAGAACTGGATGTAGGAATGCAATTCGGCGGGGAATTCGTAAAATCAGGTAGGTTTGCTGATGACCAAGCTTTAGTTTGTCACTCAGACAAGGGGTGGCAAACATTGTTAGTGAATTGGAAACGGTGCGATAGATATGGGATGAGAATCAATATTAATGAAACAAAGGTTATGCGATTTTCCAGAAAGAAAAAGGCTAAGCTAAACATTAAAATAGGAGGGGAAAAAATAGAGCAGGTAGAACAGTTTACGTATCTCGGAAGTGTTTTGGACCAATACGGTCAAAGAAGTAGGGACGTACGGAGAAGAATTACGTTGGGCAAAGAGGCTTTCAAAAGGAGGTGGGAGTTGTTGGCGGGGACGTTGAATAGGGAAGAAAGACTCGTAAAAACTTTAATATGGAACTTAGCCATGCACATGGTCATTGATGTAGGATGATAGATGTAGATAGGAGGCTCTTGAAATGTGGGTGTGGAGAAGACTGGAGAAGGTGAAATGGACCGAAAGGAAAACAAATAAGGAAGTACTAGGGACGGCGGGCAAGGAGAAGGGCTTGTTGGGAGAACTCCTATGGAGGCAGGAAAAATGGATGAAGAGCGTATTGATCGGCAGTGCGATGTTAAAGACTGTAATAGACGGGAAAATGTTAGGCAAACGAGGAAAGGGCAGGAACGGGATAAGGATGTTGGACGGGATGAAGGGAAGGTACATAGAGATGAAGTAGGAAGTAGTACCTGATGTGGAGTAGGTTGCTGGATCGTGCTTTGTTAGAAGACACGAAATATTGATTTGGTAGTTGTGTCCATCCAAAAACCTACTTTAGCCGGTAGATTACCTTAAAAAATTGTTTCTTTTGCAACTTTCGATTTCCCTTTCTTGATACAATTCCATTTTTCCACGATTGTACTCCGCTCTTTTCCCTTATTCATGATATTCTCTACAACCTGCTGATACCCCTTCCTCGCATTCTGTGTGAATTAATCACGCTGTTCCTAAATCTGTGCCTAATCATAATATAATATAACTACCTTTCAGAGTCATATAGCATTTTCCATTTATAAATATGCATGTCATGGTGTCTGAACCAAATGTTAGCGATGACTAACCTCCGTCTACGTTCAATAATTCAAATACTTTTTCCCTGTGGTAATTCCTCGTACCTACGTTTAGTGTAGTCCCCCACTTCATCACCATTTCTTCCTTCCCCTACCGTCGCATTCCAATCCCCATTCACTATCCAATATTTCCTCTCAGGAACACAGGTGTTTATGTCCTCAACTTATCCTATGCCCTATCAACTTCTTCCTCCTTATGATTGCTTGGTGGCATATATACCTGAACAATGACCAAGTTTGTCGGCTCTGCTTTTACCTCTACCAGTAATATTATATCCGTTGCTAGCTCTATGTTAATGACGCTTCCTCCTACTTTTTTATTCAATATTATGGAAACCCCTCGCTGGCTCTCATCCCATCCATTGTATGTTACTCTATATTCAGGTATATACAAATACGTATGTATCTATCACTCCCATTATCCACTCTATCCTTCCATATCACCACGTATAGACCTAAAATGTCTATATCTCCTGCTTTATATTCTCTAATTTTCCTGTCCTCGCCGTTGTAACATTTCATGTTCCTATTCCAACTAATTCGGTCCTCTTTTTCTCCGTCTTCTGTGCTGCTGCTGTCGTTTTTCCTTTGCTGATATTTTTCCTTTCCAGGGCTGATATTCTCTATAGTTTCCATAATTATATTCTTGGGAATGATAATTGAGGTGGTTTCCTATGACCTTCCTCAATAGTGTTCTTTTAATGTGACACCATCACTCAATAGCCGCCCCGCTGGGGTCAGATGCCTTTGCAGCCGCCTCACTGAAGAACAGACGCGTTGCGTTGCGATGCGTTGACCACCTTTCGTCTGGCTCCTTACCTTCGGGCTCCCTGGCATGGGTGTGGCAAACACAGTTCTAGGGGTCATCGGAACGCACAAACCCTTCCACCATGTCATGGTTGTAGTCCATGGCATTTCTGCTATTACATCTTGGAAATCCCATCATTACATTCTTGGGAATCATAATTGAGGTGATTTCCCGTTGCCTTCCTCAATAGTGTTTTTAACGTGACACCATCACTTAATGGCCGTCCCACTGGGGTCAGACGCCATTGCAGCCGCCTCACTGAGGAACAGACGCTGCGTGGAATGGATTGGAGGGACAGGAGACTGATCCGCAACCTTTACATGTCTCAGACTGCTCAGGTGCGAGTGGGGAACAGAGAGTCCGGATGGGCAGTGTTAGGAAGAGGTGTAAGGCAGGGTTGCCCATTGTCACCGGTACTGTTCAACGTATATGTAGAGGAAATGATTAAAGAGGCATGGTAAGAACTGGAGGTAGGAATGAAAGTCGGAGGGGAATTCGTAAAATCGGTTAGGTTTGCTGATGACCAAGCATTAGTTGCTCAGTCAGCCAAGGGGTTGCAAGCATTGCTGAGTGAATTGGAGGTTCAGTGCGACAGATATTGGATGAGAATCAATATTAATAAAATAAAGGTTATGCGACTTTCCAGAAAGAAAAAGGCTAAGCTAAACATTGAAATAGGAGGGGGAAAATAGAGCAGGTAGGACAGTGTATGTATCTCGGAAGTGTCTTGGACCAACATGGTCAAAGTGGTAGGGACGTAAGAAGAAGAATTGCCCTGGGCAAGGAGGCTTTCTCAAGGAGGAGGGAGTTGATGACGGGGACGTTGAGTAGGGATGTTAAGACAAGACTCGTAAAAACTCTGATATGAAGCGTAGCTATGTACGGCGCGGAAACGTGGTCGCTGAAGCAGGAGGATAGACGTAGATTGGAGGCTTTTGAAATGTGGGTGTGGAGAAGAATGGAGAAGGTGAAATGGACCGAAAGGAAAACAAATGAGGAAGTACTAGAAATGGTGGGGGAGGAGAGGGGTTTGTTGAGAGAAATCCTATGGAGGCAGGAAAAATGGATGAAGGGCGTATTGAGCGGTAGTGGAATGTTGAAGAAGGTAATAGAGGGGAGAATGTTGGGCAAGCGAGGAAAGGGTAGGAACAGGATAGGGATGTTGGATGGGATGAAGGGAGGAAAGAAGTACACTAGGTACAAAGAGATGAAGAGGGACCTGATGTAGTTTAGGTTGCTGGATTGGGTTTTGTTCGGAGTTACAAAATATTTATTTGATAGTTGTGTCCATCCAAAAACCTACCTTAACCGGTAGATTACCTAAAAAAATCTTGGAAATCTATGTGTTATGCTCCACTTCCGCATCTCCAGAATGGCCATGGACTGGTCGGAACACTTAGCTGGAGTTGAAGCAATGGACAACAAAAAGTCACGCTAAGAAATATTTTATTTATTTTGCATTAGTCCGAAAACAGCACTTCAACCTTTACATCGGACATTCGACATTGGCATAACAATTTGAAAATTACATACATCCAAGCCCTAGGTGAGGAAAAACCACCTTGGCGAGATTTGAACCCGATCTCTAGGTTGGCAAACGAGGACGTTACCCCCGCTGCCACCGAGGCAGTAAGTACAGTAAGGAGGTTGCTGCACACATTTTGCGATTTGTCGGGTCAAATAATGGGGGACAGGTTTGACCAGAGGGGGATCACTATCGTGGAATAGGACAAATGTGTCAATGAATAGTCAAACTACTTAAACATACGTAATAGTCGCAATTGACATATTCACATCGGAAGTACCTGATGTATTAGCGCATTTATTGTTCTTTGAATTCACCACGTTTTCCTTTTTTCTCGTTTTTGAGACATCAAGGTCACAAAAGAACATTTTTGTAATCTATACAGCAGGATAATTTTTTCAGCATTACCACTGCTTCGGCAGTACGTCCCTTTTCGTCATTGATAAAAATCTTATCGAAATGCATTTAATCAATCAAAACCCCTATAAATAATGAATTGTAAGAGCATTTTGTCACCATAGAAAGCATATTCTCGACCAACATTTTATACGACATAGGCACCACATCTATAGTCATTAGAATTCTTAAGGCTGAAATAGTTAGCAGTTTTTTATAGGAGGCGACCGACAGCTAAGGCCATTTGCGCCATTACGGATGGATGGGAAGGAAAGTGTGTAGAGTAACCCGGCGTCGGCATTAGCCTACTTTTTTCGAAAAGTACCAAAGGTCCCGCAGTTTAACGTCCAATCCGACGGACGGCGTACTCAGTCAAAGTGCTCTACACAAAACACCTCAAGTATGGATCGGGATACCGCTGAAAAATAATTTGTCTCCAAGTCAAGGTTGCATGCAAAATTAAGGTTATACGTGCAAAATTATTCGTCTGTTAGTAAAATAACTTTTAAACGTTTAGATATTGTAAAGACACCTTGGTACTCAGCGAAGTAAATAAACGAAGACATTTAGGAAAACTACGTAAGGGAGTACTTTTCATAAGTAGTCGTCAGCAACGATATTCTTGGTATAAATGTCTGGCTTCCAATTGTTTGGAAACAAAGTGGTAGGATTCCATCCATTAAAATAAGTTTTTCAAACTTAGGTTAACATAAAGGTACTTGATAAATAAAACAGTTTGCGGCGTAACTTGGTGGAAAATCTTCATATTCACGTTTTTTTAAATTAAACCACTTTGCTTTTCCACATAATTTTTTTTAATAAAATAAATGTATGTGGAAAAGCAAAGTGGTTTAATTTAAAAAAAAAACGTCAATAAAGGTACTTATTCTACAAAAACACGATTGAATTAAAAATATATTTTTCGTAAACTATTTCGCAGATTTACAGGAAAAAATACGAGCTAATTTTATCGAAAGGTATTTAGCCGGAACAAGAGAGCGTGATGCTCGCTCATTTTAGTTTTTGATACTTTCTCATTTGGAGGTAGGTAATTCCATCCTTTCCACACATCGATGTATTCTCAACATACGGCCCCAAGGGGATTTCCTCATTGCGATTGCTCGGTCCCTGCAATCGTACGTTAATTACTCCATAACTTAGCTTTACGCAAGGTTGTAAACAGATTTAAGTATTCCGTTACAATTTTCGAGACAACTAAATTGGGCCTCGTTTAAATTAATAAACCGCGAGGGTCGACAGTCTTTTGAATTTAAAAAAATGCATGACGTCATCATCGCATCTTATATATCTAAGCGTTCGGAACCGCCAAAGCTGATACGTGAACCGTTTTCAAGCGCTCGATGCTCGTCTTTCCGTCAGCCCTTAGGACAGTGAGAAGTAGTACGCATGTTATTCCAGGAGAGGACGTGATTGTCCAAAATTTGATTCCCACATCATGCGCTAACATTCTTTTCGTAAAAAATTAATTTAATAGACGACGGATGAATAGGGGCAATTATTTCTATGTTAACGGTTTAATTTGAACTAATTCTACGGTTCAAAAAAGCCTGGGCTCTTCTTTTTATTCATCACTCTGAGTTAATTTTCCGACTCAATATGTTTGGCATATACGTTGGGAACACTTCTGCATGCATAGCCATGCTTAAGGTAAAGCACGCTATCTCATTTATGTGTGTAATATGAATATATTTTATTTATATATTTTTTGTGGTATTATCATTTTAAATTTCTAATGAAGTACTCTTTCTGAATTAGGATGACGAGGTTCAAGTTTTAGTTAATTATGTAGGTGAGCGAGTCACGTCGGCGTCGGTGGAAGTGTTGGATAACGAGAGGGTATGCTTATTTTTTCCGCATTTTATCAGGTACTGATAGTAATATTTATTAAGCGTGACAACAATTTTGAAATTCGGTCGTTAAATATTAACAATACAAATAAAATATTCCAACGAGGTGGCGCGCGAATTTCAATTACCATGCACCAAGGTACTAATTCAATTTAATTGTTTATGCCTATCTACTGTTAGCTGATAAATAGTGGCATTACCATTCTTCTGCATTTTCATTAAAACTAATCAATATGAGTATTTTTCTTCAGAAAGTAATGTCGATAAACTTATTCTACCCTTATTGATAGGGTGCAGAAATTAATAGGTTTGTGGGCGTTCACGTCATATGATGCCAAGGATTTATTGATGGGAGTGCCACCTTAGTGCAATTAATAGTTTAGGAAAATTCTTTCTCAGCAATTGTAAAGAAGACACTTAAGCTGAGGCGGTTCTCGTAAACAATCACAAATCTCTTATAATACCCTAAAGTATACTTGGTATTACCAGTTAGTTTTTCAGGTGTTTTCACTGAGAATGTCCATTAACATGAAATTGACTTAGGAGGGAAATGTTTCAAACTTTGATTAATACATGTTTTGTAGTCTTCTTTTAGGATAATGAAAGATGGAACGTGAAAAGGAGCAAGAACGGCACATTTTCATACAGGGAAAAATAGAATACTTCCTCCTCATTAGTACACTTGTCTAAAACGTCTCTGTCACGCCTGGAAGGCACCCTGAAATTCCTCGACAGGAATGTCTCTCAGTAACGTTGTAACATGCTTTTGGATGTTTACCACGGTCTCCCAATGCTTTCCCTTCAGCTCCGTTTTCGGTCGGGGTAACAAAATAAGTCACGTGAAGCCAAGTCGGGACTGGAAGGGGCTGGAGGACCATCGGGCCAGGAAGTTGGTAACGATGAATCTGTGGCTGGGCGCTCCATCGCCGTGTTACTAAATCGAAAAACAACATGTGGAGGCATCTTTCCGATCAGACTGCTCGAAGCAAACTGGCAATCGGCTGCGTTGCAAGGACAGACCCCCCATCACATTTCCCGTTTTACCGCTACCATGGATAATAGCGACTCAGTAAAATCATGCGCATTACTGTCAAAATTGACCAGCCAGTTTCAATTTAGTGAAAGATTATAATTTTATGTTATATTCTTGGTCAAACGTGTATGCGTTGTAGGCATTTTGTGTTTAAATGCATGGGAAGTATAAATTCGCTCCTCGGTTCTGTTTGTTTGAATCCTTCTACATTTTGTGTGTATTTGGAAGACGATTGGAGAATTCCGTTCTGCCGTAGTTTTTGCTCGACGTATCATAATTTTTTGTTGTCTTCGATGTTTATATAGAAAGTCAAATTTTTATTTATCTTATGGGAAATAATTGCAGATTTATAGTAGATGAAAGAAGAAATCAGGTGTTTACAATTATTACTTACTTTTTCTTTGTGGAATCTGGTGTTTTACCAGAAAAATCATCTTCTGATGAATTTTAAAATAATGCTATGAAGACTGGTTTTGTGATTCAGTTTTTCATTAGTTGCTATTAGTTACTTATTGTTGTTTCTTTGATGGGGGAAGTTTAAAAGAACTTACAAAGTGATGACTCAATCTGTCTTTTCTATTGTGATTTTTGGCATTCTCGTTAAAATATAGTGTTGATTCTAGAAAAGAACATTTTAATTTAGATACCATACCAGTTCTTCAAATTTTCCTCAGTGCTGCAAGGTTTTTTGTTTTAAATTAATTGTTCCATTTTTTGTCCTGTCTTTTTTGGATTTGCATGTCAGTGTATAAATGGTGTTCATGTGACACTGGTGTTTCTAATGTAGTCGTTTCTTTCAGCAAGAGCATGAGAAAAAGTACTTTCTATGAGTTCTGGTGGCAGTTAGTGCTACCAATATGTTTAATTTGCAATGGGAAATTTGGGTCTACCAGAAAAACAAATCTTGGGATATTTACTAAAAACAGTGCTTTAACTTCTAAAAATGTATCTAATGGGCAGTTGTAGAAAGATCCTGTTTATTATTTTTTCAGTTAAGCCACTGATGTGTATTCTTTTAACATTAATATAAAAATTTATAAATACATTAGGAATCAATCTCACATTAGATACATGGAAAGTAATTGATGTCATTACATTAAAAAAAGTTTATTGCTGCAAGTGCATTTATAATACATAATGAGAGTTGATCAGTATTACTTTGAATATGCAGTGAGAAATGCATATATGCAGTGCTCTTAATGGCATCATTAGTAAAGTTTGCTGTTAAACATAATTTGCTTGCATTGTTGCTTGCATTCAGTAGTCTATGATATGTTGCCTTATAAAAGCAGACACTTGTTGATCAATTCATGAGGATAGGTACCACAGTGTTTATTATTTTATAATTTTAATTCTATTATTTTGAAATTTCGTATTTGTATCGACTTTGTCAAAATATCCTAATGTTGATATATTGACCTGTGTTTGCAGGTTGTGGGAGTAGCAGCAAAGGCTGGACCTAATAATTCAGGAAATGTGATAATTCATAGCAAAATGTGTTTATATCCTGAAGGAATTGCTGCTAATGAGATTGAGGGTTACTGTCCTGTCGTTATCGAAGAGGGGCACTCTAAATATGTGGTAGATGTTGGGACTAAGAAAATTATTGTTACTCCCAAAGAGGTTGTTGAAGAAATATTCCGTTATTTGTATAGTAAGTATTTCTGTAAGTTATACTAAACATGATGGTGATGTTTTCACTAATTTATTGGAGTCTAGGTTGTATTTCTATTGATTTAGAGGTCTTCAGGGAGAAAATTGGTATCATATTACTACCTCAATTCTAGTAGAATTTCAAAATTGTGCAGGCTGACCCTGGGTTACTCAAGTCTTGACTAATGCAATGCCACACTAATGCAAGTGGGCACTTCAAGATGATCCAATTTTGCTTTAGCTGTTGTATTCTTGTATAATATGTTGAATTGAAAGACAAATCTCTTGATTGATAATGATTTTTATTTATCATATTGTGCCAGGTGTTTTACTGTTTACACAGCATGGCAAAACTCCCATATCTAGCTATAACGAATGTGACCCAAGCTGACACACTGGTGTGGCAACCTGAGATACCATGCAACACCAACCCCTGCTATGTAGAGGTTCATGGGATGGGGAGCTTTGACACACTTACCACTCCTTGTGGTAACGGCTCTAGGTTGTTGGTTCGTCTTTGTGGTGCATATATGGTCCTTCCTTGTGTATTAGCTGTTGTAGCCACTCCATTGTGTAGGGCACCCTCCAGATGGTTCAGCTAGTGAGCCTTCTCACACATTTGATCTGTTAAAAGTTGAATCTCCTTCCTGCATTGGGAATGAAATATGACCTATCTCAGTGTTTGAAAAATTATGGCACAAGTGCATACTATTATGGCTTCCAATGTTACCTTTATTGTTTCTTATGAGGCATGACCTGGAGCACATACTTTCCTGCTATTATCTCTGATTCCCAAGTATCGTTTTTTCTGCTTTAACCATAACTTGATCATCTTCCTTCATCTATATTATTTGCAGATCTGTCATAGACCTTTGAAAATGTCTCTAAAAACAAACTGAATTCAAAATAATCCTTAAGTAAATGAATGAACTTGCACAAGATTTGTAGCTCTGTCTATAATATATCCACATTTTGTAATGTTTGATAATTTTGCATAATTCCTTTCAATGCTACTCAAAGATATTCATTTCTTTGCTTCCTTGTTGTTTATAACGGATGTTGTAAATTAACAGACTAGGCTATCATTTAGTGGACTTTTTAGCAATTATTAGGTAAAAATGACTTGTTGTCCATTTTCACTCCTATCTTTTTATTACACTTTCCTGTTCATAAAAATTAACATATAGGATGTTTTGAGGCATCACTTTGTGGGAGTTATACTAGAAGAGAAAATACCTTGTTCTTCCAAGTACGTTCTTATTTAGCACAACCTAGGTTTCGATATAAAGTCCTTTTGATGACTTTGTAAGTCGAAACCTAGGTCGTGCTTAATAAAAATGTGTATGAAAGAAAAAGGTATTTCCTTTTCCAGTTTTCCAAAGTTAATGTAGTTTATGACACCTCGTTTGAAAGTGTTTTGAAGGAAGTAGTTTGTGTAATTTAACAATATTAGTGAAATTAGAGTAAATTCATATTTATCCTATGTAAATTTTCGTACTTTGATAAATAAAATCTTTATAACCATAAGTTTAGGATCCAAAGTTGGAATTATTTGTGAGTGGCATATTCATTAACTGAATAGTTTGTGTTTTGACTAAATAATTTAACTTCAGCAGTTTTTAATTATATGATGATCTTTAATTATAAATTATATTATAGGATTGCCTGTGCCTGATTGACATTTTTGTTTTATTTGTGTTAATCTTTTTAGTTGTAAGAGCACACGCCTATGGGTAGTTTTGATACCTTTCAGCCAATAGCCTACTCATTATCAATTGGTAAAACTCTTCTATTTTCAAAAATTCAGTGTGAACTATACTATCACCTACCAAACTAACCTTTGGGTTGATTACTAACAATATATTTATCAAAAATAGTTATTAAGGAAACAGTAATCACCCCATCAATTATATTTACTCCTATTTAAACCAAATTGACTTAGAACTTGTGGTTGAATGTTTATGATTAAGAAAATTTTATGAATGATAATCTTCCTAGATGACAAAATATAAACTGGTATCTATTGTATATTTGATTTTGCCATATATATTTGATTAGCAAAGACATTTTGGGATTAACTTGATTTACTTTTTGATTTTTGCTTCTTAAATCTCTACTGAATTGATCATGTCGATCTGGAATTTTTTAAAAATCTTGCTAGTTTATATGAAATCATTTGGGTGAATCCTTTTTGGGTCTCGGGTGAAGACCCAAGAAGAATTCACCCAACTCATATGCCGGGAAAGCAACAGATCTTTCATTATATGAAATCATGTTCTCATTTCCTTATTTTCAGATATTGCCAATAGTGCTTCTCAAGAGAATGGTGATGCAAATGCAATTTTAACAATTCCCTACCATTTTAGCCAGAGTGCAAAGGAAGAATTCTGTGAGGCTGCGATTTCAAGTGGTTTCAATATATTACAAGTGATCACTGATCCATCTGCTGCAGTTATGGCTTATGAGAATTTAAATAATGAAAGTTTACCAAGGTAAGTAATTGTACTGTTGAAAAAGTGCAGTGGGTTCATTTTTTTGCTAAATGGGATACAAAGGTATACATTATTCCTAAAAAGGTGAACATATTGTTGGTTGAGATTATCTATTCCATCACTTCCAGACTAGTAAGAACTAATATGAGTAGGAATGGACTGCATATACTGATATATTGTCTCCATGATGTATCGAAAACTCAATGTATTTTTAGTGCCTCTGTTATATTTTCAATTCTGATATTATTTTCCAAAACTATCCAAAGCAAAATATATTTAGTAAATTTCAATTCCCAGAATTTAATGTAAAAATACTTGTACCACTGCTAATGGCTATAAATGAAGAAGGAAGAGCAAATAGCTTATCATTTTACTTGTGCAGTGTTAGTTTCATTATTAATTTTATTGATACTTTTTGTTTGCGCTGATAAATTATCAAAAAGTAAAAATGTCTTATGTTGCTGATGGTATTATTAGTTTCTTTTTTAATCTGAACTGTTTAATTTAATTAAATATCCATGATACTACTGCAATCATAATATTGGTTAAGGAAAATCAAACATTTATTGGGTAATATTTTTAAACTATTAAAGGTTGGTCAACAGTTAATATTGCTCAAGATAAAAATTTGATTGACTTTGGAGACATTTTTGAGATTTTGTACTGTAGAGTCAGGTTTTTTTTAGGTGGGTCTAAAGAATATTGGGCTGTTAAGGTTGTGTTCTACCAAAGCCTGCTTTAAACCATGGGATATCATACACAGTAAAACCCCTTATTTGTGCTTTTCCAGGCAACCCTGAAAAAAAGTGTAAAATGTGGAAAAATGCATGTAGTGGAAAAGGGGAATTTTCACTTTTGGATGCTTAGTTATTGAAGTAATTGTCTATAGTACATCATCATGAGTAGCTTTAACTGAAATTTTTACATCACTAGACATAAACTCATGCCTTATTAAAGCAGTTATGTATTGTTGATTTCTTGTCTTGCTTCCAAGCTCATTATATGTAGTATAAATCATCCAGTACATTCAATTAATGCCTTTATATTCCTACCACAATCATGCAGAGGTATGAGTTTCTGTGCTATCAGCCTTCAATAATACACCTTGAGTGAGTGAATTATATCCAAGTCCAGTGGTTGGAGATTTCTCTAATACAATTTGCAGGAAAAGATTGTAACTGTACATTTTTCATGCATACATTTGTCAGATGGGCTGGACACATTAAAAAACCACAGAACTTTCTTGTTCTGAGACCTCATTTTAGCATCCAGAGCATGAAGCTGATCCCCAAATATTCCCAAGGTCATCCATACTTTGGAATTAGCTGTGTCTAGTTGGTGACGTTTTTGCATATTTGAAGCCCTGAGGACTCATGATTTACCAAACTCTAGTGGCTGAAGCTTCTCACTTCCATCTGAATTTTTGATTAACCAGACAAGTGTCTTTGTTTGGCAAGCCCCCTCATTGCCAAGTCATTGGACCCCTCCGAACTGCTGTGGTTTTGCTGGCAACACATTAAAAAATAACCATATATTGTCTGCAACGAAAACATCTTTTGGGCCATATCCTTCTAGAAGTTTAATCACTTCTGACACCTTCTACCAAGTTCCAATGTCAATGTCAACATATGAATTTTCACTGCACAACCTTATGTACAAGATTGTGCCTATTTTCAAACCTATCCAACCAACCATTGGATGCTGTGAAATCTTCAATTCCCAATCTTTTGGGAATGTAAAATACTTTTTCTTTTATGATGAGACCATTCACAGGGGATATTTGATGATCTATCCCATAAAAATCACTCCTTCAGTAATTCTTCATGCTTGGTATTCTTGACATTTTCCCAGTTTAGAAAAACATTGGCCCTGGTAGATATGTTTCAGAATCAAATTTTGATTTTTCTCTATTGTATTCAGTGGAGAAACTGGTAATCTTAGATGTTTTTCCAGATCAATAGCAAGGTGAGACAAATGTTATTCTGGTCTCCTATTGTTCATGGGAAAAATGACATCTTAAATCTCTGTAATTTTATTTACATGATCTCTCATACCATAATATGATGGGGCTAATCTTAGATTTTCAGCATCATCACTAAAGAGACATTCTTCCATGTTATCAAGAGATTTAATGTGTAATTTAATATTTGCTCCATAAGTGATACCCAACCTAGCTCCACTAATAATTTTGATGTCCTACTCTGTTTGTCATAGCAGTGTTTACAGATCTATCTCCTTTACACTGCTGGTTATCTAATTTCTCATAAAATATAGCCTCATGAGAATCTCATGTACCAACAATCTACAAGCAGCGTATTCTAAATGAGGTTTAACTGGCAAACGATAAATTTCCTCTTTAACCTTTTTATCACAACTCCCCAGTGCTCTTCTAATAAATTCTAATTATTTTGTTAGCTTGTCCACATCTTCCCTCTAGGTTTCATTCAGGAGAGGTTGTGAATGATGGTAACACCAAAGTATTTAATCAAGTCTACACTTTCTATTTTGGTATTCCTGATGAAATAGTGTTTTGGAGGCCATTGTTCTTTTACCAAAAATTAATCACTACATACTTTTTTAAAATTTCATTCTAATGACTAATTGTGTCACCAATGTTGTATAGCATTTAGGTTGTCTATAGCTATAGCAACTTTATCCTCAGTATTATAGAGATCTCTGTATAACACTTCATCAGTGGTAACTAAATGTGTCTTTCTATCAACCACAAGTTAATTTCGTTATCCTAAAGAAGGCATGAAATAGGTCTGATAGCACTTCCCTGTGGAACACCTAATGACGCTTCTGCATTAGAGCTGCTATCATATGTATGTGACCATTGAAAAAGTCTTTAACCCAACTCAGGATATTTTTATCTATGCCATTAGCTTCTATCTTTGCGAGTAGTTAACAATGAGATAAGTTATTGAAGGATTTTTTAAAATCTAGAAAAACCACATTCACTGGAGCATTGCTCTTTCCTGTGCCAAAGTTATGGTGAACATGATATGGCAGTTCATGTCATGAACAATTCAGCCCCTTTAATACTTGTTACCAAAGAATGAACGTATTCAACTATTCAACTGTGATTGAATAATATGTGTGTTCTCCTCCCACCTGAGACACATGGATATATATTATGGAAGTTATTTTTATACTGTATGATTTCATTTTGAAAATGAGTTTCTTGTTGATCTTCATTCCTTTTAGCCTTTGTCAAGACTTGTTAGCCTTTGCTTAGGCTTTGTTAGTCTTCAAACCTCTTATAGATTCCCTAATTATTTTGTCAATGGGTCAATGTATTTGTATGCAGATGGTACAACTCACTTTGCCTGCTCCAAGAACCTAAACCATGCCATAGTGCAGAGAAACATTGACTATGAGTAATTGGTGTGAAGACAGTTTGGTTTTTATAAACAATGAGAAAACAACATTTATTCAATTTCATCCCTTCCATAGAAAAATTACAGCCTCCCTTCTTTTGAGGATAGATCATGCATTAAGAGTTCCACTGTAACAAAATATTTAGTAATACGTATTCATGAGTCTCCATCCTGGGAAGTTCATGTTGATGAACTATGCCCTAAAGTTGCCACTGGATGCTACCTCCTGAGAAAAATTGTGACCCTGGTTGACACTGCTACTGTTCTATATTATATATTTCTTCACAGTAGACTGAAATAGGGCATGGCCATGTGGAGGCACTCATATCATTTCATGCACCTCTTTAGACTACAAATTGGGCAGTTAGAATCCTAGGAAAATTTCCAAGGGCAAGCAGCTATAGATGTTACTTTAAAAGATTCAACATTCTAACTCTTGAAGCAAAACAAAGCGAATTTCACTCTGAAAATAATACTGATATACATAGATAGAGCGCAATAGGTTGTAACGACACTAGAATAACTACCCTCAACTCATCCTTGTTTGCTAAGAACATTGGATGTGCTGTTGTGAAATACTTGAAATCACTACCTAGAAAGTGAAGGGAATAGATAATTTTTTGTTAATTAAGTCTAAACTATATCAATTTTTTGTGATCATCAATGCTATACAGTTGATGAATTCATGTCAATTCCGCTAGATAAATGATTTTCTTTATAAATAACTCTATGAAAATACCCCTTTTACTTCATCTGACTCCTGTTTATGGTTTTACTCTGTACTCCTATATTTTTATTTTGAGATATAGGCTGACTCTTTAATACCATTCTGTGATGTCTGCAAAGAATGAGCAGACAATGTGATGTGTTCCATACTTTTTACGAACATGTCTTATAGGAACCAGCAAACATTATTATTATTTGACTTAGATGCACAAAAGTGTTTCAGTGAAAATGCCACAAGTTAGGACCTCACTTGACTTGATAAAAACCATTGAAAAATTCCGTAAGAGATGTCTTGGGCAATAGCTACTCCTCGAGTTTTTTGTGTAGCATTTTGTGACTCTCTCTCTGATGCTCTAGCAAGCATCTTTAGGTACAGAGTAAGATGTTTCCCTGCAAAGGCCACTTGTTATAAGGTGGGAGAAGTAATGCTACAAAACTCTCCACACACCTAAAACCTATACAGCTTCATTAGCATCAGTAAATTCCTGGAAATGTGTGTAATTCTTATGTTACTATAGTTGTAATAATATTTTCTCTGCATTTTTATATTTCAGAAAGTTTCTAGTTTACCGAGTGGGTGGATCATCCATGGAAGTCAGTGTAGGTGTCATAACAGGTGGAATGCTTCAGATATTGAAGTCTGTATATGAGCCTGGAATTGGAGGGGATGCATTAACTGCAGTTATATTTGAATACTTGGCCCAAGATGTAAAAATGTAAGAGCTGATTGTTTTGAAAATTTGAAGGAAGCAGGAGTTAATAAAAAAGGAAACATATTTGCTGATTCTCACATACAGTGGAAACCTGTTATAACGCATGTCTGAGGACATTGATTTCACCAGCAGTGTATGGAACAAGTGTTCTGAAAGGTTGTAGAACTATTTTAACAGTATTTTCATTAATTAATAACGTATTTAGTTGGAAGTGTAGGTTAATTTTCACGATTTTATGTTCATTGGGATGTGCATACTTGTTCAGAACTTGTTTGAAATATTTTTCTTTATTGGATGTATTAAATCTCAAGAAAAATCGGAGATTATATGTGTTACACTAAACACACCAAGTACAATTTCTATAGTTTGTCTACTCATAGAATAAATAACCAAGTGGATTTGTTGTCGTTGCTGAATTTTATAGATATAATCAATTTCAAAATTTTATTGGCGGGTGAATAATTCAAGACAAATCTCCATCACCATAACAGATGAATAATTCCCAGAAACATGTGCTCAGAATTAATTTTACTCATTCAAACATACATGCTAGTTATTTTCCAAAAAGTAGGATCCTCTGGTAAGGGAATAAAAACACAGATACAAGCTTGGCTTCCAAGCCTACATAGTTGTTCCAGTTACCACAACCATAACACTGGTCTGATAGGAAAGGAGAGATGGAAAGGAATTATAAAGTGGTGGAAGCGACATGCCTAGATATACAATTATTGTTTCATCAAAACACCAGTGACCCACACACATGCTTCTGGACTATTAAGTCACAGTGAAGACCCCCAATGACACTTAGTTGCAAACCAAAGATTGATCACATTCTCCAATCAGGCTTAAGGAAAAATGACATTGTACCAGAGGAAAAAATCAGTTTCTATACAAAATAAATTAATGGAATGCTCGAGGGAGAAAACTATGAAAGAATATAATAAATTAGCGTGGAGGACTCTTTTAAACTCAGATCCACAATCATCGTTTGTGCATTCTTTTTTTGTGGGTCACTGGCATGGAGGAAACTCTCCACAAACATTGATTTTGTATCTGTGTATGTGTATGGATGTTTGTCTATCCCAACTTTTTTCTGTGTTGCCCTCCCATTCCATTCTTTCATGTTTGGTGCATGTCATGATTATGGCTTCTGGTGAAACTGTAAACATTCATAATCTGTGTTGTGTGTCCACTTTGTTCCCTTACCATAGGCTCCTACCTTTTAGAAGTCAATGTCAGTGTGTTGATGTAAGTGGAAATTAGCCTGTGTGCATGTTGATGTGAATTGTTCATTTTTAATTCAGGATTGAGTTGTCCATCAAAAACATTGATTCATCCACCGTAGTTGTTCCATTTTTGCTTTCAAATTTTACTGGTGGGTGTTATAGAGGGTTTCTGCTGTATTTTTAATGGTAAAATTTTACCTCTCTGAATTCATGGGGGCCAGTATTGTTTGAACTTTTCATGTATTGAAGACTAAATGTTCAAAAAAGTGCTACCTGAATGTGTATAAATACATGGAGAATGGAAATTATTAAAAGGCATTCACTTATTGTTCAAGGAGTAAAGCGATGCATAGATTTTCTGATGAAATTCAATTTGGTTGATTAATAAGGTAATATGCTATGTATTTTTCAGGAGGATGCAATTCAATCCACTGGAAAATTCTAGGTGTAGAATGAAGCTCTATAAACTAGCAGAGCATAGTAAGCATATATTATCAACTAATAGCTTAACTACCTGTTGCCTGGAGACATTTTATAATGGAATGGACTATTGCCATACTGTTACTAGGTCAAGGATTGAAAGTTTAATATCACCAGTTCTTACTCAGCTCACCAAACCAGTTTGGGAAATATTAGAGGACCTCAGTATGAAAGCTGATGACATTGACAAGGTGAGTTTATTTTATAATAGCATGAGCTCCAGTTAGTTATCACTCACTCAGCATGGATTCACATAACCCTAGTCACCTACAAGCAATCATTTATTTAGCATGTTAAAGTTTCCTGGCAGCACAATTAGGGTATATTTTAAGATATGTGTATGCACTCGGGACCATTTGGAAAAGTTTTGAGAGCACAAGTTTACTGAACAAATAATACAGTGTATCCTAATTCATCATCGGTATTTTCAATCCTAGGATTGGTTTATTTTAGCCCCCTATTTGCCTCTATTTAATGTCAATTCCCTCAATCCCTGATACCTTTTCTGTTTTACGGCTTTCTTAATTTGTCCTATGTACATGTCTCTTGGTCTTCCTCGTGTGATCTTTCCTTCTATTATATTCCTAATCAATCCATTGTGCCTCAATGTGTGTCCAATTCATCCATTTCTTCTTAGCCGTAGAGTTCTCCATATGGTTCTATCCTCTTCTGCTCTTCTATATACTTCCTCGTTTCTTACTTTGTCTGTCCATTTAATCTTCAGCATTCTCCTCCAGCACCATGTTTCAAAGGCTTCTATTCTTTGCTGGTCCACTTTTCCAATGTTTCAAGTCTCAGAACCATAGAGTGCCATGCTCCACACGAAAGTCTTGACGAATTGCTTCCTTGTTTCTAGCCTTAGGCTCTTTGGACATATTAATTGCCTTTTCTTCATGAATGTGTTCTTAGCTTGGGCTATTCTTCGCTTGATGTTGGTCGATTTTCTTCCATCCCATGTTATGCTGCTGCCCAGGTAGATGAAGGATTCCACTTGTTCTTGTTTCACCCCTCGAATTTTGATATCTGCATTCAGTTTCTCTCTTCCACACACAAGGATTTTAGTTTTCTTCTTGTTGATGTTCATATTATATTCCCCCAGCATTTGATCCATGGCACTTAGTGTTGCTTGCAGGTCCTCTCGCGTTTCCACCACTACTGCAATGTCATCTGCAAGCCGGAGCATGTTAATTTCCTCTCCATTTACCTTGACTCCTTTGATACCCAATTCTTGGTATCCTAATTATGCAGTTTTTATAAATGTCAAGCCTAATTCACGTGTAAAAATGTGTTCACCCATGCTAACAATAGTATGATCTCAACTTATTTATGCTCACTTCAGATATGAAAAGTTTGAGATTTTGGTATTTTTTTTTATTTGATTGTTCTTACTGTCTATAACCTCATGAAACATCTCTTGTTTTATATTATCTTCATCGATTTTTTAATCTAAAGATTGGTTGATTACAGCACTCGGTTCTTCCCTGCCCCAAACTAATTTATTCCCCGTTAACTCTTCTATCTTACATTCTTCTATTTTGGCAGATGTGTATGTTCTTTGGCCTTTCCCATGGGATCTTTCCATCTATTTTTCCTTTTATTTTGTTCTTTACACATTTGTTGTGTCTCAGAGTGTGTGCAAGGCATTTTATTTTTCTTTTCTTCAAGGTGCTCCAATTTGGCTTGTCCTCGCTTATTTTTCTGTGTATTTCTTCATTTCTTACTGTCTGTCCGTTAACTGTCTAGCATTTGCCTTCAACGCCATGTTTTGAAGGCTTCTATTCACCTATGGTCAACTTTTTTTATGCTTCATGTCTTCATAAAATGTCAGACACTACAAATATTATTTCATAAACTGCTTTCTTGTTTGTAGTGGTACCTTCTCTAAGCATAGGAATGCTTGCAAGCCTCCTTGATTATCTACGTTATGTACTTTTCAATTCTTTCATGGCATGGTTGAGTTCACTTCTGAGTATATCTAGGTCTCTTGTCTTCATCCATCTCGCCCTCATTTTTCATTGTACCATCTTGTAGGTTAGTTTTGGCTATTGACTCCTTCCATCTGTTTCCTATGCCTGTATCAATGTATTCCCATTTGCATTTCTGGGTGTGGTTGAATTTAACTTTTTTATCTGCAAATCGACTCTTCACTAGCTTTCTATTTTTAATTGCTTCTGTTCATTCAATTTGTTCTCTTCAGTTTCTTCAGAGTAGTTTTCACTCCACTTTTCCTTCACCCTATTTGATTCTTGAATGGCTTCGTTCCATATCGTATTGTAGAGGGCCTTCTCACTATCAGTTATATAGTTCTTGCATTGGTTCTTGTCTTTGTCTAGCAACTTTCTCTATTGTTTTTTATAGAGATATAGTATATATATATATAAGCCTATAGTTATTTAATTCAGGCCTGTTGCCACATTTTATATAATGTAATAACTGGCTGCCTTGAGCTTACTTGTGAAAATACTTATTCTAATAGTTGCATCTGTTAGCAGTGTAATAGTATGGCTGTCCCTGCATGCAGATTTAATTCATTCCTTTAATATTTTTTGGGTAATTCCCAGAGAATCCTTAATACCATAACTTTTAAGGAAAAAACATACTTAATACTTACATGGTATAAATTGAATATAAAAATAAAGTTGAAAAATTTGTTGGCATAAATTATATTAGCTTATTTTTTGGTGGTAGATATTTTTCTTGGAAAGTTAAAACAGGTCTTGCATTATTATATTGATGTTCTCTTATCAAGGTCTAACATTTCTGATAAAGATACTTATAATTATTGCCATGTTCATCTTCCCCCGTCTCCTTGTCTCACTTCACCTTGGACTACATTTTCCACCACATTGTGAATCACATCCCCAGCACTTACACAAATGTTGTGTGTAATTTCACAGCAAGTCGTCACTTTTACCCACTTCCTTGGCCTCAGTTCAAGGGGTTCAAAGGATATGCACATCCACCTAATTTTCATGACTCCAAAAATTTGTTCCACAGCTATTCTGGCCATAGAAAATTTATTATGGAAGGAGTTTTCCTAGGACAAGGTCCATGGTTAGATGTGCTTGAAGAACTAGGGATAGCCACCTTTGTGAATTCCTCTTATATGAAACATCATGCCCTTCTAACCCCCACCCTCGTCCTATGCTTCCTAATGAGTAACCCATCCCCTTTACCCACCCACTGCAATCAACCAGCAGGACTTTCCCACTCACTTCTGCCTCACTAACATGACCCAACCTTCTCCTTCAACCCCTCCTCACCCCCACCCATCAAACCACCTCTTCTTCCTGACAGTATACATGTATATACTCCGGAATATAAAACATGGGTCTTTCAGTAATACCTTAGGGAAAAGTAGAAAAACAATATTTTATATCGATGTTTTTTTTTTATTTTTTATACAGGCTTTTTCCTTTTAGCTTGATACACTTTTTCCAGTGTTTGTCTTACCTTTTAAACCATTTATAAAGTAAAATTTCAAGAGGTCCTCAGAATAGACATTTGTGTTGGCAGTGACCTTGTTTGACGTCAATCATTTTGTGCTGAGCCATTTTCTTTCAAGTTTTGAAATTTAAAAAAGTCACTGGGGGCAACTCTGGTGAATAGGGTAACATTGTACCTTGCTGTATGCTGTGACTTCAGTTTTTATTTTGGGGAAATCAAGATTTTGCATTATTGGCTAGCATACTGGCCTCCCACCAAGAGGATCTGGGTTTGACTCCTGGAGACTGCACATTTTTTTCAGTGGTATCCCGATCCTTACTTGAGGTGCTTTGTGTAGAGCACTTTAAGTGAATATGCTATCTGTTGGATGAGACGTTGAACTGTTTACCCCTTGATACCTTTCGTAAAGTGTAAACTAATGCTGATGCTAGGTTTCTCTCCATTCTTCCTCCTTTCCTATCCATCCCTAGTGGCGCAAATGACCTCAGCTGTTGGTCACCTCCCTGAAATCTGCTACTACTACTCATCTATTTTACAAATTTTGATTTATCAATCACTCAAAACGAAATCATGGATTTTGCCAATCTTTTCAGAGGAAGTTACTTACACTGGACATCTCAAACAATGTAATCATTTTTGTATGTACTGGCATGGTTAAACTTATTCACCCAATTGTAAATGGTTGCAAACACAGGAGCAGATGTGCCATGAACTTTATCCAACTTTTCTTTCAGTGCTAAAGCCTTTTGAATAGAAATGTTTAAACACTGCATGAAACTCATTTTGCTAAATAAACAAGTTTGTTGCTTCCATTGACTATGAAAATGAAACCATGTGATAGATAAAGCTGAAGCATTAACAGCAGTCTACTGAGAGATGAGGCTTACAAAAATGACACCTTTTCTGATACTACAAGTGCCATCTCTTGAATATTCTAGGGACTTACCGAAAGACCCACATGTTTTCATATGATGGGTGTAACCATGGTCATGGAAGTGAAATATAAAAATTACCTTGTGGAATTGCAGTGCAGAATATTTGTATAAATCAATGAATTACATTGCCAATTACAGCACTTTTAAAAGAATCATGTATATCATTAAAGAAATTTGAACAGTATTAAACTAAAAATCAAATGCCCATTTTATTTGGCTTAAATAATGGTAATGTGTATTGATTCAATATAGTAATAAATGCAGGGAAGTATTACCCATGATGTACGCTAAAGGTTTAACAATAAGGCATGTCTTTTTTAATATTAAAGACTAGGATTTTGTGAAAAACAAGCAGTATCAATAAAAGTTGGACAAAAGAGAAATGATATTCTATGTTTGTGACAATTTTAGTAATATTTCTCAATGTGTGTTTCAGGTGATATTATGTGGTGGATCATTAAAGATTCCAAAACTACAAAAATATTTTAAAGATTCGTTTCCTACGGCAGAAATTCTAAACAGTATTTCACCCGATGAAGTAATTGCTGTTGGAGCAGCTAAACAGGGAAGCTGTCATATAGAATGTTTGAATGTGCCTCACTCAATTCTTAATAAAGATATAGCCTTCCTTGATACTTCTTTGTATTACAAAGTAAGTATAGATTCTATGCAATATTCTTGTACACCTTCAATTATATCAAATGCATTTGAAATTGACTTAATACTAATTTGTTGATTCTGATCTTAGGTCAAATCTTCAAATAGTTTTGACAGCTTAATACATCGACATACAGTGCTTCCAGTGACCATTACCAAAACTATACTTCTAGAACCTGAAGATGATAATGACTTGAATGCTGTTGTTGAGATCCACACATTTGGTGGTGGCAAGTCATATGATTTATTGAAAGAGGTAAGATATCCTTTAGTATGGCAGTATGTTTATTCTTCAGTTTCCACTGGTGTAGGTTGTTAAACTGGTGGTTAATTTAACATTAATTTAGACCACCCCTGATCTTTGTGGATAATAGAGGGCATTCACAGAAATCTTGGATGCTTTTGCAACCTCGTTACACAGCTTTTAAAAACAGGAACCTGCTTGTAATGTTACATTATTATATGTATTATTACATAGATGACCTTACATACACTCTTAGATAATGGATCATGCAATTGAGAGCGGGAGAAAGAAACGCGAATAATGCTGTATGGCATCTTCACTAAATTTTGAATCATTGGGAAAAATGTCTCTAGAGAGCTTTCTAGTAAAAAAGAATCGGGAATGTATAAAATAAATAATAAACTTTGGATTCTTTTTTTGTTTTCTAGAAATGAAATTCACATTCCAGGTTGGTTCATTCCGTGATAGAAAAAAAAGATGAAGATGATTCACAATCCTAAGCAATGTTTGTATTTCCCGACCTATAAGCCACATAAGATGCACTATGAGTTGTTAGGCTAGAGTTAATGAGCAATTCTCTGATCAGACCAAAAAGTATATTAGTGTTAACATTCAATTGGAAGAAAATGGAATAGTTACAGTAATAAATAAGCAACCACAAACATTTATTCATCGTAGAACCATCATGCCTATATACCCTCAGCCCTTAAGATGCAGGCCTGTTCTAGAGCACATTTTGGAGTAAAAAAACGTGCATCTTATGCGCAGGGTAATATGGCATATATAATTTCTTTAATAAACCTCTTACATTTATTTTTTGACATGGAGCTCATTATTGTATTTCACATTAATATACGAGGGACTAAAAACCGACCTTCGGGTTGATTACTGTGTTTATGGTTTTTTATACGAGGGTAGGCTGAAAACTAATGCTTACTAGCAAAATGACCTTCAGAAGCACTCCAGGTGGGAGTGACATTCCCCCTCAACATGCATGCACTGGTTTGAGGGCATTACATTGATCCAGTGTATTTTAAGAAGTGGAAGTATAGAGACATGTTCTAGTGCTATGTCAATACACGTTGACAAAGCACTAGAACATGTCTCCATTTACGTGTATTTTTTCATGTTTATGATAAGCATTTAACTTTTCAGGTGGTGGTACCAAAAAGAGACTTGGCTGGAAAAATCACTCTGGAACTTTCAGTTGATGCGTAAGTATCATTTATTTTTCTACTTGCCTTTTTATGTCAGGTCCTGGGAAAGGATTGAATAAATATTTCTGTGCACATGTTAAGAAAGTGAAAGTCATTCTTGTGCAATAACCAGGTACCATGTACAATGTATCATTGAAGTTGATACATTAATTGTCCACTCCTATGTCAGTTCGACTCTACATGCTAGTGAACTCAAGCCCCAAAGTTCTTGATGGCAATTCTACCAGTAATTCTCAGTGTACCACTTAGAGGTTTACTGGGCAAAAGTGAAAAAAAAATGTTTTGTATTACAGAGTAGATTCCATAAAATGAACCAAAGATTTAACATACTGACTTGGGCACCCAGATTAGCAGTGTAGGTTACTCTTTTGTAAAGCATTTTCAGAATTGTATTATAGAGTAACCCTTGTTAAGAAATCCAAGCAACAAACTAGAATTTAAATATGCAAGGACCATAGCTACGGTCATGAATCAATGTAAACAAAAACTACTGGGACCGTAAACTTGAATGGCACTAAGTAATAAGAAAAAGAAAAACACAACACACACACAGACACAAATCAAAACAAATAATAATAAAATTAATAAAAAACAATAAAACAAACTTCCAACCACTCGATCACTAGGGTGTGTTATGAAATAACTTTCACTCTCGTGAATCACATTCACACACACACACTCAGGGTTTGCAAGGATCCCTCCTATGTCAGTGACCCCTCAATCACTCAAATAAATGAAAATTATGAAAGGATGTAAAGAAACAGAAACATCTTACGAGAATACACAGTCACTCAATCACTCAGGTGTGCTCGAAAACAAGGACCTTTGTGATTCACAAATGCTCACACGTTCAGGGTTTACCAGGATTCCTCCTAGGCCAGAGACCCGCCAATCACACAGAAATAACTAACCAGAAAATAAGGGACTTTGGTAAAAACGCAATCACTCAGGTGTATCGGACCTTTGTGAAACGCACACACTCACCCATTCAGGGTTTACCACTGACACAGGAGGGATCCTTGCAAACCCTGAGTGTGTGTGTGAATGTGATTCACGAGAGTAAAAGTTATTTCATAACACACCCTAGTGATTGAGTGGTTGTAAGTTTGTTTGAAAATTTTTTATTTATTTTATTATTATTTGTTTTGATTTGTGTGTGTGTATGGTGTTTTTTCTTTTTCTTATTACTTAGTGCCATTCAAGTTTACGGTCCCGATATTTTTTGTTTACAACAAACTAGAAGTTTTTGCAATAGCTGATTAGAGCAATTAATGGCAGTAATCACCAAAAAACCATTTGAAATTAAAATGCATATTTCTCAGCACATAGTTACTTGATGTACTAGTATGGCTCACACTAGTGGGAAATCCCAATTCAGTGGGTAGAAGACACTTGAAAAATGACTTCCCTCTTATAATCCATTGGTGACAGGGCCAATATGGTTATAGTAGGAGTAATGTAATGAAAAGCATAATTTGTATTCCCAGAAAATAATTTACAGCTGAAACATGCATTAAAACAAGAACGCCAGTGAATGCAAAAGGAAGAAGATCCAATAGATTGGAATTAGAATTGCTAATGTATAGAGATGGTGAAATGAGTTTGATGTCAAAATTCTTTTGGAATTGTCCCCGTGTCTCATTACTCCATATCTTACTTAAATAAACAACCGATTCTTTTTACCTGTCCGGTAAGGTTTTTATTGGAAATTTGAATTCCTGCCACAATTGTTATCCTGCAGAAAATTTGTAGCAAGTATGAATATCTAAGGAAACAATGTTTTTTTAATTTTCCAATGATTTCATACATAGTTCCTTTTGGAGACACTATCAGTAATTCATTCATATTGGAATATGTCTTAAAAGCAATTGTACTAAGTTCAATTATGTTTTATAATTAATGGTTATAAATTGTTTGTGATAACTGAACCTTGGTTAGATGTCTACCTCAAGTCTTATTTTTGCTTCACTAAAAAGACCACATCTCATTGGGTGGATGTAAGCAGAGGGACTTTAAATACTGGCTGATCTATAAACTGTGTTATTAACCTTGTAGGTATCAAAATTTGTGCTTAAATCTGATAACTACTGTAAAATGTTTGAGCAATTGGTAATTTGAATTTTAAAATATTTTATTTTGGAATTAGTAAAAGGTAATAAGCCACACTAGGAATACAATGAGTATTCACAGCTACCATTAGTTTGATCAGTATTGCCATCTCATGGAAGAGCTACGTATTACTTCTAGTTCATGCAGAAACAGTATTTTTTGCCAATGGTGCTCACATTGTTTTTCACGGTTGGACATCTGGTATGATGGAATTAAGAGGGATTTTAATGGCCCATTGCTATTATACGAATTATGATTCATAAGCCAATCCAAATAATGTCTGAGTCTCACAAAATATTGTGGATGATAATATTCTTCTAAAATTGAATTTCTATTTTTTCCAGGGAAGGTGCAATAGATTGTAAAGTATGTGAATGATAAAAATGGCTGTGATTATGATGAATTAATGCCAGTTAATAGTGGAGCTGTTACCACATCGTTTTGAGTGTTTTCATTATTATCTTTTCTGCTGTTCTAACATTTGCACTGCAGCAACAGTATTTTAATATTTTTTTACAGAAACAAAACTGTTCCAATAAAGTTAACTTTCAAATTATGATTATTTTATTCCAAGTGCCCCAATACACCAGTATTTCTTTAGTTAACAGTAACTCCCAGTATAATATGTAACAAGATATTAAAAACAAAGATAAATATAGTTCAATTAATTATGAAAAAACTCTTAGGAAACATCACTGAGCATTATATTCGGATGAAGGTCTGGATAGATGGTGACATAATATGTACCCCAATTCTACCTAAATACTGCACAGCATGG
This sequence comes from Hetaerina titia, assembly GCA_037158775.1. Classification (NCBI taxonomy): domain Eukaryota; kingdom Metazoa; phylum Arthropoda; class Insecta; order Odonata; family Calopterygidae; genus Hetaerina; species Hetaerina titia. Next base: position 52,607,590 of record CM073779.1, on the reverse strand, counting down.
TTTAACTGGAAAGAAAAGGAACTATTTTATGACAATACATTTGTGAGATAACTTGAGATTGCATGCAGGAAAATGTTTTGATAACTGCCATACATTTCAATAAAAAAGTATTCTAACCACATTTCCAGGTCAATAAGATAGAACTTTTTTACTTTTAAATCAGCTTGGGTCTTATGATGCAGGGGTATAACTTTGACCAATAAATATGGACCAATTCGCCTGAAAAGTACTTACTATTACATGTTTTTTCCCACAAGGGCAAGAAAATTATTTATTGCCTTGATTATAAGTGTCAATGGTATCATTGTTTTTAGTCAGGATATAAATATATATCCATATATATTGGATTGCACATATATTCGTAGGGTAGGGGGGCAAGTTCCAAGATAAGGCAGGGGCGATAGGTTAGGAAATGGAATGTAGAAGGATTAAATGGATTGACTAGGAAGGAGTATCAGCTGGCTGTAGAGAAAATCATGGATTAGAGTAAAGAGCTGAGTACTATCGAGGAAAAAAGGGATATCAAAAGCTGCAAATGAAACTATAGGAACCATTAATGAGAAAAGGACAAGGAAACCATGGATCACGGATGAGATGATTAGAGATAGATAAGAGAGCAAAATGCAAGAATGTAAACACAGAGCTAGGCCATAAGAAGTACATGGAGTTGAATAATAAATTGAGATGGGAAATAAATACAGCAAAAGAAGCATGGTGGAAGACACAGTGCTAGGATTTGGAAAGTTCGCAGAAGAAGGGTGAAATTGGTGTGCTCTACAGCAAGGTTAAATCACTATCGGGAAGTAAGAAAGGAAGATCTGTGCTAACAGCTATAGACAAGTCAGGTAAGATAATAGTTGAAACAGAAAATATTCAAGAGAGATGGAAGGTATATATAGAAGAACTGTATGGTAAGGAGGCTTAGTAGCCAAAGGAATGTTTTTATGGGCCAAAAACTTGTTTATTGAAATTGCTGTGTGACAAGGAGCATTACCATGCTGCAACACCCAGTTGTTCTTGATGTTTGGTCTCACACGAATGACCCTTTTTTGAAGTTTTTCAAGAACGTCCCGGTAAAAGTGTTGATTGACTGTTTGGCCTTGAGGTAGCAACTCTGTGGATGGTTCCGTGGATATCGAAAAAAGAAATCAGTATACATTTGATCTTAGACTTCCTCATCATTGCTTTTTTGGGCTTTCTAGAGGTTGAAATGTGCCACTCCATGCTCTGGCATTTGGTTTCTGGGTTGTACTCCAACAGCCAAGACTTCACCAGTAATGACAGGTTCCAGAAAATTGGGGTCATTTTCAAAAATTTAAGGCACCTTTCCCTCCTGATGTCCTTTTGGTCAAGCAATGGTTTTTTGGAATCATTTTTGCGCAGATTTTTCTCATCCCCAATTCATCGGTCCAAATCTGATGAATGGTGGTGAGAGTCAAACTCAACTACTCCCCCATCATTCTGTCTGTCAACCGATGATCTGAACACACAAGATCCTGGATTCTGTGGACATTTTCTTAAAACTTAAACTTAATTTCTTTTATTACTACTATTTGGAAGGGTTGAAAAAGTTAAAGCACTGTTGGAAAAAGTGTATCAACTTAAAAGGAGGCTAAAATAAATTCGAAGAAAAAATGTCTTATTTGTTTGGCTGGAAACTTTTAGGAGTACCCATGTACTTCAAAACTAAGTAATGAGCTGTTATTAAATATTTGTTTTTGAAAGGCAATACACCAAGGTAAATCAAAGATGAATTGTAATTCTGAGATTGACAACAAGTGTTAATGATGCATTAGCTCTTGCCCGTTTAGTAACTGCTTTCACTACAGCTTGTTTGGCTTTCTACTATGTATTAATGCTTGATTATAGGCAAATTCTTAGTTTCCTTTTGGAAGTTGGATATAAGTTCTTTACTTGTAAAATAAAGCACTGAGAGAATGGTAGTTTTGTTTTTTGCAATATATCAACCAGGTTTTTTGTATCCACTGTTATATGCCAATTTTACTCTAAGTGCATGAAAATAAAAGAAATTTTAAAGAGCTGAATTCAGAATAATTCCTTGGATTTATAAAATGGGTATATAATTTGGAAGTTTCTCATAGATTTTGTTTTATTCAACCTACCAAACAAATTGTTATTGCATGATACTATATATAGTAACCTATCTGACCACAAACTCCTTCATATTGAGATGAAATTTAATGGCTTTGAGTCTTCTAAACCTGGTTATGTGACCAAATGTTTTTACAACACTGGCAGCATTGATTAATTTCTTCTTAGTTTGGCTAAAGACATCTGGGTATATTACGAAAGCATTCTTGATGTAGATGCTGAATTCCTTTCACTTCACACTTTCCTTAACTATTTTTTAATACTTTTGAATCTTTCTTTTCCTGTAAAAATTTAGTCTACTTACAGAAACAATTGTCAGGCTCACCCCTGAGCTGATCAATATGAGTGCGACAGTAAGAGGGCTGACTATAATGCCAATATACATAAATGTTTGGATCCATCTCTTCCTGGCATGTTATAAAGCGCATCTGAATCAATGCAAAAGAGATAAAGGAATTTAAGAAAGATCATTATAATCAACATATGTTTTCATTAAATAATCTATATATAACTGCATGGAATGTCATTAATTAACAGACAAGTTCAATGGCATTCCAATTTCCAAGCTGATAGATGTTGCAAACTGTTTCAATAGTAGATTCTGCCAAGTTTATAACTATTCTAGTTTACCTACATTCATTATGATAAATTCTCCTAATAATCTGCTAAGCATGGTTTTACTCCCCTGTCAGACATTTTTATTCTATCGATTTACAATAGTCATCTTTATAACACTGAGAAAACCGGTGATAATTCTGGTCAAAAAAAAGGAATCATACAGTGAGTCTAATAATTACCTATAGCATTCCAGTATCTTCTCAAATATGTTGAAAACCTTATTTCTAATGTCATTGTGAACTATTTATGCAATTTTAAACTGATGGATTCTCCCCAGCATGGTTTCATTAAGGGGGAGTCAACTATGTCTGTTGCCTTTGAGCTTATTGATGAAATGGTTAAGGCTCTATCCAACCAGAAAAAGATAATTGGGATCTTCCACCTCTCAAAGGCATTTGACACACTAAATCAAAACATTTTGTATTTTAAACTATGTCAAATTGGAGTACATGACAATGCCTTAACCTGGATAAAATCTTACATAACTCATCATAGGCAAATAGATCAGATAGCAAATTAATCAATTCTAACTCAAGGCTGGTAATAGAATTCATTGATTCAAGGTGTTAATGTGGGGAGCTACAAAAATAAATTCAAGGTCCACCTTTGTTTATTATTTTTATAAATGACTTCCAGTCTCATCTACCTTTGGGTAAAGTGACCTTTTATGTTGTTGATTCTTCAACATACTTAGGTGATCAATTTATGGAGGTTAATGATTCTGCACATCTGACTAAAACAAGCATGAACAAATGGTGTAATGGCAATAACTTACAATTGAATGAAAATAAATCCTCTTTTCTAAATTTCCATTATGAAATCTCTCCTCCAAATTTGAGGCTTTTTCTCAGAACCAATACAAAATCAATCTAGTTCTACAAACTTTTAGGGACTGATACTATATGATACTCTTGACTGGCCATTTCCAGTATTGGATATGATCAATAAAATGACAAGAGCCTTAATGACTCATAAGCTTGTTCCAACTACCTCCTTCTTTGTCATCGTATTATAACACAGCAAAAACCATTCATATATGCATATAGTGTAATCTTTTGAGGAAGTACTAATACTATGGCAAAGGCCTTTTCCAAGTAGAAAAAGATCTTTCAAATCTTTGGCTGAATTACCTCTCAGAACTCCTGGAAGGTCACTGTTACTTGAATTCAAAATAATTATACTATTATTTACTGCGCTGCTGGTGAAACCGAATCTATGCTATTTTTGCCCAACTCATCTGTACATTGTTATTTTGCTCGTTGGAGAGACAATATAGCTTATTTATGATGCATTTAGGGATCGACATTTATTTTGAAGAGCGGTTAGTGTTCTCTCTGAATTGAATATAGTTTTCTTTCTGGTTCTAGGGTCATAACAGTTTGACTTTCAAAAAATTGCTCGCCAAAACATGCTTTTTAAGAGCTATACTTAAAATAAAGATTCATATAATTTGTTATTTTTTCTTGTCGGTCAATTGCTGAACTGTAATAACCTTTTTAGATCAATTGTTCAGCAATTCCATACATAGTACAAAAAATTTTTTCAGGTGCCACTTAGTGGCCAAAGATTTGATATTTTGTGGAAATTCATAAAATATGTAAAAAGTTACATTTTGATAAGACAACATCCACTAGCGCAAAAGTGGCGTAATGCGAAAAGTAATTTATGTTTTCCCGATTGGAAAGACGAATAGGCGCCATATGAGAGCGATTATGGTTACTGGCTTCTGCCACGTTCTGGCAACACAGCAACTTCAAAATTTGAGTGTCCTATCTCAATCCAGGGAATAATATGCCTCATGTTGTTTAACAACTCATGAAATGTGTGTGCCTGAAATTTTTTAAATTATATTTTTATTTAAATAAACCATAAATGATTTCCGCAAGAACTTCAATGATGATCCGAATGAAATATTTGCCTAGGCAAATATACCAAAAATAGTGCAACTGTTGGATCCCTGCATTGGATATCGAAATATCTCTTTCTATTCGATACAGTCGAAACGTATGAAACTCAGTCCCTTCGCTAGGGGTTAAACAGCCGCCTTATATTGCAATTTAATGCCCATATCAGAATGAATAGTATAATACTCTACGCGAAAAAACTTACGTTGTTAGAATGATAGGTATTTTACGAAAAACTAAGTCTTGGATTGTGTGGTCGTGGACCTATTTGTGGGCATTTTGGTTCTTGCTTGTTGTGTTTGTGCTTTATTATCTCCGAGGGCCTCTTAAAATAAGCGAAAATATTGGAATGGGTAAAGTATATTTATTTAATAACATTGATGTTGTAATGTATGTTGGTTATTCCTTGTTCGCGTGGAAGTTTAATTTTTTATATCTTCTTTCGTACTGAGAGGATTAGACTAAGCTTCGTTGTGGCGACGAGTAATCAATAAAATTTGGAATTTATTTACCATATTCGTTATCCCTCCCAATTTGAATTGCCCCTACGCAAGTAGGGTATTATGCATGGATTTTTCATTCTCATCGTGATGCATTTGCTACATAATTTCTACTGTAATTATTTAGCTTAATTATTAGTACTCTGTGGGTTATCTTCCTTCATAATGGTATGAACCACTTTATGTACAATTGTGTGAATCATTCATAGGAAAATATGCATGTTGACATGTATGTGAACTTGAGCTGCATGTGGATTTATTTTAGTTGCTAAAGCTACTGAAACATATTTTGTCTCCTTATCACTTTCCACTCTGTGATGATTTCATCAAGATTTTATTATTTGTGTTTAATGCACCGAAGAACATGATATTACAGTTCAGTTAACCCAATAAGCTTTTGTCGTAAGTGGAAGAAATTGCCTAAAACTTGGAAAATAATACTTTCATAATTTAAAATTTATATCATCCTAGTCTGATTGACTGAGAATAAACATTATTATTCCTTTATCCTGGTCATTCTGTATTAACGTGTTGCAGATAAGTCAAAGAATACACTTTACAAGTCATTGGCCCGAACTCTTTAAAATATCTATGTATATGTCTGGTTGTAGTAAAAAATCTAAAAAGAATTAGGCAATATTCTTTTTTGGGTCACCCTTAAAGCTTCTTTTTGGTAAACTTCACAATGGAAACCCCAATTTTCTTGTCATGTGGTTAAAATGAGTCAATCCTCTAATTTATAAATGCGCCAAAATACCGGTTTTTTCAAGGGACACCCACTTATTCCTTTAACTGTTGTCCATATGTAGTTGCATGAATGCCCTCATGCTCAGAATCACCATTTGCTCAGCCATCTTCCACATTCATGCAAGTGTCGCATTCTTTTTAAGAGCATTTGAATTACCTCATGACTTTTACTGAATTTAGCAGCAACCAAATTTTCTTGCTGATTCAAAATATCCTGGAAATGCATGGTAGCAGTTGAACTTAAAATAATAACATTGTGCCAGAGGATATACCACCTGAACAAAAGTGTTTATTCCTACACCTTAAGGATATGTATCTTCATACTCTAGGTTTGGTTAAAGGAAATTATATCTAAAAATGTCTAAAAATGCCTTACCCTTATGAAATATGTCATCTAGATACCACAACATACAGAGACTCTTCAAAGACATCTTGATAACATTAAAGATAATTGTATAGACTAATATCATTATTTGTAGACTATCCTCTACGGTAGGTTTTGTGTGAACACAAACGTAACATCATTACATTTCTTACACACATATAAAATGACAACCTGACATCCCCACTAAATTAAATTGCTCTTTAATTCTGCTAATGTTCTACCTTCCTCCATTCTGTGCAACATGCCTTTCCTTTTCCTCACTCTACCTCTCTTACTTCCTGTTCTCGTCTCTTTCATGGTTTTAAACATTCCATTCCTAATGAAAATGATATGCATCCACTTTTCCTGCTACCTTTTAAATGCTCCCTCTAATTCTCTTCATTTCTTTTCCTTTGTGTTCATTTTGACTTTTTTATCCTACTCCACAGTCACATCTCAAAAGCCTCCAATCTACAAATGCCAACTTGCCTCAATGACCATGTTTCCACACCTTGCTAAACCATACTTCATCTCAAAGTTCTAACAATTCTTTACTAAATATACATGCCGAATTTTCCTGTGATAAATTCCACCCTCCTAGTGAACGGTTTTTTGCCTCTTGGAATTTCTTTTCTTGTGTTCATACCAGTTTGACTGTCTTGGTGTATTTGCCGAGATAGGGAAACTGTACCACCTCTAGTTTATTGGAACATAAATATGTTTGCATTCTTCCTTTTCTTGTCTATCTTCCCAATCATCCCATCTGTAATCCATGGTTTCATTATTCTTTTTCAAATGACTGTTCCTGTAGATTTTTTTGTAGCTTTCAATATGTTTTTTCTCTTCCCACCTTTCTTCTACTTAGTTTCTGACCTCACTCGTAAATCTTTCTACTGCTTCCAGTTGCTCTTTTTTGTTTTGATATTGCTTCTACATCCTATTTCCTATCCTATTTGTCTATCTTCTCTTTTTATCCACTTCAGTAGTACTAAACAATTGTCTCATTTTTTGATCGCTCCTGGGAACCTGGAAATTTACTATGCTGTTCCTAATTCTGTGCCTAGCCCTGGTATAGTCTACCTTATGTCTTCCTGAATCCCCCCATCATTCTCTATGTGCCTAGGTCTATTTTAGTGTTTAAACCAAATGTTTGTTAATATTAAACCCTGTCTCCTACAAAACTCTATTACTTGCTCCCTGCAGTCATTCCTTGTTCCTAAGCCTACCTCACTTCCACCTCTCCCTTTGCCCACCACCACATTCCCGTGCCCCATAACTCTCAAATGTTTCCTCCCAGGGTTAACGCCAATTATCCATATAAGAGTCCTAACCCTGTTCATTTTTTTCTTAAATTTTTACTTTTTGGGTGTTAACCTCAACAATGACCATGTTAATTGTTTCAGCTTTTACTTCTAAATATAGTAATCCCCTTCAAGAAAGTCAATCATGTTTCCTGAAAAATCATTAGCATCACATTTCTTGCTATCGATATATGAGTACAAGAGTATCAGAAGTATAGTAGGACCTTGTGTCTTCCATACAGTGTTATTGAACTGTTGAAACACTTTGAGGCTTTTCAGATAAGGACTATCATTTTTCTTATTTGGCATGTCTCGACATAATCCAGTGGTAAAGTAGTCCCCAGTTTTCATTGTTTATTATGAACAAAACCATAAACACAGTATTCAACCAGAAGGTCGGTTTGGTAGGTGGTGGTAGAGTTCACCCAGTACTAAGCCCAATGGCATGTGAAATTCACACATTAGGGTAGGGGGGTCAGTTCCTTTCCCTATGCCGGTTATGGTTTCCCAGGATGACCTGGTACTCGAGAACTCCCATAGCTTAGGTTGTTTATGATATTGCTCTTGAAATTATTTTGTAATATTCTCTCACAATGGCTACTGTGGTTTTAATATGTACTGCTGTAAGACCAGTGACAACAACTCCTGATCCACATTCCCTTGAAGTTTTCTCCCCACTGTAAATATTTAAAACCATATTCTAGCTGTCCTATAGGGAGAACAGAGAATAGACTCTCCATTAGCCTTCTGCTGCATTGCATAGGCCTATGCTGATGATTTTTTTCAGGCGAAAGAAAAATTTAAAATAATTTTTTCTTGTTGGATGTTGTGTGTACTCAAACTTCCATATTTTGTGTAGGTGAATTGAACATGGTTCAACTTGCAACAGCTACTACCAAGACAATACTGAAATTAAATCAGTGAAATTTATACTACACATGCTTTATACATTGGGCTAACAATATAACAACAAAGTTTGTGAAGTAAATTATGTGTAAAATGTTTATGATAGCTTTTAATTGACTGGCCAAATTTGGTAAATTAATTGTTTAACAGATAGATAATGCTCAAATGTTTTTTTTTTGTCAGTTGAAAATATGGAAAGTCAGCATTGCATGAGAGTGTTTGCATTTGCATGGATATTGATTTTGAAAACATTTTGAATAATTTAGATATTTATTGATGGGAATAATCCTTTAACAAAGAGAAAGACAATAATATAGATTAGTTCCACAATTGTAAAAATATTTACATACAGGTACATTACAAGTTACATACTGGTTATTGAGAGTTAGAATATTATTTAGAATTTCAGAAGATATTTGATTTGCAATGCATGAAAGACATTTTCAGGTGGTGTACAGGTATGCATACATACCTAATTAGATTAATTAATGTAGACAAAATATCATTGTTAAATAATATTCCAAATTTGCAAAATTGAAACAGGATATAAGAAATATAGTATTTGTTACAAGCCAGATGATGGTACAAAATGATAAATGTTAGTAGTAGTCATAAAATGAACCTTGTGGCATCGGTTAAGAAAATTTACCCAATGGGCATTTGGAATAACTTATTGACATCCACAAATATTTACACAGCAGTTTTCTAGTATTTTAAAATTCTTCAGGTATTTTTAATAAAATCCCAAAACTTGACTTGAGTTAACATCTTTTGGATTCACCTTAAATATAAAGCACAAGCATGCACTAATCTTTGGGTTGACAGTAATTGGAAAATGAAGGCGTTTCATAGGGATATCATTCAATTGTTAATCAAAAAAGTGTATTTATAGTTAAAGAGTTTGGAATATTTTGTGATTGCGTATGAATTTGCCATTTATTATCTTTTCTTTCCTTCACAAAAATTTTGCATCATTTTCTTCACGTTAAGTCATTTGTTGAATTTGGGCAGATAAACTCATTTCTTTGACCATGCTAAAACTGTAAAAACTTGAGCAGGTTTACAAATTATGTTGTAGATGCTAGCTAAAAGTTGAAGATTTGATGCTCACCTCAAGCATGGGGTTTATAATTGTCTTAGGAATTCTACAAATAGAATGATTATCAGTGTAAGAGTACCTTAGTTGTTACTGTAAAAAACTATAAACACAGTAATCAACCCGAAGGTTGGTTCGGTTGTAGTTGGTAGAGTTCACCGAATGCTAAGCTCAACCGCATGTGTAATTCACCCGTCAGGGTAAAGGAACCAGATAATCTTTCCCTGTGCTGGCCCTGTGTATGTGTATTAGATTAACTTTTTACTCCTGGGGATCGCGATGGTGCAGTGTTGAATGTACTAGTTTCCCATCTCAAAGGTCTGGGTTCGAATCCTGGACGTGGTATGATTTTCTGTGATTTCCGGATCCTTATTTGGGGTCCTTATTTGTGGTGAGCACTCGAAGGGAGTATGCCATCCGTCAAATAGGAGATTAAACTATGGTCCCCTTGACACCTATTGTTAATAGTAGGCTAATGCCGATGCCCTGTTTATCTCAACCCTCCCTCCACCCCCTGAAGCTACTCCTACCAAATTACCTACCTATTCCTAATGGTGCAAATGACATTAGCTATTATTTGTCTTCCCTAATAAGTAATACTCTCTAATGCGTTTTTCCTGAAGCATGTAATTATTAAATATTTTTTTACCAAATTTTTTTTTGAAAATGTTGCCATATTAACTCTTTGATTGCTACAAAAGGTATTAAAATTGCATCCTTAGTAAGTCTGTAATTTTGAATCAGTTCCATGATGGTGCTTTTAATTTAAATATTAAGGTACAAGGGTGATCCCAGAAGTATCCGACCCAACAAAGAAAACGAAAACATTTTGGAATAAATTATATTTATCTTTCAACATAACCTCCTTTCAGTTCCATAACATTTATCCCAGCGATGGTCAATGGGTTCGTTACGATTTTTTATAATAAGAACTCTGTCGTCTTGCCCCTCAAAATATCTATTAACTGCTATCATCATTAATCCAGCATCATTTCTTCACAATTGGAAAATCTTTTACCTCCAAGCCATTTTTTTAAGTTTGCAAACAGAAAATAATCCAAGGGGGCTAAATCTGGCGAATAGGGTGCATGAGATAGCAACTCAAACTTTAATTCATGAATTTTGGCCGTTGCAATAATGGATTTGTGAGCTGGTGCATTGTCTTGATGAAACAACATTTCTTCTTTGCCAAATGCAGCCGCTTTTGCTTGATTTCTTCACTCAATCACTGTAGTAAGTTCATATAATACTCGCCATTGATAGTTTTTCCTTTTTCAAGATAGTCAATGAAAATTATCCCATGGGCATCCCAAAAAACTGATGCCATGACCTTGCCTGCAGATGAAACGGTCTTCGCCTTCTTTGGAGCTGATTCTCCCTTTTGAATCCATTGTTCTTTCGCCTTGGGTGTGAAGTAATGGACCCATGTTTCATTCATGGTTATGAAATGGTGCAAACATTCTGCTTTGTTGCTATGAAACTTTGCTAAACAGTCAATTGAAACATCTTCACAAACACTGCTATTGCTCGAGTATGAGCAAACGCGGCACCCATCTTGCAAACAGCTTTCTCATGTTCAAATTTTCAGTTAATATGCAATGTACCGCACTTTTTGAAATACCTACTATGTCTGCTAGCTCATGCACTTCAGTTGACGATCATCCAGTATCGCTTTGTGGATTTTCTTCACCATTTCTGGAGTCGTCACGCCATTTGGTTGACCAATGCGATGCTCATCTAGATGGCTTGTACGGCATCATTTAAACTCTCCTACCCAATATTTTAATGTTGTAAACAAAGGAGTAGACTCACTCAGAGTAGAATCCAGTTCAGTTTTAATATTGGTTGGGCCGAGGCCTTTCAAATAAAAGTACTTGCCCATAGATATAAGTTTGCATTTTACCTCAGGTGGTGGTGATGCATTTTGATTCTCACCTATGAATGGAGTAGTGATTTAATTGATAATCATTTATAGAGGTATAAAAAATGGGACTCATAACATTAATTAATGACTGGCTTTTCATAGAGGCAGTCAAACAAGGGGTTACCTAAGTATGATCAAGGCATATAAGTCCCTTCCTTTACCAAGCATACAGGATGAACAAGGCAGTTGTTCTCTCCATTCCTCTCAGACCTAAGGTTATTTTAAGTAATTTTCTCAACTTTAAATTGAAATGAATTTGATTGGATAATGTAAAATTGAAGCGTAATAATGAGGCAAAATGTTAATTGTCCACCAGAGGAATTTTATTATTATTCGGGTTAATTTTCAATAAATCCAGACACTGACATTACTTCACTGTGCCATGTCTACTGTACTGAATATATTCCTCAATTTTTGCTCCACTACTGACTCTGAGATTATTTTTTTGCATGAAGTTGACCAAGTTTGTGTCTAGTAACCGATTGCATTGTGAAGTGTTCAAAATGTGAATGCAGCACTGTTGGTTACATTGCAATCCTATTTAGATACAACCAATACCATGTTACATTTCTAATCCACAGATAAGTAGAATTTGATTGTTAGAACTAATTTAAATGCACTAAATTAATGAGAAAAGTATTATTTGGGCATTTATTTTAGTACAACTAATTACAGAATAATCTACCATTATCAGATAATTGTTTTATCATGTATCTAGGACTTTGCTAGAAGGAATATGTCATAAATACTTGTTCTGAGGTACAAGTAACATAGATTTCTCAAAGTAGGTACCGACCTCTGGTATAAGCATTATAACCATATGGGCATAATTATTAATTATAGTGTTAGCATGTGTATTAAATATGTTTGATCACGGTGTATGATGAACTTGATGAAGCTACAGATGTTCTTTGACTCTTCCACGTGATAGACTTGCAGTTTTAGGGGTTTAGCCTTTAATTGGATTCATTAACTTCATTGCATATTTTTATCAGCACAATATGTTATGTACTTCTATTTTCAACTGTAATTACTAATTTTAAATTTGAGAAGTGATTCACATCTCAAAGTTATGTATTTTATTAGTTTGTATAGTTAGTTATTTTCAAGTATTTCTTTATTCTTAAAAAACGTGTTAGTAACCAAATAATTCTCTTTTTACAGCCACTATGTTCTTGAGTACGTTGACTCCTAAGTTCTATGTTGCTTTAACGGGCACGTCATCCCTTATATCAGGCCTCATTCTGGTATGCATAACCATTATGTATTGACCCTCCTAAAACTTATTTCTTTCATTTTTAGCTATTAATTTTGTTATTTATGGCTAATGTTTATTGTAAAACAAAACCTATTCATAGAAAATTTTAGCCTACCAACACTTGTTTTATTACATCCATACTTATATCTTTCCACTAAATTATTAGAAATACTATGTATAGTAATGAGTGTTAAGAGTACTTATTTCAGTTTATATCAGCTTACCAAAATATATTCAACATACATATGCATCTAGTAAAATATTTAATTGGAATAAAGTAAGTATGCATACTTTTTTTCAAACAGCATATGGTACAAAGAATATTGTTCTGTATATTCAAATACATAATTATAAACTTAAAAATATTTCATCTATAATTTTGTTGGGTATACTCTTGAACTAATACTTTTTTTTATAATCTCTTTATAAAAATTTCATGTTTATTTTCATTTTGCATGGCTATATAATTGACTCTTTCAAATGCAATGCACTGTAGCTCTTTACTTGGGCTCATCTCAGGGTGCTCATCTCGTAATGAACCCATCTTGGTTTGGGTCTATTTCCAGACAAATCTATCTTGGCACAGGACCCTTCAATGTGGGCCACCGTAGCCTAGTCCTATTAGACTTATTTTATGCTTGCATAAAACTTGTTCCCAATCTGACTCGTCAATTTTGGTCATCTGCTAACTTTTGTCCTGTTGGGAATTTGTGGTTTTGGTTTATTAATTAAATATTTGTGGTAATGATGCATAGTAAAGTTGAAAGAAGAAAACAACTTTTCAAAGTGAAATTGACATGATAGGTTAATGAGAAATCTATTATTATTTAACTGCAAGGAAAGGAATTTTTATCCCATGTCTAGCTATGGATGCATTTAGGTTTATCATGATTCACTCCATTTATAATTATTGAAATATTGTAAAAAAAATATTTCAGAATGCAATCCTTTTCTTATTTCCTGTACATTTTACATGTCGGGTAATGGAAGAATTATGTTATATAATTTTCAATGTCCAATCACTTGATTATATTTATTAAATTAAGGAAAAATTAAGATAAAGATATGGTTCTGGACTATATTTGAAGAAACTTATTGGGATGTAGATTGCATGTAGATGCTCATTCAGCTATAGCTCACTTGAAAATGTTATCTTTTATTAAATATGAGTACATAAAACAGTTTCTGGCGTAACTTGGTGGAAAATCTTCATACTGACGTTTTTATAAATCAAACCGCTTTACTTCTACCGTCTTGATGCGCTGGAGCAGTTGAAATTCCTTCAACACACGAATTACGGGGAAGATGTTTTGACCAATGATTTTCTTTACCCTTCACATTCCCCGTTATTGTTTTTTCCCTCACCCCCTACCAGCTCACTTGAAACCAAGTGAGACTTTTTCAACAATGTAGCGACTCCTCCCAGCCCGATACTGAGTCACCTGACTAATTACTAAGTGCCGTACTCCCCGTTCACAATAATCATTTCCCTAATCCTCTGCCAACTAATCTGATGTCAGGTGGGCTTTTTGCAACATTGTATTGACCCTATCCTTCCTGGCTGCTAATTATCTAATTGGTTTTTATCTAATCTAATTATCCAATTATTGCTAATTTGTCAATATTACCAATCCTCCTTCTCCGCCTCAAACCATGGACTTTTAGCCCCCATCTTCCTAGCTCAACCAATCCTTTCTTTCCTACCTCCTCTTCCCCTCCGCCCAGAGATATGTATACATAGTGTGCTTGACTTGTATTTTTACCTGATGATGTTATGCTACAACGAAGCCTGGGTCGTGAAAATTAAAGAGTTTATGTGGGAAAGTAAAGTGGTTTGATTTATAAAAATGTAAATATGAGTACCTTAGGGTCGATCGGAAAACATTTTATTCATCACTTATATGGTAGCATACAATAGGATTTGTCATTGGACTAATATATGCAAAATTTAAAGTAAGATTTGTGATCTCCTTTGCCTACCCTGTCATAAGTTCCTGGGTTAGCCTGCAAAATCTTGATTATTCACTTTCCATTTCACTTGACTATTCTACTTCTACCTCATCCTTTTCTCAAATTTTAAGTTGATTTTTCAGTCTGAAATAAAACTTTGGTGTTCTGTTTGCTATTGTACCAATCAGACATGTGAAATATTTCCAGTGTGGTGGTTTGCATGATCATGCAAACACAACTGGTAACCACCACCTTACACATTTTGTGCGTATACTTTTGATCAATGCTGAGAATGTTTGAGTTTATTTCAGTGAAATTATCATCTCCATTCACTTCAAATACAATTACAGGCAGGGAATCGCATGATCATGAGTTTTTTTCCATTTTCAGCTGAAAATTCTTTGCATCAGTGTAATAATGACGATGCTGTAAGTTCACTGAATGGGATAGATATATTAACCTCTGTAGAGATCTGTCATAGTTTCTTCAAACTGTCAGATAACAATTGTCTGCCACCATATTCATGGCTTTTCCATTATCCAACAGATACCAAATTTAGCGAGCTAATAATTCACTTCGCAAGTGAAAATGTCAAAGTAAATATTTTGATGAAACCTTCCCTTCTAAAGCTCCCAGTTCTCTTGTCACTGATAGTCTTAAGGCCTGGAGAATATTCAAGTACCGGAAAGAAAGCAATTTGAGCAATGAGAATGGGATTGGAACATAACCATCAGTGCACATACGTGCTCAGAAATAAAATGAAATTATAGAAAGTGAGCACCTTGATGAGAAAGACTTATTGTTGAACAATAGGTTAACAAAGTTCATCTCGTTTATTATATTTTTGACAAATTTGAACATCTCACATAAAGATAAATAGTTTTCCAATCATTTTCTAAATTCCAAGTTGGTTAAATCTCTTACTCAGAGGCAAATAAAATTTGAGTTATAAATAGTCAGTGGTTGATAGCTAATACCTGTTCCACAACTGAGTGATTTTAGAAGTAATGGAGTGTAAAAGTTTCAATAATATAGGTGCATGCACCGCAAATAATTGATGCATTTCAAGTTTGTTGAGAAATTTGTATAATTCGTGTAGGAGTTTATAAAGGTGTAGGAATTTAAGATTATTTTTAGTTTTGCTATATCCTTTAGAATGCTATGAAAAAATAAGTGCAATACCAACTGATACTGATCTTGAAAATGCTGGTGCTTATTGTACAGTATATTGTATAAGCACATTATTGTCGGGCGGAGTTGACAGTAATTACGTCCTGTATTTTGTCACTCTGATAAATTTTTCAGTTATTCATTCAGTGGAATTAACATTATATTTTAATTGATATTTTACTATTTAAGGTAGGTTTTGGATGGACACTGATGATACAACAGTACAACGATACATTCCTTACCAAATAACATGATTAATGTTTCTTATGGTTGTTGAATTTCATGTGAATTGCCTTCTTTCATGTCTCACTTGAAAATTTTGTAATTTTTGCTCAGTTGAAATTTCCTTTTTGGTACCTAACCTTTTTATATATTTATAAAACATTTTTCTATGAATTAATCATCTTTAGCATGATTGGTAATATCCCTTCCTCACAGTGGAGCCATTAAATCATAATTTCATGCTATTGCCATGCTCCAAATGCATATTGGATTAATATTTTTTTTTATTTTACAGATATTTGAATGGTGGTACTTTCGAAAATATGGCACATCATTCATTGAACAAGTCTCTCTAAATCACATAAGCCCATGGATTGGTGGTGGTGATGGTGGGGGGGAGAGCAATAATGGTAACAGTGGAAGCAGCCCAAATACTACCAATCAACAGTCTGTGCCTGGTAAGTGGCTTCTGTATCTTAGCTTATTTCAACATATGGGTGATTTTCATAATAAATGTTGTCAGTCTCATAATGTTTTTCGAATTCCTAAACAGTGGCAAAAGCAAAGTAGGTAATTTAAAATGCATATATGATGTGTGGTAAAGACTTGAAATGCAAAGTGAGATGATTGGGATGGTCTTAGTGTACTAATAGTTGTCTACCATTGAAGAAAAGCAAGCATTGAAACTGCTTCAGGGGAGAAGAGTGGGGAAAATGTGGGGATTGTCTAGTTATTGGGACTTTCATCATTATCGTGTATCTCTTTCAAAATTGTTTCATTCCAAATATGTATTCCCTCAAAACCCATTTATCATAGAGTGACTTCATTGCTCAGAGGCAGTGATTACATAGTTTTGTGACATTGCAATTAAAGATATTAAACTTAGTAGTCTTAGGTGGCTTACGGTGATATGATAATTATGAACTAAATGCATTACAAAATTGAAAAAGACATAATTAGTGATGTTAATTGCTAGAGCTAGTTTCTCCTATACTCAGGCATGGGGTGAAGTTGACTTTTTAGCCATTGCACTAAATACAATAGAAAAGTATCTTAGAATGCTTTTTAAATGGAATGTTTAATTTATATTGGCTTATGAATGACTTTTTGGTGTACGTGGAAGGTATCTCTGTCTTCCTCATGTTAAAATGCTCTCACTTAGCACAAATTTGAATAGCACAAAGACTCTTTGGAACAGGTGCTTTGGGCTAAATGAGGCATGACTGTAAATGTTTTTTTTACAGTGATTTGGCTGGGACTAAATGATAAGTCAATCAAATACAGCAGAACCAACTGAACAAGTTACCTTATTTATAAGAATGTGGTGAGGTTAGGATTTGAATATTTGTCAGCTGTTCTCAACAAAGTTCATATTGAAAGTTTTTTTTAGTTATCCAAGTAAGTGTAAATGGAAGTACAGTAAATCCTTACTAATCCATAGGCTATGGGTTGGGTAGTTCAGATTAGGTAAAACACAGGCAGAGGATTTGGCATTTAACCATATGGAGTATTTTACCCTGCTGTGTGAGCCCTTGATTGCCAATAGCTTTGATAATGCATTAGAGCTTCTTAGTGAAATATATCGTGAAATGTCAACAAAAATTGTTAATATTTTGGAAGTACCTTAAAAATAAGAGTGACAATATTAGATATTTCAGCAAGTGTATTATCCCATTCATTAGTCTATTTTCATAGATTAAGTAGTCAATCAAATTTTCATTTCAGTAATGAGAAGTTAGCTTCGGAAAAAACTAACCTGCTTGTCGTTGCTCATTGGAATACTCAAATGATAACATCTAAAGATAAAATGTAATAACTTTTAAAAGTTGTTTATTTTGTTGAAATAGTTTAGAGCATTATGATATTAACTGATACTTCCTCATGTGGTCACATGCTTTGGTCAGTAGCCATAGAATCCCTCTACATTTGAAAGAATTTAGTTGCCTTCAATGTAGTTAACCTGCTGTTGACAAATATTGAGTAAATGAAATGTGCTTTATCACATCAAAAGTACATTGAATCAAAAGTAATTTCATTTTTATCCCAAAAATTTTAAGTTGGACAACTGTTTGCACTAGTCGAATGGCGAGGTAGTTCAAATTCTCATGTGTTAAGTTTTCCTCAATTACTTGAGAATGTAAATTTCATTGAACTTGACAATGGAAAGATAAGGCATGAAAAGAATATTTTCAATTAAGGATAAAATAAATCTTTCGGAACTAATTGATTTTCATGATGGAACCCAAATTGATCTTGCAAAACATCTAAGATTGTTGGATTCTACCTGAATACAATAGTGAAAAGTTCCAAGTTGATTCTTAAACATGCAAACCAGTTCGAACATTTATCTAAAAAGAAATATGTCAAGAATTCAAAGTCTGAAAAATTCGGAAAACTGGAAGAGTGGTTTTTAAGTGCTAGACATTCAAAATTCCTATGAATGGTGTCATCATATGAGAAAAACCATTGCTTATTGCTTCAAGATTGGGGATCAAAGATTTCACGGGATCCAATTGTTTCCCACCAGCAAGACTAATATACAAAATTGTGCCTATTGTTTAAAAATACATACAATTTTGTATTTAAGTCAAGCGTTTATCAAATGCTTGTCAAATATTCTTTCATTATCCTCCTCCAGGTTCAAGATTATTATAAAGTAATTAAGTAAAAAGTGCACCTGGTAGATCAGGAACTCACATGATTATGTCCTCTAACTGATCGTATATCCTGTCGACTTCTTCCTCCTTATGATTGCTTGGTGAAATGTATACCTGAAGAATGACCTAGTTTGTCATTTCTGATATTATTATTATATAAATCTCGTTGCAATTAGGCAATTGTTCTAGTGGTAATGGTCAAGTCTGATCATCGGTCACCCTTTTATTTCTACTAATAATATTTTTATCCATTCTATGTTTTTAGCAAAATATTGTAATTATTTCCCCCTCTGTTTGGAGATTCTTATGACAAACTGTTTTTTTGACAGCATACAGATGTGTAGTTCTTGTGTCCCTTTACAATACAGATTCGTATCCATTTAATCAACTGTCTTAATTATGTGGGTATAAGTTGGGACTGGAGTAACAAACACTTAACTGCATTATTAATATGTATGTGTTCTCAAAAAGCCCATTTATTTATTTAAGTATGTAATACTATTTTTCACTGTACAAAGTGATCACCTATATCATCGACACTAATTTTGTTCTTTTTATGAACATCCAAATTTTCTTACAGAATGCAAAGTATGGAGGAATCCATTGAATTTATTTCGGGGTGCTGAGTATCAAAGGTTTTACTGGGCAACTAACAAGGAGCCACTAACTTATTATGACATGAATTTATCTGCTCAAGATCACCAAACCTTTTTTACTTGTGAAGGAGATGGTGGTAAAGCGGAATATGAAGGTAAGTTCTGATTAAAACCATGAACACAATAATCAACCAGAAGGTTGGTTTGGTAGGTGATGGTAGTGTTCACTCAGTACTTAGCCCAACGGCATGTGAAATTCACACATCAGGGTGGGGGGGCCAGTTCATTTCACTGTGCTGGTTATGATTTCTCAGGAAGATCTGGTACCCAAAAAATCACGTAGCTTGGGTGGAGCTGCAGGTGCCCAGAGTGACTTGCCCGGGAATCGAACCAAGGCCCTCCAGTAGGTAGTCCATTGCTCTACCCCCTGGAGTACCATGACCCACAAGTTCTGATTATTATGTTCAATTTGAGGGTGCTACCATAAGACAATTTTTTATCACAGTTTCTATATATATATATATATATATATATATATATATATATATATATATATATATATATATATATATACACACACACACACACACACACACACACACACACATACACGCACATGATAGTGGTCCAGAAGTACCCGACCCAACAAAGAAAACAAAAATTTTGGAAAAAAATTCATTTAATTTTCAATATAATCTCCTTTCAGCTCTATACAGTTTTCCCGGCGATGTTCAATAAGTTCAATATTTTATAATAAAAAATGTCTTGCTCCTCAAAATATCCATTAACTGCCAACATCACTTCTTCACGGTTGGAAAATCTTTCACCATGGAGCCATTTTTTCAAAGTTTGCGAACAGAAAATAATCCGAAGGGGCTAAATCTGGTGAATAGGGTTTTTGAGGTGGCAATTCAAACTTTAATTCATGAATTTTGGCCATTGCAATTATGGATTTGTGATCAAGCTGGTGCATTGTCTTGATGAAACAACACTTTCTTCTTAGTTTATACGTACACACGTATGATGCGTACTACATTATTATTGTTTCTATTGTAGTCAATTAGTCTATTTATTTAGTATTAATTTGAAAGCAACCCTTTTTTCCTGTACATAATCTATTTTAGCATGAAAGTAACTACAAAGAAAAATTTTAAAAACCCAGTACTATTCTCAACTAAACCAGATTAGAGTACTCTTTCAATTAACCCAATCATCCTGCTGTTATTTTAAGCCCTGTCTAGCTTTACAGTAAATTCCCTGAAACCCTACTTGGTAATAAATAATTTTGAACTATGCATTCATCTCTTTTTATTCCATCCAAAATACCTTTCCTTTCCCTACCACATTTCATTTCCCAAATTATGTCCCCCCTCTGTTTCAGTCTTCAGTATGCCGTTACCACTTAATGTGTCCCGTCTTCAAGTTTATTCAAATGCCTTCTCTCCTCCCCTGATATTTTTTTATAACTTGTTTTTTGTTTTCTTTTATGCACATTTTATTGTTTCCTTTCTATTCCACCCCATGTTGTGGTGGGCCAATATGAGGATGTGTATAATCGGGCATTAAAAGTTTGTGTTAATACTAATGATATTAAACGTTTAAATATGCATTGAAAAAATATAATTGGCCATCTACATTGGATAATATATCATACATTTGGAAAAATGTTTGAATTGTTGTCATATGGAGGAATTCTATATCCTATTCTTGGTTTTGATAGTTCATGTGTGCTGGGAAAACTTAAGCACTGTCACTTAATTAATATAGTTGTGGAAATGATGATTTAATTTTAATGAGTTGATGTTTTTGTTGCTTTTGCTCATTTTGTTAAGAACCAGTCATTATATTAATTCATCGTTGGGTAATTTAATTTAGTTATGCAGACAGCTTGGCGTGAAAGAAATCCTGTTGCTCGCATCAAGGCAGCTCATGAGGCAATTGAAAAGAATACAGAATGTGCTCCGGCCTATATTTTACTTGCTGAAGAAGAGTCCACAACTATATCAGAAGCAGAAAAAATCCTTCGACAAGCATTAAGGGTAGCAGAATTAAACCATAGAAAGTCACAACAATCACAGCATCAAGGATCTGTATTGGAAGCTGCTCATAGTAAGTACTGTTCACATGCTCTATTCCACTCCTCCAGTGCTAAAATATTTATTTTCCTTATTTCTTTCATTATATATGTATGTTTTTTTGGGGATAAGGTATGCTGAAGTCAGCTGAACTAATCAAGCCACATATGTTATGATATTTACTCTAATGCTCATTTATTAAGGTAGATTCATGTTCTTCCATGCAAAGTTGATTTTAAATTTAGATTGTGTGACATTAATAACCACATTGTTTTCCCTGTGGGTATAACCTTTTATAATAGTCACCCAGGGTTTGTTATTGACACCTCAATAATTATCTGGAATACCATTATTTAAGGTTTCCCTGAACTTTTTGGCTCTATACCAAAAGAATCGGGTATTATTTTGTTTAAATAGTTGCACATTTAAGAGTTTAATCCAGGGATAATTTTTTCAGGTGGATTTGAAGTTGAAGGAAACAGTGTTTTATGAATTAATTTACAAATTAGAGTTTATGATGATAGTGTTGCGAATAATTCAATATTACAACAGTTCATTGTATGTTAATGGGTGAATGGTTCTGCTATCTTGAGACCCTGGAAGGCATTGACATAGGGATGACATCAGGGTATGCCTGAGTCTCGTCAGTGATGAGTATGAGCTGCCCTAAGGACATATCAGTGTTGATGGATTCTCTGGACTCCCCTAATTTGGTATAGATAATTAAGTTGATTTCCCAGGGATACTTATGTATCCATGCCTGAGGTAGTTGTCCTTACAATAAGGAGTTAAGACACAATGGTAATTCCTAATTGCATCCAACATCTCTGGGAAATTTGACATCCATTGTGTTTGCATAATCTGATTTGCTGTGTATGTCCTAGGCTGCTTTGACATGGTAATAGTGGTAATCACTATCTTTATTTTTGTCTAAAATATGGATTATGGTGGCAGTCATGTCAAAGACTGACATGGCATAAGACATAGAAGAGTAATGCATAGTAATAATTAATAAGAATGCACCATCATAACAGATTTAATATTAGGATGTAATATCTGAAGCATAATGAAATGCATTTCAATGAAATTATATGTAGCTCTAAAAATGTATTTCCTGTCTTTCGTAAATTTTCCATGCCAATATTTTGGTGGAAATGCTATCTAAAAATAGAATGAATTCATGTGTAGAGAAAATCAATTATGATCTGTTATTTATGAGAAAAAATTACCATAAAAATCAATTTCATTTTGCAGGAAGAGATACTAATGTACTAATTTATATCAAAAGACGGTTGGCTATGTGTTCCCGGAAGTTGGGAAAGTTGAAGGAGGCTGTAAAAATGTTTCGAGATGTAAGTAATCAAAGTATATTAATTTTTAGTTTTACTATATATTTTTTTATACCTCTATAGTCATATCACTGTCTATACTTCATAACTACGGCATGTCTATTTTGATGAAGTGATAAGTTGCCCTGTATGCATTTTGATTTGTGTTTATTAAATGGTGTACAACATTACTGGTAATGAGTTATACTGTGAATCTTGAAGTAATCATAAAGGAATCTTTTTGACCCCTTCTTGATTGCTTTACTAATACACTTCCAGCTTGACTAGCTCAGTAGACAAAGTCAGATATGTTTATCATATTCTGTGGGGATCAACGTTTGTAAAAAATTTAGTTAGAGAGTAATATTTGCCTTCAGCCTGATCTAGTGACATTCACATGGAGTTTGTACGGTCCAAGTTACCCCTAGCTTAATGGAAGACATAAATACAGTATTCAACCCGTTTGGTAGGTGATGGCAGAGTTCACCCAGTACTAAGTCCGATGGCGTGTGAAATTCACACTTCAGAGTAGGGGGGCCAGTTCCTTTCCCTGTACCGGTTATGGTTTCCCATGCTAATCTGGTATCCGAAAAATCACAACGCTTGGGTGGAGCTGCAGGTGCCCAGAGTGGCTTGCCTGGGAATCGAACCCGGGACACTCCCATCAGTAGTCCAACGCTCCACCCCCTGGACTACTGTGACCCACAATGGAAGACATAGCCCTCTTAATTTGCACAGGTGAATCATGAAGATGCTATTGGGTTTTGCATTAATTCTTCTGCCATTAAATATTTTATTGATATTTATTGAGTTAAATAGAAAATCATATCAGTGCAAACGATGTGATGATTTTAATGGTGATGGGTCCATTACACTTTTTTTCATTTCTGCAGTGCAATCCTGAGATTTAGGTTGACGGTCACAAGCAGAAATTGTCACTCTCAAAGTGACCTTGCAAACTAAGTTGACTCTTCCTATTCTCAAATGTCTAATGTACACCATCATCACCAAAAAGTGTCCATAATAATTTGACCCATCCAGGCAGGTTACAAGATTCGTTAACCCATGTTTCTCATAAAATTCTATTGAAATAAAGGCTGTTTCTGTGATAAATAGCTATTTTTGTTCGTTCACACACCCAGTCTATTGATTTGTTGTTTATGGACATTTTCTAAAAAAACTGATTCAATTGGGTGTTTCTGCCCTTGTTGACAGCATGACATGAGGAGCAGCAGGAAATATGGAGAAATCAACTTATTATGCTCATGTTTTATTATATATTCGCACACATTTCATTACATTTTTTCATTCAGGCACATTTTATTCGTTAGAATTCTGAAATAATAATTTTTATCATGTACTTCTGCCATTACAACTGTAGCCCTAACCATAATGGTTGTATTTATAGGTAGTTTTAAAAAAAAATATCTTGTCATCACTGAAACAAGTTCATATCAATTCTGTGACTTTAATTACTAATTTAAAAATTAGACTTTTGAGAAATTATTGTTATTACACACCTCAATTATACAGCATACCCTTATTTGGGGATTTTCCCAGATTATTCTGGGAAAATCCTAAAAAATTTGTATAGATGCATTTTAATATTCCTTCCTGAAATTTTCCTTCCCGAAATTTTCCTTCTCTGCAGTATGAGACTTCATGTTTATGGCAGAAAGATAGGTATTTGTGTACATTTTTATAAATAAGCTATAATTTGGACCAGTCTTAACATGATTTCATTGGTGATAAGCTCTACAGTTTATGAAATTCATATATTAAGGGTATGAGGGGCGGTGGATCACAATTCCTTTCCCTTTACCATTTGTACTTTTTCCATAAAGATCTGGTACCCAGAAAGTCACATGCAGCTAGGGTCTAGCTGGGGGTGTCTGAAGGTATCACTGAGATTTGAACCTGGGCCCTCCAGTTAGTAGCCTACTGCTCTATCTACTGAGCTGCTATGCCACCTGTCACATGCATAGCAAGTAGAAAAAGGTAGTTAAATCCAAATAATGAGAAAATCAAAGTAATGTTGCTTTCAGGTGACTTCTTTCGGAAATTTGCGCTGAAAATTATGTTGATAATCGTAGTCATGTCATTCAGGTAATATGGGGAATATTAAATGGAAAATTTTGGATTCAAAGACTAATCGATTGTTTTTTTACCTTCCAAATGTCTCACGATGATAACCCATTCATAATATAAACTACATATAAGAGCAATTTTTCATTATCCACTCATGTCTCAGGATTGGACAAAATTGAAATTTCCTCCACATCCTGAGTTTCTTCAGGATGATAATGAGTGATTATTTGTGTCACATCACAATAATGAGTATAATTTTTTCCATGTGTGTCCTTCCGGTTGCATAACTGGGTCTACTGTGTGGATATCAAATACCCAGTGAGTTGAAGACAAAAATATGAGGCAATTGAGCACTCAAAAGAGAAAAAGAAATTTGAATTTCTTACCCAGAAATATGGAATCCATCTCAAAAAACACTGGTTGAAGAATTTAACAATGTATTCAGAAAAGCCATCAGATTTGTGAAAGATTTATCTGAAGGAACACAAAGCATCACAAATTTACTACAAGATCTGGGATAAGAAACTTTCAGTGTGCGAAGGGAAAAGATAAAACGTATTGTAAAGATACCAATTATGTGGTTTTGCATTCAATTACATCAGTGGGACGGACAGTCTTAAAATAAGAGAGCTAGACAGCCAAATGGATGCAGCTACTCTCAAAAAATATCCCACCAGCCATCACAAGGGTGTATGTTGAGGGTTTTAGGGAAACGGCTATGCATGCAGAAATAATAGTATGTATTTTCTCTTCAGTATGCGTTAGCTCATAAACAACTATTGTGCACATACATGCCTGGATACATCATCCAAGGACTCCTTGTGAATGGGAGAATGTGAATTAACTTGAAATCAGCAGATACTGGTTTAGCTCTGACTCTTTTAGACTGGGCCATGATCTCTATTCACCTTTGTTAAGAGTGAAGGAAACTGTATGTCTGCTTTAATGCTGACTGTCTATTTTGAAAGGTGCTCGCCACAACTGTCTCCCAGATTTCAAGACTGCATGTAGGATTGAGGGAAATAGGAAAACAATGCTTTTAAGGTTTACAGTTTTGGATCTCCTCTACTCGGCAACTGATCACATGGTGAATGGGCATGTCGCTTGTATTGTTTCATCTCTATTCTGTATACATGTATTTGGCAAGTCTTGAATCCTTCTGCTCATATTGTATGGCACTCATTAAATCTTGGATTGTAAATATTGAGGAAAAACCCAACAATTTCTTTCTCGTTTAGGAGTGGACACCCTGAATATGCACATCATCAATAGAATTGGTATAACAATCATTAACAAAATACAAAGAAACTTAAATACTCGAATAATATGATGTTGGGACAAAGAGTACTTTCAAAATACTAAAAAATAAAGTCTGCATAAACTGTAGAATATTTAGGAATGTTTTTGGAAAAGTAAATAGATAAGAGTACTAATAATTTTTATTTACAAATTGCTCATAACTAAAGTTTTGTTTAAGCAGAATACAAGGGAATATATCCTATATTTTAGGAGAAAGTAGATGTCTGATAGAGTGGATTAAATAAACAAATTTTGATTAATAAAACAGTTTCTGGTGTAACTTGGTGGAAAATCTTCATGTTGACTTTTTATAAATCAAAGCACTTTGCTTTTCCACATAAACTTTTTATTATCACGACCCAGGTTTACCTGATGATGTTATGCTATAACGAAAGCTGGGTCGTGATAATAAAAAGTTTATGTGGAAAAGCAAAGTGGTTTGATTCATAAAAATGTCAAAATTTTGAATAATTAAAAAAAGTGCCAAAATTACAATGTTGCCAAGAGCCTTGAATGCGTTTCACACATTGAGTAAGATGAATACAAGATTTCTGGAAAATTGCTGAAAATATCTTTTATTCATCGAATTTCACATTCAATTAAACCTTTTGTTAAAATTTTAGCTCAAAAAAATTCCCCTAACCTGCTTAAAATTTTCAAAATATTTATTTCACTGTATAGCCATCTAGTTTTAATGGATTTCTGGCTCTGGAAAACATATTATGTGTTCATTTTTATTGCAGTTGACAAAAGAAGTTCCTCCAATAATGAATGTTTTAAACATTCATGAAAATTTAATAGAAGCTCTCTTAGAGATGCAAGCATATGCAGATGTTCAAGCTGTGTTGGCAAAATATGATGATATAAGTTTGCCCAAATCAGCCACAATATGTTATACGGCAGCTCTTCTCAAAGCAAGAACTGTTGCAGATAAGTAAGTGAAGGTGAATAAAATGGATTTAAAGGGGAGCATGTTGGTTTTTTGTAGTGATTTTGTTAATGCTAGTGCAGTAGCTAATATGTTGACTTTTATCGTCATGTATTTGACTTAATTCTTGATGGTGGTCAATTTGTCTATGGTAAATCCCTTTTCAACTTGGGGTTTATGCGGTTAAAAATCAAGTTCAAGATAGGTATATTTCCAATAGGAAATCATGATGAGTGTTATGAGTCCTCAGCTTTTATAAGAGTGAGTTAATGTTGACTTTAATTTCCTCTTCCTCCTGCTGAATTCCTGAGTATCTTTATCAAGTGCAAACCTGCCTGTCAGGTTTTGTGAATATGATCTCAGCATATAATACCCCTCACAAAAACTTTTACTTTAATATGCATATGCTTTTCATCACCTTAAGAGGCCAAAACTTATCAACTAATAATCACTTTTTAGCTAGATACACTTTTCCCAGTGCTTCCCCAACTTTTTTAAGCTGTCCAAAAAGTAGGATTTGAGAAGGTCTTTAAAAGAGGCATCACTGCTGTTGATGACCTTGTTCAACAATTATCATTTTCCACCAAAGTTACTTTGGACTAATTTTAGTGAATGCAGTGGTGGTTGTCATAATTTGAATTTTAATTCCATAATTGTTACCATTGAAACTGCACAGGTTTGCACCCATGAAATTGAAATTGTTGCATTGCAATTCCTCTTTCTTAGGCCAAAGAATCTTGAAATGAATACAAGATTTTAACTTCATTTTTCTTTTAAATTTAGTATATGTATGTATAGCTGCAACAATAAGGCATATTTATTATTATTCTCTAACATAATCCTTATTGAACCAGTTGCCAGTAGAACTGGAATTCAGTGATGAGTGCCGATCTTTAAGTGCAATGAGAATGGTCTTTTCTTCTTCCTAAAATTTGTCTTGAGTAAGAATATTTTTCATTTTAGGCCTGCTTAGACTAATTATTTTGAATTCACTTTACATGCTTGTCATAGCAAGGGATTATTTCTCTGATGTCTGCTGAATTTTTTTAAATTACTCCTACCAGCTCTGACTAATAATTTAACTCAGTTTAAAGATAGCTTGGGAACCCCTTCTATACTATGGAGTGATGAAACTGTACTATGCCAAAGGGTTACATGCAAGTTAAATGCTGGATATTTATCTTTCAATATTTTTCAAGGATGTTTGGTGATAGGGCAAGCAAAGTTGTAAATCTCATTCTACTGAAGAAACAGCATCAATCACCATAACTGTCATCAGAGACACCTAATATGATAAAAGCTGTATTACTTGCCCTGTCCTGTGGCCTCTTTAAGTGTCTTCATTATATATTCAGGATTTAAAGTTGTGATACGTAGCAAATGCTTATCCAGATGTTAAGATTTAATGTCAAATAAGCTATTTCTTAGTATTTTCAACATTTCTTTTATACCTGACTACTTAAACAGTAAATTGTTGAAATAATGGTTGGTTTAAAGTTCAAATATGGAGAAACAGTTAATATAATGGTCCATTGCCAAAATGATGGCCTTAACTAGTTTTCTAGGTTGAGGTTTTGATGGCCATCTTTGCCTGCATGTTCATATTAACGGCTGTGATTAATTCTGTCTTGTGGAAATGCACCAACCATTGTTTCTTAGTAAATATTTAACATTGCTAAGTAATCTTCAATTTACAGGAATATTTTTACTAATGACTTCTTGGTTTCATGTACAACAGATTCTCACCTGATATTGCCAGTAAAAGAGGCTTGACAACATCTGAGATGACAGCTGTAGAAGCAATTCATAGAGCTGTTGAGTTTAATCCCCATGTTCCAAAAGTAAGTTACACCCTTGACTTGTATTAAAAGCTATGCATCATTTGTTTTATATAGTTGTTTGTATCATTGGGTCTCTTGGTGAAAAGGGAATTTTTGTCTTTACATAGGCTAATGCTTTCCTGAGGAAAGGCTAATGCTTATTCATATTTTTCTGGGTATCTCATTGGTGATTTTGCTTCCTGGTATACCATCCTTCTTTTTAGTGAAATTAAGAACTTGAAACAATCTGTTTATGGTGCATTGTTCAGTTTTTATGATTGCCTTATAATCATGTGTGTGAGTATATTTGTGTATGTGTACACATTCTAACACAAAAACCCACCAAACAGGGAACCCATTCATTTATGTGGATATAGATATAAGGAAAAGGGATGCACATAAAGGACGAACACAGGAATGGTGGGAAAGTGGAATCAAGCAGATCATAAGCATAAAAAAGTTTCCTTGACCAGGACTTGAACCATGGATATTGCAACTTTGCCAACCATTTGTGCAATCAAGGATTGTGATACTCTAACCATTTGTGCTATCAAGGAAATATAAATTGCCCTGAAATATATGAGGAATTTATGAAACTAAGTGCCCGGATTCTTTGGCCAAGAGATGGCTTTAGGGAGCTATTTCACGCACAATTGTTCTGTGTTTTTATAGACATAATTTTCTCAATATATCCATATTTGTCCTCTGTCCAGTTTTCTCTTCATTTATTTTTTCCTCTGTTTACTACAGTCTTTATTCTATTTTAATTGTTTGTTTCCTCTTATATTATACTATTTTCTGCATTACTCCTAGAAATCTACCTGACGTCCTTTATGACATCTTTGTGTGGCCTCCATTCATTTTACTTTCTACTGTTTTATTTCTTAAACATTTATTGATATTTCTTTTTTAAACATTGTGACCTTTTTGTAAATAAAACACTTTGAAAAACTATGACCAATAAGTAATATTATCGTGTAAGCCACAGTCCATTCCTCAAATTGTAATGTTGCAGTGGATATTTCCTTTCTTATGCTCACCAAAGCTGTCTGTCTATTCAAACATTAATCCAAAGACGTTTACAAAATACAATTTCCCATAACTAAAACATTAAATCCATAATTTTTGCTTTAGGCATTGATGAAAAATTTACGATTATTAGTTTCATTTTTCTATCATATTGACATAGATTTTTTACTGGATTTTTTTAAGGAACAATTGTGTAAATAATGTCATGAACCATCTCTTTGTTGTTATCTTCATTAATTCAAGGGCTTCAGCGGACCAAGGTAGTTGAGAGACATCAACATTAAGTCCTATTTTCCCCAGAGAATTTCCTTTATGTGAACTTAATATGATCAACCATATAAGTGACATTGGATGCTGCCAAATCATAGTTCAGTTTACCTTATTTGTTTATTTCATGAAAATGAATATTTTTCTTTATTTTTTCTTTGAAGATGTTAATACATTTTACTCTTGTCTTCCATCATGTCCATTAATCAACAATTTAACACAGGTTGATTTGGAATTTGTTGCCATGTCCATTATTTTTCCCAAATGAAAAATAGATACCACTTCTTTAAAAGTTCTTATCTTTTGTTCCCGTATATCCTGTACAATTTTTCATGTATAACTAATTCTTTGAAAGTTACTACATACTATTTCGTCTCCTATTAGAAAGCTCACCATTGGAAAATATCACTTGTGGACCATATGAATGTGGTAATTTTCATGTATATGAAACTTCCAGTTACTAATAAAACTCTGAAGCCTTCAGTGATAGCCCTAGTGTTCAAAAAAGGTGTTCTATTAATCTATTTCTCTACAAATCTTCTACAAAACTCCACAATTTTACCCCTTCATCCTAAACTATACTCTTAACTCACTCCCACCTCTCCCATTGCCTGCCATTGAATTGCAGTCCCCATCACTGTCAAGTGTTTTCTTCCAGATAAACTTGAAAGTATTAAAAGGTGTGCTAATTTATATAATAATAATAATTAATTGATCGCATTACCAGATATAAATTAATGCTTTTTAAGATGATCAAAAACATAATATGATTTTGAGTGAAATTAATTTTCATAATGGAGGCATACATTTGCTTTTTTATGATGAGATTTCAAAGTTATGGTATGTTATATTGGGGTGCTGCCTTCTAAAATGTAACTAGAATTTTTTTGTTCTTAAATAAATTATTGTACCTACCAGTTGATGAATTTTCACTGTATTTATGCATTTTATCTTCAATGCTGAATACATGTATAGTTGAGACTTGACTCACCTGTAATGTTGAATATGCTTGTTGAATGTTGAATGAAAAGGAAAATTCATTGCTGTGTAAAAGAAATGATTGAGTGGACTGTGATTTAGTGGTGACTAAGTTCTTCGTGTTGACTTTTCAGTACCTTCTGGAGATGAAGCCTTTAATTTTACCTCCAGAACATGTGCTCAAGAGAGGGGACTCTGAAGCAATAGCATATGCATTTTTCCATCTTTCACATTGGAAGCAAGTGGAAGGGGCTTTGAATTTACTTCACTGCACTTGGGAGGGGACCTTTCGTATGCTTCCTTACCCACTGGAGCGAGGTCATCTCTTCTATCCTTATCCCACCTGTACTGAGTGTGCTGACAGAGAGCTACTTCCTGGTGAGTGGAGCAGAAGTGAAAACTGATATCTTTTAATATTTCCATATTTTTGGATTTTCCTAAAGTTTTGGAAAATGGTAAGGAATGAAAGTACTCAATGCAAATCTCACAAGTGAGAGATGGAGACTTGGTTTAAAATATGTTCCCAAATTACTAGAGTCATAAATAATTTTAATAATAGATCTATATATTTGCATGTGCCTATGGGAAACAGCTTGATTAATGTCAGAGAAAATGTCAGAAATATTTTCTTATCTTCTGTGGCAAGAGTTGTTGAAAATATAGTCAGTGCCTCATTAGCAGTGGAAAAATTTTTCCTCTCCCCCTCTCTTTCACACACACTAAGTGTTTACATAAGTGAGATGGTCTATTATGTGGTTGGTATGCATGGTTGTAGTGAGTCATCATTGTTTTTAATCCATGTAAAATTTTCACATATGAAATTATAATTTTTTAAATGACACCCAACCATCAGAGCAAAAGTTCTGATTAAATTTTATTGTTATGACCCCTAGTAACTCTACCATTTCTCTTGTTGAATTTTTTAATGTTTTGATGGCCTACATTTGTGGAATTGCATGGGTGTTATTTTGTAAGTGCTTCATAAGACATTGTGAATAGTAATGAAATTAGGTGTCAATTGATATTACTTTCTGATGTTGTAATTAATCCTGATTGGATGGGACCAGATGTAGTCCAAATTATGCAAAAACCGGACTTACTAGGGATTTGACGAATATAACCGAATGGAACATTTTCTCCCACCATACTTGTGTGCCCTTGATATACCATCATGACTCCATGTGACACATTAGAGTATGTGGGTGTAGAAGGTTTCCGTTTAAATACAAAATTATATTATTTGATTAGATAATATAATAATGAATCAGCAAAATATAATGCTGCTTCTTTTGACAAAATTTAAATCTGCATTATTTGTTTACATTCTTAAGTAACTTCAAATAAAGCAGTGGAAATGCATACTCCTATAGTATTATATCATTTAACATATCTATTTACATTCATTAAAATAAATAATTAATATAGGTTTTATTTAAATAAATAGGGGCTTAGTTTCAGAGAAGGGCACTAATTTTCTTTTGTAATCTATTTTAATAATTTTAAGTTTTAGTATGCAATCCACAGTTGTTGCTGTTCTCTGGAACACGCAATTGAACTTTAGTATCCACATCTGAAATGTTTTTACACATTTGATATATTAATGTCACTAAAATATTTAAGGATATTGCAGCTTATGATATTTTTTGATATAGCAACATGGTTTTGTCAAAAACATTTGAATGCTGCTGAATTTTAGTGAAGCCGGCAGGCTTTTATGAATGGATGAAGTTAACAGAGTTATTATCCATGGAGAAACAAATGCCATTGCCATTAGGACTTTGTTTTCATATTTAATGATGGATTTTTTGAATGGAAATTAATAATTTTGGACTTTCACTTGTTTCTAGTCCTTATAAAATATCACATATTTCTTCTTGCAGAATTCTCAGAACATGAACTTGGTGTTTCATAATTTAGGGAATGAAATAATTATGGAACCAGCTGATTGTAATAACTCAAGTTTACCATGTTGCTGCACTATTTTAATGTACAGAGAGTATCTTTCATTTAATTCTAATCAAAATCCATCAAAAACCATGGTTGTCAATATTTTCCATGACAGCTCTTGTCAACTTGTAGCTACAATCTGTGTTAGTAAACATACTCTAATGCAGATGTGGACTCTGTTGATTATGCAGGGTATCAGAATTAGCCAGGCTCTGATTGGCTAGGGTTATTGTGTATAAAAGAAGGAATATTATCAAGGAGATAATTTTATTCTATTACATATAACACCTCTGCAAACTGTTATGCTTTTAATTATTGCCCAAGGCATTCGTACAATTTTTATTCCTGGCTGTGTGTTTTTTCAGACCTTGATGGTGTGTATGCATGTGTGTAATGTATTAAAACTAAAGTGATTCATTGCCTTGACTGGTCTACTTCCTTATATCTATGATTGGTCATAAGACACAAAACCAGTATAATTAACATACTGAGATTATATGTGAGGATAGCATGTTAGTTATTGTAATTTTTGGTGTTACCTTTATCCTACACCTAAAATTTTGAGTTGCATGTAAGGATATTTCAATGGCTGCAAATCTCATGTTTGCCTAAAAGCTTATTATTGCTTTTTCTTTAATATTTTATGAAAGGAAGTCCATTTGAAGCTACATAATTCAGTAAACAGGATTGGGAACAATTTTTATTGTCTATTGTTGCTGCAGTTATTATTGCAGAACAACACAGGTAATTTAGGGCATTAGTACAATGAAGTTAATGCTGATCTGGTGAGAGAGAATTATCAGAGTAAGTGGGAGAGGAGTGATAATGCTGAGGTAGGGTACAGAGGAATTTTTTTTAATGCAGCTTAACATATGTGATATACTTCTGCACTGCCTGCCCAGTTTTCTGTAACCTATTAAATCACTCTGCCTACAGCCTTGCTCAAGTCACTCAAGGACTTGGGGATGGCTCAGTTTGTGGAATAACAGTGTTCTTCACCGTGTTGCCTGCATACTCTCTTTCCAGTCAGCTGATTGAATCTCTTTTGGTGAATTTTTTTTTGAAGGAATTGGAAGTTGATTGTTTATTTTCAATACTTGTGTTCATCTCACAAGAATGCATGCCCTGTTATTTTTGGCTCGGCTGGAACTTATTAAAAGTGTATGAAGGTGAGGGTAATAGAGAGTGGCCCAACTCCTCAGAATAAACTGTCTTACTAACTGTATGAGATCGCTTTATCAGGGAAAGCAGTGTGACAACTTTGAAGGTTGAAGATGTTTTGTAATTTTACTTTATCTATGTAATGGTATTGGGAGCCATCACCATGGTAAGGTAATATGATCATGATGTGTGTGTAACCATAGTTCATAAATTGTAGTGCACCATGAAATATGGAAGTCGTTGCACTGCATGTGTAATTTTTTTCTGATGTGTATTAAAGAAAAAAAATAACAACTTGTGCACTATTTGCACCCAGTAGGTGCAAAAGACTAGACACGATTAGACCATTTTATGAAGCAAATCTAGAGCCTATCACAAAGTGATGAACTATTCTGTAATAATTTTCATCTTATGTGCAAAATAGGTTTCATTTTTTTACATTTGAAAAATTGTACACTGAGTGCAAAAATTCCTGTTACTTTCATCTAATACATTCTGGTCCATTGATGAGAATTCTATTCGTTCACAGACATCACTTTATAGAGTCAAAGTGTCTTATTATGAGCATAATTATTGATTGATTGGCATAATTTTATTTCTTATGGCCTTTTAAACAATGTGTCAATCTTACTCCAGCAGTTAAGAATGGAAGGTGGCTGAAAACTGTATTATTAGGTAACTATACAGTATCAATCTTTATTACAGGGTCATTATTATTATTTTTTTTTTAGTTTCCCAAAAATCTAGTAATTTCAAATGTGTTTATCCACGTGGCTCAAACTCAGCAAGTGGCTAGTAATCTTATTTGAGGCCCCTACATGCTCAAGTTTCCCACAAAGCAATTTTGTTTGAAGAGGCTCTGTTCTATCTATATAAACAATCCACTCATAAAGAGGCTTTCTCTGTCAGCTTAAAAAGTCATAATGAGAAAAACAAGGAGTTATCATGTCAACAATGATCTTCGTAATTTTTTCTGGGTTATAGTTTATTTTTCGAGAAGTTTTTTTAAGTCTCTTTGAACTGTGAATAAATTGTTAGGTTTGTTTTGTAAGAAGCTAAATTTAAATTCTAATTTTTATTAATTTCCTATTGGCTATGCATCACCAGACCAATTTATACGTGGAGCTGGAACTGGATTTAATTCATGTTATAGGCTTTTTTATGATCTTACACAGTTTTTTAATCAGGGTGGCATCTGTGAACTCATGATTTTGGAGATGCTTAGGACAAATGTGATCGGTTGAAAAATAACTGCGTAGAGCTCTGGATCCATTTTTCCTTCCTCTTTTGGATTGCTTCCAACAATTCTGTCTCTGCTATCATCGTCGTTTGTATCGTATGTTTTGCTTTTTGTCCACTTCACCTTTTCCATTCTCCACACCAACATTTCACAAGCCTCCAATCTACACATTCATCCTACTGCAATGACAATGTTTCCGCTCTCTACAAAACAAAAACAGAAATTTTACAGAAATGTATTGTAACTAAAAATTAAGAAATATTTAATTTTTTATGTGACTTGCTTGGTGTGTAATCACCTCTGCTATTCACCTTAGTAGTGGCTGCCAATAACAATATAGACAGATGGAAGCTGAGGGTTCCCAGCGGCATCACCCAGAACCGAACACAGGTCCTTCAGTTAGTAGCTCAGAGGTCTATCAGCAGGGCTGCTGTGCCCTAGAATTCAGAAGTTATTTCAAAAGTAATTATTGCATATGAGTCTTAAAAACACTGAAAATATAATCCAGCAATTTCCTCTCCAGAGCATGGATTCATAACCACCAACATTAAAAATTTGAATGGAATGTATTGATGACATAAATAAATTCTTAGAAAATATTAACAAACTTGAACATAAGAGAATCTCATTAGTTTCTTAAATAAAAAATTAAAAAAAAATCATATGAGAAGCATTTTACTCTACTTTTATAAATGTACATTAAAGTTTTGTAAATCCTTGAAGCCGTTAAGAAAATCCTAATCTTAACTCTTTTTTATGTATCTCCTTTTAATTTTCAATAATATGGTGTAGAGTTAAACTTAAAAGGTTCTTCGTTGTAAGATATTTTAAGGTATTTAATAATAAAAAATTTTTATTTGAAGAATAGACTACAGAAATATTAATTACCAAGTTTAAGTGACCCCTTTGAATGGACTACAACCTTGATGTGGTGGAAGAGCTTGTGCGTTCTCATGACACCTAAAACTCTAAGCTCTAATTTAGGTGCCATAGTGCATGTACCCCCAGTTAATTAACATGAAAAACATTAGTTGAATTATTTTACAAAACTATATTGTTACTAAAAGTTGGAAAAAAATTAATTTTCGATATTGCATGCCTGGTGTGTAATCATCCCCTGCCACACACCATAGCAGTGGCTAGTGGTTACCAGTTATATCAATAGATTTTGCTCACCATAATGAATACTGAATTTGAAAAAACAAACTGATGGACTTTTAAAGTTATCTCTTAAAGAAATAATTTGAGGCATCATAATTGTCAACCGCTGTTTACCATAAAAAATAATGCATTTTTAAAGTAATTATTTGAGACAATATTTTGGCAGCAGCTATTTACAGTGTGGAAAGCATCTGGTCAGCTGTCGGCATAAATCATAATATACATTTATAAAAGATGTAATAGCTAGATAAAAGATGTGTAAGTTTAATATACTCGATTTTTTCTATTGTTTTAAGCTCAACTTTGTGGAAGTTCATGTTCATTAAATAAAGAAACACAATGTATACATCCACTGTTCTTTATTATTGTACGACTAGTTTCAACGCTTAGGCATCATCATCAGGATTAGGTACCTGATGATGACGCCTAAGCGTTGAAACTAGTCGTACAATAATAAAGAACAGTGGATGTATACATTGGGTTTCTTTATTTAATGTACTCGATTTTGTTAAGGTGAATTAATGCAAATCTTAATTCTGAGTGAAATTTGAGCTCTCCTGTGTATGTGACAAAATTTTGTTTCCAAAAAATTGCTTTTTTGATCTAAAAAATTTCCAGAAAAGTGTATCCGTATCGGACCTAGCCTATATTACCTTTGGAACATTTGCCTAATTTTTGCAAATAATTAGAAGCCCTTACTCTCTTCCGTCTTGGCATGATGTGTCCCCAAATAAGCAAATTAATTTTCAGAGTAATATATTATTAAGATGAAGGGGTATCCAGACACATGGCATCACGTAGGAAAGACAGTGCCTTGTGAGATGAATAAATCTTATTAAATTTATGGTTTGGTAATTAATCTGATTTGGCATTAGTTCATGATGATAGAAGAGAGCAGAGCTGTAATGATTCCGAAATTCAAGTGAAGATGAAAAATATATAAGTTGTTCCTCATGTTTTGTAAAAATGACTGTGAGACAAGTGCAATTGAAGAAGATATTGCTTAAACTCCATTGCTCCATACTTTTTAACTCCTCTGAGAAAATGTAAATTTTGAGAGAAATGCAGAGCAATTTTAGTTCAAAGAGATGTAATTGAGTTCCATTAAATTGTGCCAAGTAATAAAGTCACATTGTTTTTAGGTGATGAATGTTTCATGATGTTGTATAATGAGTCCAAACTATATTGCATCAAAACAAGTAAACACAAGAACTGGCAAGTGGTCTGATGTAACCATTTGTGAAATGTAAAGATTCTTTGCTATTTTGATTCTTATGGACCAAGTGAAGAAAGGTACACTGAAGAAAACTGGATTACTGATCCTTTTTTCACAACCAACCAAGAATTATTAATAAGAAAGACATTTGAGTAAGTATAGAAAGTGTAGAACTATAGAAATAATCGTGAATTTTTAGGTTCGGTAGATGGTCTTTTTAAAATAAGGCCTCTTCTTGAATACCTTGTAAGGAAATTTCACAATGCAAATAAACTTAAACAGAAATTATCGCTTGATGAGCCAGTGATTCCTTGGAGAGGAAAGTTGAAAATCAGAACATATAACCCAATAAATATAAATTAATTTTGCATGATGTAAGAATGTGATTCTGGATACATTTGTTGGCTAAAATTATATACGACAGAAGGGAAAAATTAGAGTATATTATCCTTCTAGATCCTTCTAGAATTCTATCTCTATCCTAGAGTATATATCATTTAGTCAAGAAACTTTTAGCATTTGGTGTCGTGCAGATGCAAATTAAAAGACTGGGCTTAAAATATACCAGAAGAGCAGAAGGTATAAGCAATTTAAACAAACATATGCAATGGCTTAACCCTTATAAAATTTG
The DNA here is from genome assembly GCA_037158775.1 of Hetaerina titia. Classification (NCBI taxonomy): domain Eukaryota; kingdom Metazoa; phylum Arthropoda; class Insecta; order Odonata; family Calopterygidae; genus Hetaerina; species Hetaerina titia. The sequence continues at coordinate 52,569,097 of CM073779.1, read as the reverse complement.
CCAGCCCTGGTGGTAGCGGGGTAACATCCTTGTCTGCCAACCCTGAGGTTGCAGATTCGATTCCTGCCTAGGTAGTTTTTCCTCCACCTAGGGCTCGTGTGTATGTAGTTGTCAAATTGTTATATCAATGTTCGAAGTTCAATGTAAAGGTCGAAGTATTATTTTTGGACTAATGCAAAAGAATAAATAAAAGAAATGGGATTTTTTAGTTTACTGTACAAGTTACGTCAGTAAGCCTCATTTTTTATCTGTAGATATGATGTACCAAGGAGTAAGAGACAATTTCTATTGTTTACTGGAACTTTTATTAAAATTTGAGACCACTGCAAATTTAACCTAGATAATCTGGAATAATTTCTGGGATATTGACACTTAATCATGACTCTTTTGAGTGCTGCTGCATTTGGGAGCTTTTGGATTCACTTTAGACTACATTATCAGAAACAGACAATTGGATATTAGCTATTTATTAAGAAGACTCGCCAACTCTTTATCTAGTTATGTCATTCATAATGTGTTCTTGCTGCTATCCATGTTATCCTCTCTCCATTTCTGTTTGTCATCACCGTGTTGCTTTCTGAGAGGATATTGTGTCTTCCATTCTCAGATTTGGAGCTATTAAAATAGAAGTTTCATAATGAGGCTAAAGCTAATGCCATTACCATGGTTGAAATTGTGAGGTTTTCAATTTCTCTCGTCACATATTAAATGTGTTTTTTTGTGTGAGTAGAGGGTTTTTCTTTTCGATCAACCTTTTATTTTATGTTTAAATTTGGTGGTCTTCTGGATGCTTCATTCCCCACAAGAGCTATCTCTTTAATGCATGTGTTATTGCCCAGATGTGTTCTATTATTTTGCATGTCCAAGAGTCTTATCTGCATCTGCACGTACTCTTTTACAATCCCATGAGTTCTGCTTGTACAGTAAGATCTGGCACTCATATATGTCTGAGGCTGTCACATTTGGCACTGTATGTTTTTGGTGAAAAGAGGGGAAGTGATCATTTAATCCAAATAAGCTTCTGAGCTGTTCCAGTTGCAACCCAGAATTAGTATTGTCATGAGGATTGCATAGTTGGTACCTGGCGAGAGAAGTGGTGAATTGAATGATGTCAAATTACTACATTACTGGATTATTTATAAAAAAAATTAATTCGGGGGTTCTGCAATGTAGCAGCTCTATTATACCAGCTGGCCGTGCTCCCCATGCATTTCAGATGATATATTATTTTGGAAATGTGTTGGACAGAATTCATCTTTATTTGAATTACTAAAATCCAAATGACTCATTTTCTGTCCATCCCTGCAGGGTTGACAAAAAGAGTGAACATTTTGTAGTATATATTACCTTTAGTTGCTGCAATATGCAATAAAAACAAACTGATGTTAAGCAGAGAATATTAATGAATGACTGTTTACTGAAACAAAGCGAGAGGTTTTCCTGCAAAAGTGGAGTTACGGGGAATTAGGAAATTTTAGGAAAGAATGCAGATAGATGAAAGATAAAAAAATATGAAGAGGGGAGGGAATGAGAGAGAGGAAGAAGTCTTCAATAAATTATGTTTCTGCTCAGCTATCAGAATGAAACCAATGTGTATATTTGTCTTTATAATAGGTTTAAGAAAAAGAATTTAAAAGGAAAAGAACCAGTAAATATTTTGACATTTGGGCAAAAATAATCTTTTTAGTCATTCCTGGAATGTTGAGTGTATTCCACATCTCATCAGCTCAATGATTGATGAAACATTTTTGCATAAGTTCAGACTAAATTATATAATGAACAGAGAGAAAATTTTGCTGGAATTGCACATTTTGCGGCTATGAAAAGTTCATAAGTCTAAGGGAAATTGGGAAAAAAATGCCTTATCTGCCAAGAATTTTGGAAGTGAGATTGAAATTTTTTTCTATTTTTGCCATGCAGACTGCACAGAAATGTTAATGTACATTGTGGAAGTTGCATTTTCCAAGTGATTCTTGAAAGCCATTCTTGAATTTCTTAGAAAAAATACTTTGATACTATGTGCCACATGACTGAATCAAGGTTGGTGCATACCATGGACAGTCATTCAGAACTTTCATTTCTTGTACAGGGGTGGACTTCTCGGTCTCTGAAACCTGAGATCTGAGTTGGATGGCACATCATGACATGGCACTTCCTTGAAATGCCGCTGAAGTGTGCTCGTTACCACAGGAGAGTGTGGCCCAACAAGATGATTTCATCCAGCATAATACGGTTGGTCCCACTGTTACATGGAAGGAATTTCTTAAATAGCAATCTTATAAAATATCACCCATAGCATCCACGGATCTTGATGGCTTTTTTGCTTATATTCATGTATAATTCCTAATCTTCCAAGGCTAGTCTTCTGATGTGAGAAACTGCTTGTGTCATGAATCCCTGTTGGATTTGGTACTAGTTTAGGTTGGTCATAGGTTTGAATGATCGTTTTTATTTAAACCCTGCATAGTGGCTGTTTTGGAAATGCTAACATGGAATTTTCATTACAAATGCGATTTCATTAGGAAATGTGAACATGCTTTAGATTTTGAGTAGAACTTATGTGTGCTAGATAGTTTTTTATAAGATTCTTAAATTTTAACCTAGAATATAACACTGTCAAATCTAATTAATTTTGCATAATGCTCGGCAGAAATTTGCATTCTTTCTCTGGTGCATTCAAAACCAGGTAGCTTGTGAAATTGTGTAAATTTCAGGTAAATTTTGTTCCCTTTTTTGCACGGGCGATTTTGTTTTCCATCTAAGGGTCACAAATGCATGGTGGAATTGCATAACTGAATTTACCTCAGTTGATGTCCTGCTTGGGGCACAAATGGCCATGAGAATATTCCAATTTCTACTTTCTTTCAAAATAGTTGTTAATGAAAAATTTTATTCCTAACTTCCAAGGTACGGAAAATTTTCCCCATGGAGCTTATTGTATTAAGTGTCATATAAATTTGTCCTCTTCCTTTGACTTGGCATGAAGACATTTGTTCAATTTTACATGTAATTTATAAAGACAGGTTTAGCATGGAAAGATGCAAAGAGAACAATGGTATTACAAAGAAATGAAATGAGAGAACAAAATCTTGAAGACTAAATCCATCAATTAGACAAGAATAAAATTGAAAGGCATAAAAATGCTAAGTTTGAAAAAATGTTAAAAAATAGATATAATAGAACACAAAATTTGAAATAGTGTAGGTAAACTTGGTTTTAAACTGTCTGTGGAGGTGATGCATGTGTAGGATATGTAGTAATTAAGAAGGCTACCTGAAGAGAACTCTATGAAAAGTTGACAGCCTCAATAAGGAGAGAAATTACAGAAAATAGTAATAAAGTTTGCTTCCCAATGATTTTTGATGGAATTCTGAAAGGCGAATATAAATAATAAAAGTAAAAGAGACACAAATGAAGCATGCAGTGCTGAAACTATAGAAGTTCTAACCACCAGAAAACAAAATAAAATACACAATATGGTAAATTTTGTATTAAGTGGCAGAAGACAATATATTCAACCCATCACACAATGAAGAAGGCAGCAAAACTTAAAATCACTAAGAAATAAACTTAAATGCCAAGCAATAATAAACCAACATAAATACAAAATATACAGGGTCTAGAATGATTTTTTTCTACACTGCGGACGACTGGAGCGAGTTGATTTATGGTGGGATAGAAGGTGATGTCTTGGGAAAGCCAGATCTCTTATCGGTATCGGTATGAAGATGATTTCCATTTGCAACATTTTATTTTGTTGTCATCTGTTATTCCAGGTTTCTTTGTCATGGTCAACCTTTCTTCTTTCCCTTTGTGGCATTGTCACTAATTGCCTGTTTTCCCTTTTTATAGATGCCAAAGAGAAACCTACATCCTCTCAACTAATCCCTTTTATAATATACCTGCCTTCCTCTTTAAAAATGGAAATTACACTCATGAGGTGACTAGCATTTAATTAAATAGTTACAAAGTTATTTTTACTCATACTGCATGCATGCAAAAAAAGATAATTGCTAATTCCACTCGAAAAAAATAAGCTAAAAAACTTTTTCATTGATGAATGCAATAGTTTTCTCATGGTGCAGTATGTGTTATAGTACTGTGTTAAAATTTTTATTCTAATGGTAAAAATGACTTGCAGAATGAGTTATTAGGCATCAAAATTAGTAATGACTGTAGGTGCTCGTCATGCTGTGTTTTAGCTCAGTATTTAAAGCCCATTTTGGCATGGTCCAGCAAAGGATTTTCATCATATGTTTCAAAAGGATGTATCCACTAAAAGAAAGTATTTTTATGCTAGTAAATTTAAAATATAGACCAACCGGATCCTGCAACCATTGCAAATTATTTTTATGATATGGGTTCTGTATTGAGCTAGAATTTTAACTATTTTATATTTTTCTTTAATGTATTTAATGAAATTCTCAATAGAAATCTTAATTTCCTAGTTATTTTGATTAATTTATGAAGTACAGTAATCAAACTAAGGAATGGATGTAATGGGTCTCTCTGATGCAAACATTTAAAAGTTAACCACTTAATAAATATTGATGTACTCTGTCAACTGCTCAGTATTCCTCCCTCTTTATAGGTGACCTGTTGCCATGAGGGGTATACAGCCTAGCGGTTAGAGCATTTTGCTACCTAATGGAGTGTCTGTTTAATTTTCAGTCTATTTAGCCATCCATAACTTCAGCTGAGGTCCCCTACCACAATGTGTAAATATCACATTCTCACACTCAGTAGGGCTTAGTATAAGGCGAGCTCTACCCTAAACTCAAAGACCAAACTTTGGGTTAATTCATCTTTTTTTTATTTTTACATCATTAAATGGCACCATTGAGTAATTACACTTGTTTATGGGATATTTACATGTATGGTTTTCCAAGTAGTCTTTCTTTAGGGATTCACTGATTCAATGCATGTATCAATATATTTTAGATAATATATTTGCTCAGTATAGGTACTGGGCAAAAAACTGTTGTTATGCTGTGTATTTAGTGAAAATGCCCAACTACTATTTAAGTGCAGTACCATCTCTTTATAGTGAAATTAAAGGGACCTCACATTTTGCCTTTTCAATGTATCATATTTTACTACAAAGAAATATAATATAAATCATGTAAATAAAAGGGAACTTGGGGCCAGCAATAGAATAAGTGGAAACCAAATCGTGATGGGATAAACTTTAATATCAACATACATTTTACAAAATAAAGTGGGTCCCCACTTAGTTATGCCCTCACAATATGATGAATTTGCTTAAAGATGTAATCAGCAAAGGTCATTGTTTCTGAAAAAAGCCTATATTAATAATAATAATGCATTCATTTATCCTGAGATTTGTTGCATATTCATACATGCACAAATATAGGACACGTTAGTTATAAACTTTACAATTTTATAAGAAATACAATATATATACACTTACCAATACACTGCTATATTTACATATTATTTGGTTAAGCCGGAATTGATGTGTGGTGACAATTCCAGGTATTCATTTACAGAGTAGAACATATTGTTTTTAATAGGTTGAATAGCTTTTTCTTGGAAATAGGTACTTTTGTTTCATATTTGATTTCATGGGGAACACCCAGTGTTACTTCTCTACCAGGAGATACAAATTTGGAGGCATTTCTTGAGCACATACGGATGCCATTCACTTAGTTATGATTCAATCAATATGTAGGATGTGCCTCTTATACCACAACGTTTCAGTTTATACAAGAGTAGCTGATGATTTACGCAGTCAAAAGCTTTAGTGAAATCAAAAAGTAATCCTAAAGTTTCAGTTCTATTATCCAACCCGAAAAGTATTTGATTGACCATGTGATATGTGGCTGTTGTAGTGGACCTTGTTTTTCTAAATCCATATTGAGGTGTGGATGATAGGTTATATGTTTTGAGAAATGATACTAGACAATGATAGAAAACTATTTCAAATATATTCCCCAACTGGTTCAACAGGAATATTGGTCTTTTAGACATCATGGCCATTTTGCAACTTTTGCCTTTTTATATTGGAACTATTTTGGCTGATTTAGGAGTGCTTGGGAAAATTCCAATTTTTAGGGATTCATAAATTAAGAATAACAGCTGATCTTTAATTGTATTAAATAAAATTTACCTTTTTTGACTGGGATCTCTCCAATCCCTGGGATGCCATCTAATCCAGGACTAAATTTGTTAGGGAATTTATTGATATTGTTGGTCAGTTACATGGCTGAACAGGGGAATAGACATAATGAATGCATGTGGAAGGAATATGAGAATAATTAGCAGAATTGACTGAAACTGTGGAATTTTGATAGGATAGGTAGAAATTATTCTGGATAGAGGCCATTTTAGAGTCATCTGGAATAGAATTTCCTGCAGAGTTATGCAGTTGAATATCTCGTTGTACATTATGTGTACCCTTGGATTTGTTAATAATTTTCCAGATCTCTCCAGATTTATTGTCTGCATTGCTAAGTCTATGGTTGTTGAAAGATTTTTTAGCACACTGAAAGGTTTGGCGATAACTTTTCTTGAGTACTGAATATTCCTGACAGTCAGCTGGATTTGATTTGCTTTTGTAATACACGGCTACATCTTTCATTTTCTTTGAAAGCCAACGAATTTCATCAGAGGCCCACTCACTTTTGTATTAAAGAGATGAGCTTTCTTTTTTCATATGCTTCAGGACTAGGGAGAACAGATTTCATAGTAATGTAGCTAGGTGAAAAAGAAATATTCAAAGCTTTTGTTAAAGGACATCAAGAAAAACAAATTGGACCACTCGTAGGAATTTAATAAATCACAAAAGGTGATTATACTCTGATCAAAGAAATACCTGTTGTAGTATTTTTTACTTTTGTTGGATGTGGACTCAGCATTGTAGAAAGAAGTGGGTAGTGATCTGATAGGCGAGCATTAATGGTATTTGTTTGCACAAGTTCAAGGTTTATATTAGTCAATACACTATCTATAAAGGTTTGAGAACTAGTACTCACTCTAGTAGGTTCATTGTTGGTAGCATAGATGTTAAATGACATTAGTAAATCCATGAATTCCTTTTTAGCTTTAGAATTGTCCATAAAATTACAATTGAAGTCACCTGTAATTATTATGCAAGGGTCATGGATTGACCTATGGATTATTTCCAAGAGTTTCGTTAGTTCGTTTAGGAAAACACAAAAGTCACTCTCAGGTGATCGGTAAATAGACAGTACGTAAAAAACAGTAGTATCCATTTTGAAGCAGGCAACACAGGATTCAAATGATTGTTCTTCATTAAGAAATTTGTATGGGAAACCAATTGGAATATGGGAAAAACATTCAGAATGTAGAATTAAAATACCTCTTTTTTTCTGTACTGATTGGCAAAAAGCACAAGCGATAACATACCCAGGCACATAAGGAGTGTCAAATTCACTTGCATCTAGCCAATGTTTGTTGACACAGATCACATGGGGTTTGTACTTGTTTACTAGAACCTCGAGGTACAGTAATTTATTGTGTGTGCACTGAATGTCTATGTGCAAGAATATTGAATAGCAGGTTATTTCTGGTGTTGATTGCAAGCGTGGCTTCAAAAAAGAAAAATTACCCACGGACACATCTTTTAGCCAAAAAGAGGCCCTTAGTATTGGCCATCTTTTGGCCAATACTGAGGGTTTCATGATCTTGACTTATGGTTACCTAGGAGCCATATTTCCCATATGTATACCTAGGCATCACCTGGAATTTAAATCTGGAAAACACTGGCCATTGGGCTACCCTGCCCAACCTTAGCACATTACCCTGGTAAAATAACAGAACAACATTGATGATAAATGAAGCTGTAATAGTGATAGCTGTGTATTTTCAATTACCTCAATGCCGTTGTCAAAATGAACTAAAATACTTTGCATTTGTATGTGGACATGGTAAAAATGTTGACACTACACACAATATTTTATAAGAAGCTCAATCATTGACAGGGGCAATCATTTGGTGCTAGGTGTAGATTTACCTGAAGCAAATAGAACACGGGAGAAAAGTAAAAAAGAAGTCTATTCCAGTTATACTTTGAGATACAAGCATGGTTTTCTTCTTGCTACACATTAAATTCAGTAATGTTCCATGCAGAGCTTTTTCTTCTTTTATTATGATTTTTGGTACAAAGATTTATATTTAAATACAATTATTTGGTCAGATTCACAATCTAGATGAATGAGAGATATACTGACAGCACTATCTTAATTTCTCGGCACCTCAGCAGTTTGTTGTATGGTTAGAATATTTTTGTTTTGCTTTGTTCTGCAACATTCAGCCCCATTTAAATGGTTCATGCACAGAGTATTTGGTCATTTATAATAGTAGTGTAATAGTAATTGATTTGCCAAAAGAGATTCATTGATAATACAAGCATAAGGTACAGCGAGCAAATTAATAATTCTTCAGTTATATATTATCACGATCAAAGTAACATAGTGGATGAAAGAGGATAATTTAAGTAAATTACAAAACTCTTATTCATTATATCAATATACTTATGTAATCAGGACATACACACTTATAATGGTAAAAATGAGGTCATCAAAATAACTACAAAGAATACAATTTACATTTATTTTTGTTTGGTAATTGTGGTTGGTTGGAATTTTTTATAGACACCTGTTCCCAATGGAAACCTGAGAAAGTATTTTGTATAATTCTAAGAAACAGTGGGACATGCAGCAACAGTAACTTTTAATGAAGTCTTCCGCTAAATGCATATTATAATTCCACAATGTCAAAGTGTAAAAATCATCCCAGTCCTGGCAAATGATTTTGAAATTTTTGCAATATGTTGTACAATTTTTAAATTTATTATTAAGAGATTGTATGGGTAGTGTCTTCCCCTAGTCTTAGTTGTGCTTATGTGGTAGATGCTCTTGAGGTGGGGTGATAATTTATTATAGATGACAATGGTTATGTGGTATGGATGGTGGTCAGTAAGATAAAGTTGGTTTTTTTCAGAGCGTATGTTAGTGTATTATCTCGTGTAGTGATGGTGATTCTGGATGTTAATTGTTCATAAATTGGGAAATGATGTGGCAAATGTGACATTTTCTGATACTAAGAAGAAAGAAAGATTCAGGCTGTTGAATTATACAAAGTACGGTGGGCAAGTACTTCAGTTTGAAATGCATGCTATTGTTCAGAATACCCTTTTTTGTAGCCTAAATATTGTCATTGTGACAAGAAGCTTACCAAAAAAGTATCCTATATCTGACACTTCATAGTACCATAAGGAGAAATAGCCTCATTTAAATTATTTAACAAATAAATATGAGAGTAATTTTTTGGATAAAATTTCATTGTTATTTGACCAGTTCAAAGGATTTATTCCATGGTAAGGGCTAGGAATTTTGTTTTTTGCTGTCAGTGATCTAAAAATAGTTTAATTTGAGTGTAGATTACTCAGTCCTTAGGATTATATCTGCAATAAACTTGATCCTTTGGATCATATTTATGAAAAAGAAAAAAGTTTTTAACTGACTCAATTTCTATTTATTTTGGGTAGTTCAATGAAACGTTTCTTTTGTGGCCTGGTATGCTTCAGATTCAATCAGTTTTAATGATGGGGCTGTGATTATATGGTTTGTGTCATTTGCATAATTTACTAATTGACTATTATTTACTGTGGTCGATAGATCATTGATGTAGAGGAGTACCAGAAGCGAGCCAAGAATACAGATCCTTATACCATTCCCATGGTGATAGTGATTGATTGGGTTGTATAGTTATGTATGCTTACCATCTGTATGGTAGTGTTTTACTTTATTATAGAGAGTTCAGTAGTTGAAAAAGACTTCATCTAATTTGACACAACACCATTGATGCAATTGAAATTCAATTGGTGTTGTAGGTTTGCTTTATCAACAATATCAGATGCTTTAGACAGGTCATAAAATAGATCAAGGACTGTCTCTATTTTAATTGAAAGTCTCGTAAATAGCCTGCATTTAGACACAAAGAGCAGTGGTTCTGGAATTAGCTTTCCTGAATCAATGCTGAGACTGATGTAGTAAATCATATTTTATTAAGTATTTAGTAATACAAGAGTACATTGTCTTATAAAATATTTTAAATAAAGGAAGATATCATAGAAATATTCCAGTAATTGGTTTGATCTTCTGGACAATTTTTCTTATGATTAAGAATTATTTCATTAGTTTTAATATGGAATTGAATATACCTTTTTTCAAGAATTCATCAGTGATGTGATAGAGAGAGGGCAGAGATATTTGCAGAGTAACATTTAGCTAATCCATGACCAGGGATTTCATGAGGATCATTTGAGTAGCAGTTGATGAGGTCAATGACACATGATCTTACTCAAGTGTCATCAGTTGGGGAAAGGAAAATTGAGTAATGTCAACTCTGTCAGTTGTCGCCAAAAAATTGTTGAAACTAAATTCTAATTATTTGCACTTTTAGGACTAGTACTGTGATAAATTTGATTAGAATGAGCAACCATATTTTGGATATGGTGATGGAAAAAATAGTTTAAAATAGCAGCAACTTCCTTTGGGTTCCTAAATTGCAACCTCTTGTCTCTCCTCGACCCAATTGTCAATTTGTGTTTTATCATTGGTAATGATGAACATGGTTTAGGAAATATGTTGCTGTTCATCTCAGCAGATCTGCTTGATTGGCCCAAAAATGTTTTCCTATGAGGGTAATCCCAGAAGTACCCGACTGAACAAAGAAAACACAAAAGTTTTGGAAAAAATGTATTTATTTGTCAACATAATCTCCTTTCAGCTTTATACACTTTACCCAGCGATGTTCAATAAGTGCGATACCCTTTTTATTTCTTGCTCCTCAAAACAGCCATTAACTGCCAATGTCACTTCTTCACGGTTGGAAAATCTTTGACCATCGAGCCATTTTTTCAAGTTTGTGAGCAGAAAATAATTCAAGGGGCTAAATCTGGCGAATAGGGTGCATGAGGTAGCAATTCAAACTTTAATTCATGAATTTTGGCCATTGCAATAATGGATTTGTAAGCTGGTGCATTGTCTTGATGAAATAATGCTTTCTTCTTAGCCAAGTGCGGCCAATTTTGCTTGATTTCTTCGCTCAAATGTTGCAATAAGTTTGCATAATACTTGCCATTAATAGTTTTTCCTTTTTCAAGATGGTCAATGAAAATTATCCCATGGTCATCCCAAAAAACTGACGCAATGACCTTGCCTGCAGATGAAACGGTCTATGCCTTCTTTGGAGCTGGTTCTCCCTTTTGAATCCATTGTTTATATTGTTCTTTTGTCTTGGGTGTGAAATAATGGACGCATGTTTCATCTATGGTTATGAAACAGTGCAAAAATTCTGTTTTGTTGCTTTGAAACTTTGCTATACACTCAATTGAAACATCATTACGACACTGGTTTTGCTTGAGTGTGAGCAAACGTGGCACCCATCTTGCACACAGCTTTCTCATGCTCAAATTTTTAATTAATATGTGGTGTACTGCACTTTTTGAAATGCTTACTATGTCTGCTAGCTCGTACACTTTCAGTCGACGATCATCAAGTATCACTTTGTGGATTTTCTTCACCGTTTCTGAAGTCATCACATCATTTGGTTGACCAATACGATGCTCGTCTAGACAGCTCATACACCCTCGTTTTAACTCTGCTACCTAATATTTTACTGTTGTAAACAAAGGAGCAGACTGACCCAGAGTAGAATCCAGTTCAGCTTTAATATTGATTGGGCTGAGGCCTTTCAAATAAAAGTATTGTATCAAATAATAATGACTAATTTTCTCCATTTTCATAAATTCATTGAAAACGTTCACTATTGATGGTTGCCAAACAAATGCTAAACAATCTAACATCTTTAAACGTCTTGAAACAGCTTTATAGATTGCATACTTTCTAATACAGTGACATTTTTCAAGCAACTACCATCATCTGTAGGCCAGGCTGGGTACTTCTGGGACCACTCTCGTAGTGTTCCATTCATCTATTTGTATTTCAAAGCATTTTGGGCCTCATAGTCCACTTTTCTTTTCAAAACATCTTGAATGAATGATATAACAAAATATGAAGTGAACCAGGAAAAATTGAAATTTGAGCTGGGAAACTAAAGAATAAGAAAGTCATGGCATTGGATCATTTATAGGCATTTATGGGCATGAAAAGTTTTGGTTATCTAACTATAATCCTCTATGAGCATATGAATTAATGGTCATTTTATAGATCTTTTTTGTTTTTTAATGTAGCATACCTGTATTTGACTAATATGGCAGAGTATACTAAATTTTACTTTACATATGTGCTTATATTATGCATTTGTATATGATCTTGATACTGTCATTTGCATTACAATGTGTTGAGGCTTGATTGATAATAAAAGTATGGGAGAAAGTTTTCCATTTCTGCAGTGAGATGAATTGGGTCAATTCTTCCCTCTGTTCCTAAGGCATATTTCCTCCGTCGCCACTAAATTCCACCTTTCCAGAATTGTGTATTTTTTTTATCCCTTTTTCTGACCTTTGGTCCCTTCAGCACTTGCTTTACTTACAGTTGAATGATGTTAAGTATGCTTAACATGCTTCATGAACTAAGAATGTACCTCACTATATTTGTTTTCCACAGTGACTTTCTGTACAGTCCTTCTAACACAATTAGGTCATTGTCCAATGTAACTGACTAAACTAAAGAATAAAAATAATGATTTCACCTTTGGAGCAACTCTTTTAAATGCAATTGAAACTGATTGAAATTTCAAGTTTTTTAAAATTTGTGTATATATATTCCATTTAGATGTTATTAATATTTCTGGAAATGATCTTAAGCATTTGCCATACCAGTCATTTTCCTGCATCCTGCTGCCTTAGCAGATCAAGCATTGTTTTAATGTTGGTTGTGTATGTAGTCTTCACCAACTAATTAACTAATCATTAGGTAGATTGCTACATAGATTGGTTTCCTCCTGGTAAGGCAAAGGATTTCTGTTTTTTATGGCAGTTTGCTAGCCTCTTGGTGAGATTATGAGTGAGCAATGGGTCCTAATTAAAATTTGAATATTGTTCAGGGCACTCCCATCTATTATGCAATGAAGTATGATTTGCTAGGTGTGATAATATTGTAAGAAAACATAGGTTCCGCACAGTAAATGACTGCCCCATAAGCTGAATGCATGAATTTCACCTATATATCACAGATCTAAATTTAAAGGGGTGAGGTCTCCCCTTTAAAGTCAAAGTCTGTCTTTGAATAATTTAATTTGTTGGACTGGCCAAAGGAATTTACCATAATTCTTTTGTTGTTGTGTGATGAGAATCTAGGTTATTTGAATGTGAGATTAGAATATTATAGTGATTGGGTAGTTTCCCTTGGCTTTATTACTTTCCAGCAAATGTGTATGGATATGCATGTCATTCGTTCATTCTTCCATCAACCTCTTTTTTTTCTCTGGGTGATTTATTATCAGGCAATTGTTTCAGCTTTTAAATCACTCAGGGTGTGCATATTTCTTTCTCTTGCATTTTCAGAATTTCTAAATAGTGATTGTCATTTGATGTATTTGTTAATTTTCTGTGGTTCAGCATTCCATGAAGTGAGTGTGTACCCCAAGAAAGAGCTTCCATTCTTCATTTTGTTCACGGCTGGTCTCTGCTCATTCACGGCTCTTTTGGCTCTACTCACCCACCAGTATCCTGAACCAATGGGACTCATAGCAAAGACGGTGAGATTCTGATTATTTTTTATTATCCCCCTTTACAATGTAGGTATGATTTTCTTTTATATGACAGTACTAACCTGAAATTTTTTCATGTAAGAGATCACGTGGGGTGTCAGTGGCAGTATTTTGCATATTTTTAAAAAATGTTTTGTTTTTGTTTAATTTTTGAAACCTTGTGATATGTTATATGTTCACAGTTAATTAAAACCCATTTATTGCATCATTTCTTAAAAATTGTGAGTTAAATTACAAAATTGCTGTCTACACCCACTGTTCTATTTTGCATTTTTTAAGACTAATTTTTCAGTTTAAAAATGAGTTGAAAGAAGAATTGTGAGTCTATCCCATCATTTATGTTTAAAGTAATTATTGGCTCCTTTTGAGAGGAGTATTTGTTTCATGCAAGCACTGTCACTTGGTTCAGGCTATAATTTACTTTCCCATTGTGGACAAACGACCAAACTCCCAATAATAATTTAACATGTTTTTTCTCTTGGAAACCTGAACACTCTGCATAGGGCTTCACTTTGTTTAACTGCATTGAGATTTTTGCAATGGTGGATTGCTTTTTGTTTATAGTAACGTTAATGACCTCGCTATTTCCCAAATATATTTTCTTTCTTGTATCATAGGTCCTAAGTTATGCCCTAATGAAAAACAAATGCATTTATCTTCACTGTGTAAATGAAATAAAATTATTCTTGGCTATCTGTTTGCGCTTTAACTTGTGCGATAACTGTATTTTTTTGTCAACAGTGTTGAGCCCTTCTTCTATTACCACTATAAATGTGAATTTAGAATTTTTTTGTGTTCCAAAGATTTTTCAACAGTTTTTTTGGTTGTGCATAGTGTATACACCAAGATTAGATATTATATTTTATTGAGAATATTAGATATGAGTGCGACATCATTTCTGATACAGGGTTTTCCTATTTATTCTCCCTTCCTTTTACATTTTTTACACAGCGACAGACATTTTTTTCCACTATCATTAAATTATTTCTAGACAAATGCTCAGCCAGATGTGAGTACTGTTTAATGGTAATTACAGCTCATGGGACATAATTGGAAACCCCAGAATACATTGGACATACCAGTTTCACAAGTAATAACTTCTCCAACATCATTTGTAGAGAAGAACTTCTAATGTGCTATACTCAGGTATTCTTTCACAACATATATCATGCCACAAGTTACAGTCAAATAAAACATGTGGTAACAGAGAAAGATTCACTGAGCAACTAATTTCTTCTTTACAGCATTGCCGACTGCTGTAGTTTCAGCTGTAAGAATATAATTTATTTGTAATTTGCAGTCCTGGGCTAAGCAAAATCTAGGGTCTTTACAAATTACACACCCATTACATTGACCTCTTTATTTCCTTGTATTATATAGAGACTCTCAATTTCAGCTCTAAAAGTATAACTTCCCTCTATGAATCACAGAATTAATTCAGCGATTTACAATATAAATATATTGAGCATTTTTATGTTACGAGATTGTTTAGAGAAAAAAAGTCTCGGAGATAAGCTTTTCTTCCTCCAATGTAAAGTGATACTTGCACATAAGGTCATGGCCATTATTAGCTTTATTGGCAAGCATATTGAAAAGTATGCAATAGAGAGAGCTCAGCAAAAATAGTTTATAGTCAATCAGTAAGAGTTTGGGTTTTTCTGTTGCTTATTCAATAATGTGATTATTGTAATAGGGAATGAAGAAATACATTACTGCTTGGAATTATATTACGAATAAAAAGTCAAATAAACAACTAGAGGGATTATGTGGTAGGTGAGGACAGGGCTTAAATCTTACTAGGACCTATATAGATGTGAAATTCATGCATTAACAGGGTTGGAGGTCTCAGATTCTGCGCTGTGCTCCCTGTGGCTTTTCAGGAATATCAGGTATCCAAAAAATCATACAGCTTAATTAAACTGAGTGTACCCAGAGGTGGCAATCTAAATAGAACTTAGCCCCTCTGGCCAGTAGCCTTGAGTTCTGCTACCAGACAATTTTACCTGTATACTGGGAGAATCACATTAATAAACAAAAGTACTTAAAGATGTGAAGCAAATGTCATAATAAAGCAAAAGCAAATAAAACTTGGTATAAATAAAATAGAAATGTATTGCTTAAAATTTTCAGAGAAATTTTTAAGTACATGGGTAGTCTGAAAAGTTTAGACCTAACAAATAGATGAGAAATTTTTTCTTCAAATTTATTTATATTTTTCGACATAGTGTGGAACTGTAATGGAAGCACAAAAAGACCTAGTCACCAGCATCACTAATCTTATTCTGGATTGAGTTAAGGGTAGAGGTTGTTTCATGTGTCATGTTATCTCTGTGAGGAGAGTTCATTTATTTAATAAAATACAGTTTTCTTAAAGTTCATTGTTTTAAAACTGGTGAACCTCATAATTTGGATATGTCATCAGTTAGTCTATTTTATTCATAATTTTCCATGATCAATGCATCCCAATGCTTACTCATGAATTTTCTTTTTTGTTTCAGATGCTTGGATGGGTTTCATTACCATTCCATTACCTAATGGACAAAATGGAAGCGATTCTTCCCTCCAACTTACTACAGCAACTTTCTAGAATATAAATTCTATTTTAGCTGTATTTTACCAATATGGTTTTTAATTTGACCAAATCTAAATTATACATCTGCTAGGTAAATAATGTTTTTATGTCTGACTGGTGTGTTTGAAATTTGAATGTTGATGTAATAATTAATTTATTTTATTGTGGTAAGATTCCATTAGCTTCATTTAGAATGCATTGACTCAGTTTGGTTATGATATGGGTGTGGAAAACTTAATAAGTGCAAATGAAAGAATAAAAAAATACAGTCAGTGTCTGAAATAAATCTGAACTCTTTATTTGATAACACCCTGGGTTTTATTATACAGGGTGACTCTTAATTCCATACATGCAATAGTAGTGTCATCTACACCTTAAAAAATTATAACAATATCAAATTGTAGAGGTGTTACTGTTTCCAGAGCGCCGTAAGAAAAATTATTTAAATATTGTTTTCAGGTGGCGCAAGTATATATGCAAGGTTTTCTTTGAGAATAGAAGATAATTGGCAGTTAATGATTGTATAAAACAGAAATAGGATATTCACAGGTGCACACACATATTTAAGTTAAATTTTAATGCTGATAAGATATATTTTTGTGGATGAACAAAAATTAGTTTTAGCTTGTTTTTTTGTACCAGAGTGATAAGATTTACATTGAACACTTGGCTGGTGATGGATTTATTATTTTTAAATGGGCTGTGATAAATCAAGAATAGTTTAGTTTCACTCCTATTTCTCAATGAATGGACCACCTGAAAAGATTGCTTTTATACCCCATCTTGCTATGAATTTGGGACATCAAATAATTCAAGATCAAGTTGGTGTGAAGTTGAAACTCTTTGTGCAATTGAAAAGTTTGCATCAACCCTAGGGACTGGGGAATATCTATGTTTTAGCTTTGACTGGGTGACTGAGTTCTTTTATGCCAAGTGTTGGATATACACATCATGAGGTTACTACTAAATGCTACACAACTAATGCCAGGAATTTCACTATGCAAGGAAGCAAATGTTATGTTTACATGACAGTGTGTTAGGGAGAAGGGATCATGAAAATAAAGCTCCCTGCTGTGAAGTTCTCCCCATTGGAACCTCTCAGCAGGGCACAAGTCCCTCCCTTCGGCAATGGGACTAGTTTAAGTTTGACCCTTAACATTAACAGTCTAGTGGACTGATTCTTTAGTCAAATAATTGTTTTTGCAGTTGTTTTGCTAAGTAGGTATTTGCTAATTAGTCAACAAATAAAACCTTGGGAATGAATTCCTTTGGTTTTAATATAAGTTCACAATTTTAAAATGAAGCTCTACCATTAATTTTAACGGAGAGGTTGTGCAGAAGGTTTGCCATACCAATGTGCATGCCAAAATAAATTTCTTTTTCATCTGATTTCAATTAATGATGACTTTTCTGAGTTTCTTAAAAAATTAGTCTTTAAGAATTTATCATTTCCACATCTACAGTCCCATTACAGTGATTGCATCTGTTTTTCACCAAATAGATAAGTTTCACTTGGGTTTATTTGAAAGGGATTATTAAGAACCCATTACTTCACTTGTACGAAATATTTCTTTTTCACGAATTTTTCTCACTTCTGCTCCATGAAGGAAGTGGTGTTATTTGTATTGTGTTTATTTTCACATACCCACTTGAGTTTTGAAAAAAGGATTGAAAATAGTTTTTGCAGCATAAATTTAAGGAAAGATTGGAATATAAGATACCTATTTCTGGTTGCTCTCGAAGGGGCTATGGCAATTTTTTGTATCCTCCATCTATTAATACCAACAGTAGAGTTTTGTTTAAAAATTGCAAGTGCACAGTGAAACCAAATGAATTCATTTCATTATATTTGTTGACCAAATAAATATTTATTTAACCAAGCATTTTTTAATTAACATTTATTTGGCATTGTACTCATGCTAATATGATGAACGGTCAAACGTACCTCAGTCTGTTTCCATTGGAAGGGACTGCTTCCTTGCTGAAATGGGTTCTAACGAGTAGAATTTTATGCCTGGATGATTTTCCATGTGAGAAGCCTGCTCAGAGTGTTCACTACAGAAGAGTCTTTTTGATGATATTCAGTACGTTGTTGGTATTTCCCAGTGAATTCCACCTACATTTAAGGACCAAGGTACTTTGGGATGTTAATTATTTATCAGGGCTGCTATCTATCTTTTTTCTAATTCCTCTTACCCGTATCATAATGTCATTGTGTACATAAAATATTATTCATTTTTCATATTCCATAAAATAATATAAAACTAATGGCTAATATATTTTTAGCATACAATTGATTCTGATAGCATCTTTATAACAGTTTTTAGTCATAGCTTGAAAACCAATTTTAACTTAGTAATTTAAGTTCAAGTTACATTATATATTAACTGCATGGGTAACTAAGCAATGTGAACAAATTAAGTATAGCTACATTGAAAGTTTCTGGCATGAAATTGGAAATTCATATTTGCGTAGGCATTCTTTTCTGAATAACTGCAACAAAAAGGTTGTGTAGGTTAATGCTATTGGCCACCCTGATGACAATAGTGTTTAGTACCTTGTCTTCCCCATTAAGTTGAGAGGAAAGTTATCCTTCCCCTTAAATTTTCCTCCCCTAACAGCCCACTCATCCTCTACTAGCTACCTTTCCATAGCCTCAAAGTGCCAGGAACTTTTAAGTCAGCAATAATATTTCCTGGTCATGTTTGTTATTCATGCTTGAGGTACCCAGATATGAGAAATCTAGTAAATTGTTGAATCACTTGAGTGTTTTGTTTGTGCTTTCAGGTAGATAATTTTTTTTAAAGGTGTGAATTTGGTGTTGGACAAGGGTGTCCACCCATACTGCACACTCTTGTGTGGGGATGGAGGGTGTTACTGTAAAGGAAAGAAAGATAGAGGAAAGGGAGAGGAGGGGGGGGGAGAAAGATGGAAGAAAGGGAAAAAATGCAGTGGGCAAAGGTGAGGTGTTTTGGTAGATGGTCCAGATGGAGGGATGGGCCTCACTCACCCAGAAACACATGAAGTGGAGACACCACTAGTGTATTAGGGTCCTTTCATGGGGCCAGAGAAAAACTATAGAGCCCTGCTTGAAAGTTGGTAATGAATGTCAATGTGGAAAATATATATTCTCTGTAGAGTCCACCTATCTCTTGGTCCAGTATTGGCAGGACCTGCACAAGTGCCAAGATAAGAAAATTAACCCAGTTTTAGGCTAGCCACATACTTTTAGCCAATCAGTTATAAAAATTGTAATGAGCATGTTGAAATGGTATTTCGTTTAACTACTTCAAATGAAAATATTTTAAAATTTGTTATGGTCTTAATCACATTATATTTCAGCAAATCTTGATTTCCATGGAAAGCAGAAAAACTGAAAGCAGGATTTCCCATATTTTATTGAAGATGTTTGCAGTAATAAGTGTTTTCACTATATATTTTTTTCACAGTTCCATGCATCAAGTTTTCATATATTTTGTCATCAACTCCTAATGACATTCTCAGTAGGTAGAGCAGAATATTGAATCTTTTTCAAATATTCCCATTCCACAGGAGGAAATCCTGATAAAAATATATCGTGAAAACAGCATTTCCCATATTTAGTTTTTATGAGCTTTTAAATATTGAATATTTTGTATGCATACTTCTTATGTAGCCACATGTGAAAATCTGAGCATTTCTTGAATAGTTTATCTTTTTACAGAAATAAGTAACAATAATGACTGTTTAAAGTTGTGGCTGTGGAGTTGTTCATGGTAAGTTGTGCAGGTATTAATAGTTTTATTTTATATCTGGAACAGTATTTATTTCCCAGCCTCTTATATATTGATGCTAATCTGAGATGTCAAATTGACTGATTATTATACATTGTACAACAAAACATATCCATCACTTTTTCCTGCTGTCACATAATGTATAAATCTTTGTTTAATGTTTTGAGGTTTATGTGAGATAGGATCTAATAAAAGGCCTCATGATGAATTAACAAAACAAACAAAAAGAAATTTTGGCCTTTTTATTAGGGGTATAGAGATGTTAAATACTGTTTAGATATTTTACAATGCAGCCTGTAGAAGTTGTACATATTATGCCCTTATCTGCATGCGAGTACACCAATAAGTTATGCTGTATTATTCTTTTTAAAGTCCTTGATATTATAATTTCCTTCACTTTACATTAATTATTAAATTCTATGAAACAGTAGTGTCTAAACTTTTCTTGCTCTGGGATATTGCTGGCTCTAAAACATTGATGATCTGAATGCTGGTTTAAGCATGCTTTTCAATAAGAAAATATTTACTTTTCATAAATTCATCTAATGTACTAGATCTTGTACATACACATTACATCGTCTTTCCCGCTGACCTGATTGCACGTTGTTTCAGCAAACTTTTGCTTTCAAATTTCTTCCATACTGTCCTATAATTGCATACATTTTTATTTTACCTTCATCCTATTCAAATTCTTTTCTGTTTCTCAGACTTCTAATATCCGACATCTTGAGTCTCTCTCACCCATGACTTTATAGTTTAACCCTTCCTCTCAAACCAATTACACTCTTTTAGGTGATTCAACTTTCCCTAAACAAGACCAATCTAGTATGGCATGCATTTATTCATGATTGTCTATAGTGTGTACAGTGCATATTCTCCCATGAGCTAGCCACTCATTTGCCACTTTATCTCTCTTTTTTTAGGGCAAATATTCCTGAAGTACCCCATGCACACTGCATTTGGTTAACATTTCTGCTTCTGCTGGTTCCCAAGTTTATTATATAGCTATCATTAAACTTTCATATTATTATTTTTAAGTGTTTTTAATCTGTTTAAGCTATCCTTTATAGTCACAATCTATTTAAGTATCGTATGATATCCCAACCCTATATGTTTCCCCGACTCATCGTAGTTGGTTCCCACACCATAGGTTAGGTGCTATTGCAATTACAAAAATCTCTGTACTTCTAGGCCCTAACTAACATGGCACAAAATATCCTTCAACCCAATAATGCATGTTATCATGTTCTTTATCTCTGCATACTTTCTATCTCCCCTAATCCATCTGAAATACCTATACCTTTTCTCCTTCTGCCATGCCTTCCTAACATTTTCCTGCTGTATAACTGATGTATAACTGCTCCTACATACTATCTATTTCATCCTTCCTACGATTGCTTGTCAGTACCTGAAAGTGGATGACCACCAGATTGACTGTCTGCTTTTATTTCTACTAATAACATTCTGTCACTCCCCATTTCCATATTCACTACCTGTTTCTCCAGTTTCCTATTCGGCACTATGATTACTCTATATGTTGGCTCTCTTTCCCTCTGCTATTTCTCTCACTCTCTCTCCAATGATCCCTGCTATCTTACCATTTCACCTAACACAGGCTTACATGTCTGTATTTCCTCTTGCCATTTTGTTTTCTAACTTCCTTAGCCTCATCATTGTCCTAACTTTTAAAGCCCCTATTCTAACAGTTCTAGTCAACTTTTGTGTCTTCTTTTCTGTTACTGACAATTTGGCTGTGTAAGGATTGTGTGTGCTGACAGCCACAGTGAACTTGCTTTCCATACTGCTGGATGTGACATCTGACCCAGTGGGTAAAACCCCAAGTGTCAAGACTCATAATTCTATTGTTTGTGAGTCTTTAGTTTTTCTTGAGAGATATAATTAGGGTGTTTTCCCACTACCTCCTTAATTGCATCTTCAAGGTAACATGATCACTCTGTGGCTACTCCACAGAGGTCATATGCCCTTGCACTAATCTCACTGAGGAACAGATTCTATGCGGACCACATCCTGCCCTTCAGCCTATCTGGCACTGGTGACCCTACAAGAGGCAATTATCGCTGCTCTTACCTAGGGATCATTGGAACAAGACCTTCTACAGCATCAAATTTATAATCCACGAAGAAGGATTACATCAGTTATTATGCTTTTTAGTACGAAGATTAACTTAAAGGTAGAATTATGTTTTTTAAATTTTTGGTATATATGTTTTTCTCCATGATGGTTTAATGTAAGGATCCAAATACATTATACAAAGAGAATTTTTCTGTTTTAAGGTATTTTGATGTTGAATAATGGTCTCTATGACTGAGTGAGAAAGGCACTTTTCTCGTTGTGCAGATAAGGGGAAGCTACGGTTCTACTGTAAATTTTTCCTCAAATTGGTGGCATCAAAAAAATTCACAAGGTGATCACGTTGGGGCACTAGCTAGCATATGGCTTCCCACCCAGAGGGCCTGGGTGCGAATCCTGGAGGCATCATCTTTTTCAGTGGTATCCTGATCCCTACTTGAAGTGCTTTTTGTAGAACACTTTAAGTGAGTACGCTGTTGGTCGAATGGGACATTAAGCTGTAGATTCCTTGTCACCTTTCAATAAAAGTAGGCTAATGCCAATGCCAGGTTTCTCTCCACCCTTCCTCCTCTCCAATCCATTCTTAATGGCACAAATGAGCTCAAATGTCACTCACCTCCCCTAAATCTACTACTACTACTAAAGTTCATAACAGGTGGAGGGCAATTTTAAAAATATCTATTGGCCTGTCTGCCTTGGGTCCTGATAAATTACTCCAAGCCTGTCATCAGATGTGCCAAGGGCTGAACTGTTTCCAACACCCATGCCCAAAGTGGGACTTCAACCTGTGACCTTATGTTGGCAAGCAAGTTGCCTACCTCACTGCTCAGGCAGGCAATGGATTTGTTTAAGTTAAAAATTGGTTGTAATTAATTTATCCTTTATCTATGGATATATCCATGTAAATGTTTTAATCTGACAGGCAAAGTAAACTTGCATGTGATAAACATGCATGTAATTATACTTCTCCTTGAGCTTTACCATTCTTTTTGTGTTGATCTTGCCTATTTGATGAATACATATAAATATATATATTGTATAATTTTGGGTTGCGGTAGTCCAAGGGGTAGAGCGTGGGCCTGACTACTGACCGGAGGGTCCCGGGCACTCTGGTCACCTGCAGCTCCACACAAGCTATGTGATTTTTTGGGTACCAGATCTTCCTGTGTAACCATAACTGGCACAGGGAAAGGAACTGGCCTTCCTACCCAGATGTGTGAATATTCACATGCCGTCGGGCTTATTACTGGGTGACCTTCGGGTTGATTACTGTGTTTATGGATATTGTATAATTAATCCAGCATAATGTGAACATGTTCTTTCCTTAAATTAAAAAATTCATAATTAAATAAGTGTACTTTATGATATACTTTCATCAAGTAAGTGTATTAATAACTTAATATATATACTATTCATCATATGGCATATGCAGTGCTCCAGTGAGTGTCCCCATCCTACTTCACTGAATTAGTATTAGTTTTATTTATTTATTGCTTTATTCACCATAGGCTGGTTCAGCGTGGCTTTATTCTAAAACAAAATGTATGTGCATCAATTTTGTTAGTATACATCAAATGTATATTAACATGCCATTATTGTCTCTAGCTTGGGGAGCACTTTTTTATGGGTCATAGAAATTGAAAGGAGCTTCTAATTCTTAACATTTGTTTCTAGGATATATGATTCCAGAAGCAATAGTTTGTTGGCCTCCAGAGTAGGATAGTGGTAGTACCTGTTAATTTTCTTGAATATTTCCTTTGTCAAAAATAAAAAGGATAATAAAAATCAGTGTATCTAAATTTAACAAATTTATTGTTTACATAACACCATAAACAACCCTAAGGTCAGTTTGGTAGATGATGATAGAGTTCACCCTATATGGCATGTGAAATTCACACATCAGGGTAAGGGGGCCAGCTCCTTTCCTTGTGCCAGTTATGGTTTCCCAGGAGGATCTGGAACCTGAAAAATCACATAGCTTGGGTGGAGCTGCATGTGCCCAAAGAGGCTTGCCCAGGAATCGGACCCGGGCCCTCTGGTCAGCAATCCAACACTCTATCCCCGGACTACTGCATCCCACATTTGAAGCTTAATTAATTTAAATGCCTTGGATGGAAACCTTGGTTTACTGAGAGGCCTTCTGTGGGTAGCTATATTAAAATTTATATCCTTTCAGATAATAAGTTGCCAGCTTTTGATAAACAACAATGAAGCACAATGCTCTCTTTGCTTTTAATAACTTGATTGTGTATGCCACCTCCAGCTTCAAAATGGTGAAATAATCATTTTCATATATGAAGCATTTACAAGTAACTTTAATAGAACATAAAGAGTTGTAATTTAAGGCCCTTTGAAAATGTTATCAATAGTCCCATGAATGGAAATGGTAATTAAACCTTATACGTGGCTACCAATTAATAAATATTAAAGAGGTAAAATAAATTGATTGTAGAAAGCCTACGGAAACAAATTATGAGTGAATCAAATATTTTTTCTACTGATTAATCTAATGTATGAAATTCAATTTGATCCTTATGGCATAATGAAATTAAAATGCAAGTTTGAGTTATTCTGTTTAAGGACAAAGTGTAATATATTGTAACAAGCTTAAGGTAATGATGTACATAAAAGATTGGAAATGTGATGTAAAACTCCAAACCATAGCCATGTACTTACTGATGATATATTTGTTTGGGTGAATAAATCGTTTTGAACCATTACAAATAGAAAAGACCATTTGGCTAAGGGTCAAGGTTGATATTCCTAATGAAATTATAACTTATAAATCGGAAATTATTCCAAACCTGGTCACTAATTTGTTTCTTTTAAAGAGTCTCTTAGAATTTACTCGTTATTTTGACCTTCTTTGCATTTAATGAAACTATAATTATACCTAGCAAGGAGTAACTTATACAGTTATTTATCAAATAAAATATGAATGCCACAAACAAAGTGTTAACTGGTTATGTTTTTCTTAGGAGTTAAAACGGGGAAAGACACTGTTAAAATGAATGTATATATTTTATTTAATAAAGATTAAGGCCAAAGTTTGGCAAAATACGAATACCATTGTGTTATTTGTCACAGCTGTTCCAGAAAGAAGGCCGTGCAGAGATAAATCGGTTGACCTGTTCAATTGATTGATTCTAGACTAACCTTTGAAATAATCCTTTGTTTAGATACCTTCCCTTTAACGTGATTATTCGCCTAATCCATCCCTAGGAATCGGTGGCGTAGCCAGTATTTTCCCGGTTCCCAAATATTAAACGTAAAAATAGAGAAATCTCGTGGGTCATTTTTGCGAGCAAACTTTCTATCAATTAGGAGAAAATGTACTTGATCTAACTTCATTTTAGCTCATTTGCCATTATACGTGTTCGTGCTGCTTCTGTGTATCTCTTTTCATTCAGTATTGTTTTGCATTATATTGGTGGGGAATGAAACTATTAATTACAGTGCGTGGGTTTTCCTTTTTATGATTTTCATAAAAAGAATGCAAATATATTCTAACACGCTACACGAAATTAGAATTGAGCTACTGCACTTAACTATTTGTGTGCCCTAACATTGAGTAACACAATTCTCATTAATGATACAAGACACATGCAGCAATTGCATGTACTGTATGATGTCTGGATAACTATTACCGAGTTATTTTATTTTCATAAAATTCAGGTGTACATGCGGTTAGTTACTATTTCTTTATGTATTCTACACAAGTAAATTGTACTGAAGAGATCCTATTCAAAAGGCGTAATATATATCTGACGAAGGGTGATTATATTATCAACTAAATATGCAATTCAAGAATAAAACGGCTGTCACGAAATCTCTTAGTTTTTTTTGACAAGCATTCAATGCGATTGCGCTCTTCAACTTTACAGCCGAACCTAAAACCCCAACGTCATTAGTGTCGATCGACTTGGCAATCGCGCTCTGCTGCACTTCCCACTGGGGTCGGTAAAGGCTGCGCTGAGGGCCTCTAGCGGCAGGCACGACAGGCGAAGCAGACGCGAGGTAGTTCGACCTGTGTTCATTAAAATACCTACTGGGATGGCACGGCAGCTTGCGTCAGTTAGTTATCAAATATCTCATAAGGATTGTGTGTGTGCCCAGAGCGCTGTAGTTATTTCCTCTGTGCTCATGTTCTGATGTACGATATTGCGATGCATTACCTATATCCAGTGTCGCGATTTTTGTTTCGGAGAGGTGAGCTATTGATGTGAAACCTGCCAACGGTCTACCCCTCCAGCCATCTTAAGTGTGCTTAAGGGAATCGGAACGCTGGCTCACCTTTGTTCTTCGGTCACGTCAATAAGTGAATTCTGCAGTGTTATGATTCTTTATTTGATGTGCTTGGTCCGAGAACCCAATGAAGCTCTGAGAAAGGATATTCGAAGATGTATGCAACTCTGCGGGTATCACGCTGGAATAAATCAGTGATTATTTTGTAACGAAGGCGAGCCTCGAGATGTGGAGTGGGATGTGAGGGAAGTTGTGCCGATGCCATAGGCTCCGCCAGTAAACGAGTCTGGGTGAGCCGCTTGCTACGGCCATGTTGTGGTGTGAGTGAGGAGAGGACTTTTAGAAGACTGTCCAAATATTTAATGGATTTAAATTCTACTTCTGCGCTATCAAAACTAAAGCCTTTGCATCCTTGCGACGCTCTGCGCCTCGGGTCCTTTTTACTTGCGGAGTTAGGTGCAATGGACTTAAATATCAAATGAAGATGAAAATACCAGACTACTTTTGACTGAGTTGTGTGAGGATTTTACTCGTCGTGATGTGCACCTCAAGTATTTGTGTTTTTCATGCTATACATATGTGCTCCAGGAAGGAGACGTCACTTTTTATAGTGCCTCATTGCTTGTCCAAAAGTGGTAAGTTTTGTTTTCGTTCGTTCGTTTTTTAAGTCGAATCTCTTGTGGAACAATTGAATGGACTGTTTTGGTATAAAAGTAGTAGGTTGCTGAAAACAATGAAATAGTTTCTGGCATGATAATAGGGCTTATGCGTTGTTGTTCTTAGGGAATTTAGAATTAACGAATTTTTTTCTGGAGCGTCTAGAAATGCGTGGTAGTTATATGCGGTATTGGTTGGTATAGTGGTAATGAACTTGGGTAAGACGCACCAAAAAAGTAATTACCTGCAATTGTAGAAACGTATAGGCATCAAATTGCGATAAATTTCGAGCTTGGCGACCAGGAGTAGTATTTGTTAACATGTGTTGTTTGTGACTACATGGACATGTTTATATTATACATAATATTAAGTTCTCCACTGTCCGGTGGCACTTGACTCTCAATTGTAATTGCATGTATTCCTGCATGATTATGTGACTGCCTTTTTTTAAACCGCTTTTCACTAATCTTAATATTGTACTTCCAATAATCTATTTTGTAGTCGGGTATGTCATATGCCCGTAATAATGTGTCACCTTTATTTTTGCCACAATTTAATATTGATTATTGATTCTACTGTTAATATATTGCAAGTATACCACGTACGTATTTATTGTGGGAACGTGGTTAATGATGAAAGCCAAACACTTGATTTTGTTGGCTTATCTGTACTTGTCAAGAAATTATATTTATTATGTTTGCATGCTTTTATCCTCAACATATTTTGCATATACAAATGTGACTGCGGTGCATTGACATCTTATTCTAATAGGAATATTTCGACTTAGGCGGGAAGGAAAATCCGCAAAATAATGCACAATATTGTGAATTAATACTGCTAGTCATTTTACGGAACAACTTGTTTCATGCAATCCCTTAGTTTTCCGTGGAATGCGTTGACAAAAAACTTCCTGTGGTAGATTTTTTAGTAGCTAATGTTTTTATAATGTGAAAGTATCCCATATTATACGTGATTGGAACGAAGGGTTAAAGGACCCAGCTACATCTCATGTTGTGGATCGTCCAGTAAATATGTTATATAATGAGCAGAACGCGTACTCGGTGCTGTTATTCACGTAGAGGGAAATGTTACCTGCGGGACAAATTGCAACAAAGGTAGAATCGCTATGTATGAAATGCCTCTCCGAGATCAGTCAATTTTCCGTTTAGTCGGCCGTTATTTACGTTGCTTCCCCATCTGACAGACCGGGAATAAACATTTGCTACACTTCAGATTACGTTCCACCTAAGAATTTTATTTAAATGTATATTTGTTAAGTGTCAGCTATCATTATCCATATCTTAGAATTGTTCACATGATCTTCTGGAGTCATTTGAAGTAATGTAGTCGATGAAGAAACTGGGGTGACGGGAATGTTCAGGAATTCTGATAATATCAAAAAGCATTATTTGGCCTAGGTTATAGATGGATTGGTGCGAAATGTAATGTGATTTGGATGCTTCATTGTAACGTAAGACGGTGATATGAGGTTGTATGTGGAATATTAAAAAAAAAACGCGATACATTGTTTAGTTTTGAAAGCGTTCAAGTCGGACAAATGACACTTAGATGACTATAAACCTATGTCCTCATTGCCCTAGACATGACCAATGTTTACTTTGCAAGGGATAATTTGAAAGTAACTATTGTCTTCCATGAAACACCATTTATCCCAGCATTAGTAGACAGTTCTTTTTTGGATGAGGATATTTTTAGAAAATAAAACTAAAATACAAAAATCATCATTGACAATCGAACATGTAAATAAAGGCGGCCACTTTTTCCTCAGCGCACTTGTGTATTGTGAATCCGCTCGTAACTGATAGTTTATTTGGTTCTCATCCACGAGGAGATGTGTTTAATTAGGTACGTTAACAGCATCGGAACTTGAATCCGAGTTTATTTTAGGCGGAGAAACATTGTGTACAATGAAACTGATGCATTTATCAAGAACTTGGGTTGTTCTTCGATATCGTATTAAGCCTCTGAAAGTTGCGCACATAGAGTGTTAGCCAATGAGCAGCTTCTAGAGTTAGGCGGCCAGAGACTGAGACTGATATCGATCCATAATTTGGATGGTATTCTCAGAGCTACACTCGGGGCGTTCAAAGCTTTTATTAAAGATCGTGAATTGACATTGTTATTGGCGCATTGATTCGATGCGGCCAGAATTAAATAATAATTTTGTATCGGGCAATTCGTCCATTAGGAATATATTAGTTGACTCTGGTTGTTTTATGTTGAACCGCTATATTTTTCGGAAAGTGGCTTTTTTCGACTAAAGGTAACGAATCATTGGTAAAATTCAATATGATATTTGGGAATAGCTCGCTCTGGAGAAGGAGGTTAGAGTCAACTTTGATCCCTTCAATTTCAAACTTTTTAATTTTGCTATGAGGAGTCGAGGAAATTCTCACATTGTTTTGTGGATATCCCGTAGTGTCGAAAGCTTTGTATTTACAAAATCCACTCCAGTATCTGTTTTAAGTTTGCATTATCTATTTCGTCGTTTTTGGTTTTGGTCTGTCTGAAATCTTCGTGTTCAATCATTAGACACCGTTGGCCAAAATTTAACGTGTTATGTATTGAAGGGATGCTAGATAAAAAAAATTAACCGTTGTACACGCTACGTTCATTGGAGCTCTTTTATTGTGGTGGGGTTGTGAGTAACTCTGCGTCGTAATTGGTGGCTGTGCACGTGTAATACTAATATTTTCGGTTTGATCATTGTTATGATAGTGAACCTGTGAGGATGTGAGCATAACATTTATAGGCGAGACTAAAATATCTCGAGTGTGATTCATTGAATATGGCTAGTTGGGTTTGTTCTATGGATTTGGAAGCTCACTATTTTTCGGGTGCCCAGGAGGTGGGGGTATGCAGTGGTCCGCCGGTGGTTGCGGCGCCCAAGGAGCCAAGCGCTTCAAAATGGCGCCACCGCTGTCCTTATGCCCTGCAGCGAGCCCCCCTGCTCGTCGTTCACCTTGTCTCGATTCTGTAGGACGTTAAATTTTTTAACTCCTGGAGTGGTGGTATCCGTGGTATTTTGAACGATTAAATTCCATGAAAAATCGAACCGTTTCAATATTCATGGGGATATTTTAAATCTAGTGAGGCTGTTCAATTTTATTCGCCCGTGATATTTGTGAAAATTTTACAATGTAGCGTGTAGTATACACTTATGAATTGGCGTGCAGTTAAAGGGCTTAGCCGAATAATATATAAGGCTTAGGTTTTTGTTTGAAAAGAGTTGGATTATTGGTATTGGACGCAGGCGAAATAGTGCACATGTTCTTTCCCTGTGGTCCCAAGATAAAATGGAAGGCGTGGACATCTGTATATACACAATCCGCTTAAATCTGAATGGAGGAGGAGCAGCTTCAACATTTGGCCTCAGCAGCTGCTTCGTGCTGATGTCATGTGGCTTGCTGAGACAAAAATATCTCATCTGTCATGCTGTTCATTTTATTCTACGGTTTGCTTTTCCCCGTGAAATGATGAGAAAATATTTTTTAGAAAAGCAGACCGCTTAGAAATAACATTTTTAATGAGCCCACAGCATTCGATTTTGTGTTGCCACGAAGGGCAGATTTTCGTTTCGTGTTACAATTTATTTGGTTCAATGTCGCTTAGGGTAAACAAAAAATTATTAATTATAAATTTGAGCATCAACTGGTAGTGGCTTAAGCATCCTAAGCGATGTCCCTTTGGGATATCTTTAGTAACTAAAATTTCAAGTATTTTTAAAAGATGACTACAAAGTATTTGTCAAAATTACACAATAACTCGGAAGTTGTGTTTTTCTTAGAAATATGTCATATTGCAGGGCCTAGGGAATTTTATGAGCTTAATTCCAGATTTAACATATGGGCGTTAAGTCTTTTACGTGGACAGTATGCTTCACTTGTATTTGTTTGGAGGGCATAAATTTACTGTATAGTTTGAATACATTTAGATAACCTTCGGGGATGGTCAAATGAAGAGAGTTGTAATAATTTCTTAGTGGGAAATATGGTTTTCTGCTGCTAATGTTTTCCTAAATACGCAGTTTGTGGGGTGCGGTGGAATAAGTTAGGGTTTTAACTGAGGTATTGCATACATACTATTTCGGTTCTCTAAGCAAGCGTCTTTGGACTTGGCAAAATATTTCTGCTGTTGTGCAAGTGCACAGTCTTTTTGCGTCGCGTAACTCAAATTTCCCCTGCAAGTATTGTACAAACATCTTCAGTTCTTTCAATTCATGAGTGAATTTTAATATTTTTTCTTGTCACGCGGTTTTTCATCAAATGTACACAATAACGAATTGCCATTTTTTGTAGCGAGTCGATTATGCACAACTTATGCACGGATAAAATACGGCATTTTATATTGGTTAGTTACTAATTTAAAAGAGAATGGCATGAAATTGGACTGGTAATTTGAAAAAAAAAACAGCGTGGTTTGATACAAATTTTGACCACGCATCGATTGCATACTGCAGACCCGCGGGACCTTGGCCTGGGTAAAGCCTCCCTTGGCATCTGTGACGCCGGTGAATAGCAGGTCTAAATTGTTCCGGGCCAATCATTTGTTCGCAAATAAAATAATATTTACATTTTTAAGAATATAGCTTGAGTCTGTGTAGAATTATGCGAAGGGGCACAGTTGAAGCAAATTTGTACTACAACATGCATAAAGCATTGCACGTCGCTCTTAAAGGGGTGCTTCCTCTTTAAGGACCACTAGCGCACTCTAGCGTTCTTGAACTTAAATAGTTATATTTTTTATTTTATAATACCTATATGGCATCAGCCGATTCTTGAATACCAATCGGTATAAAATAAGCACCTTTAATCGTTCATTTCTGGTGTAGTTTTGAAGTTTAGTTTCTTCAGCTTGACCTGTGGAAAACATCCACCAGGATATTATTAATTTATTTAGCCTTAGCCCGATAACAGCACTTTTTGACCTTTTACATCGGACTATTAACAGTGATAACAATGGACCAGATTACGGACACCCACCCAGGCGGGAATCGAACCCGTGACCCTTGGATTGGCAGACGAGGTCGTTACCCCGCCGCCACCGGGCCCGAAAATAATATATGATCTTGTGGGTGAAATTTTTGGAACGTCGCCACTTCACTATAGTCTGTGATTTTGTCGAAATAATTTGTGCCCTGCAATTAGAGGACTAAGTACTTGTTAGCCATGGCTGCTATGTGCGTCCACTTTCAGTAGATATCCTGGTTAAAGAAATACCATGTGGTTGCATTGCTTTTACAACAAGAAATAAAGTTGTTAGCAATAATGAAACAATTTTTCGTGAGACAAAAAAACTCCATTCTCTAGTTTTAATAATTGTTTTTCGTTGGCGTGTCAGTTGATAAAGAAGCTAATATGACTTTCAGATCCTAGTCATCTTCAGTATTTTTATCAAAGAAATAATGAAATTCTTCTAACAGTAATCCAATAGTGCAAATTATCCGAGACCGGTACAAGTTAGACGAGAAGCTCTTAACTCCTCGAGTCACCACAATTTGTGCATGTGAATCCTGGTGATACGCAGGTGATAACAATTTGGTTACATTTCAATTTTAAAAAATCGTTGAGGCCCAATCTTATCATGGCCTCCAGAGTTTCGCACGGCGGATGATTAATTTAAAATGCTCAGAAGGACTGGTGGCTGAATTAGGAAAGGATAGGAGTCGAATTTTGTAATTTATTTTTAAATGTCATGTAATAGAAATTTTCCTTCAATGAATCCATTTTGCCTGAATTTCAGTGTATCGTGAATAAGTTTGCTATATAAATAATGCTAGAATAACATATGTCATTATGTGGCATTTAGTTCTTCGGAACAGTTGGTTCCGGGTGAATAAAATCTAAATGAGAATAAAATTCCTTTTCCTCTAGTCATCTCCATCACGTGGAAAAATACGTCCGTGATTCAATTCTGTCTTATTCCGGAGACCTATCCACGTTTAATTGTCGTGGTGCGTGGGGTGCAACGCCGGGGCCGTGCGGGTAACAAAGAGGATTGGATCATGGGGGAAATTGAGATGGCCAACTTGAAACGATCACTTATCTATTGGCCAATAACGAGACTGTTGCTCCAAATATTTATTGTAGTTTCTGGGTCTATTCTTATTTGCCAAGGGATATGGGTCGTGAATCAGTGCACCGTCAGGATTTTATGGATCCTTTTAAATTGCATTTCTTGGCTACGCCGTGACCATCAAAGGATTGTATTTGTCTCTCTTAAGATGATTGCAAAATTCAGCCTACGGCTTGTGTTTGGATTTTTAAAGCTTATATTGTCTGTTTCTTCAATTTGCTTTGTATTCGAGTAGGAGGGTTTTGGGGATTACTAGCGTATTCCCAGATGTGGTTCATTGTCAATCAATCACACCTCAAGTGTTGTGATGTTCTTCTAGTTTGAGATGCCAAAAAATATGGAATATTGTGGAATGAAAAAAAATGAAAATAGTAACTTGGTGGAAATTACTCGGAGAACCTTTTGGTCACCTTTTAGGAAGAACATATGATTCATTCCGGAAATGAACAACGAAATTAGCTCAAGTTTCAGGTTAGTGAGACTCCCGACGTCGATACTTGAAGCGGAAATTCCATACTGGTGTTCAGATTTCGTAGAAACAGGAGTCATATGAAATACGTTTTCTGGTTGTTAGATATGCCCCATCATGAGTAGTCAGTTCCAGCATCGGTGTGTTATTGCGCCCCAAAATGTATTTTATGGCAATTTCTTAATTCCTTAACGTTTGTTGCGCATTACTTGTTTTTTTTTTACGCTGAATTTATGCCTTAATGTTTGTAGAAATTTCTCTTAGGTTTTCCACCGGGTGCGAGTCCCATTCTGGCCGACGTTTCTATGCTTGACTCAAAATTCGCTCTTGCCCTGAAAATGGTGCTTGAGTCGGGCATCGAAACGTCGGTCGGATGCCGGTGGATGACCCAAGAGGAATTTCTATAAGTAATACGACGGAAAGCACCAGATCCTACTTCGTATCAACATCCTTTAACTTTCTCTGCCGTTTTGGTATTCTGTTACATCACAATGTCTTTCGCCACAGTGCGAAAATTTAGTACGAACCATCTTCGTTCTTTTTTTTTACTTTCCTTAGTGTGATAGTCGCATAGTAATTGAATCACGTCACTCTGGTGAGAGCAGTCACATATTACTAAGTGCAAGTATTTGGGAGCCTGATATATTTGTACTGTAATAAATTTGTAAATGAATCAACGAGGCGACTTCAATACGAGGGTTGCCAGAACCAGTCACCGTGTCTGTCGTCAGGAAAGGGTTGTATTATTTAACTTTTCGTTTTCGGACACTCGTCTCCTGAAGGAGTGTGATTCGATATTTCTATACCGATGTGGTTTTCCAAGTGTGAAATTAATTTGTTGGCTTAAATACGACGCCCGGGACGAGTCCGAGTTCCTAGGTACTTCTATTTTCTTCTTGATTCGGGACAAGTCACATGTATCATAATTTCTTTTATTTGAATGTCGTGATTTATGTTTTAGTGAATGCAACTTTAATGCGGAATTTTCCTATCGATTGTAGTGTCATGATGGTGCGGGAATAGCATAGATTTTATGACAATCATCGCGCTTAGGCTCAAACATCTTGCTTGAAACTCATGTCTAGGTTAGACTCCTGGTATGCCGTTCGTGGTGTGTCATTTAGATTTCTCAAGGGCCGAATCACCAGTTTACATCTCGAGGTCGGACTTCATCCCGCGACCTTGGATTGGCAAGCAGTCGTGTTACCCACCGGAATGGCCGGCCGGCAACTCAAAATTTCGCAGTCGTCTCATTCCTATGTAATGGTACAGGTGACTCTTCTAAGGTGAAAGGGCTACTCATGCCTATAACGCCTCATATAAGAGCATTTTCTTTATCTTTTCTGACTCCCATATTCTTCCTCGAAAATTTTAGTCACTAATTTTCAATCTAGCCAAATCAATCCCTTTGTTCCCCGACCATTTGGAATATTTGAGTCAATAATGTTGTCCGTGTAGGTGACTTTTTGCCTTTTCATGTGCAGTTGTGGGAAAGTAACATATATTATAAACATTGTCATGCTTAGCATGCAGAATTTGATCTCTTTGCATGTGTCGTCATGCTTCGTCAACCCCACACTCCCATGTCACACTTGACCGCTTTCTCCCATTTTGGATGTGACGCATTGTACGTGGACTCTGTCCCTTAGGGAATTTTAAGCTTAGGTAAGCTTCATCGCATAAAGTCCTGCCATGCAGAATTGAAGATGTTGTATTGAAGTCATAGTATTTTTTTCCCGAATCGGTTTCGATCTTATAACGTTTACTTTGTTTCCTCGATAAACCGTTTACTTCAGTGGTGTGATTTCAAAAGGATTCCGATGCACTTTTTAACTTTATTTATGCCTAGCGCAGAGCAGTACTCTTCCGCTCTCTTTCCCAATTCGTAGGCGATTCTCACGTCGTTCGCATCCTTTGCAGGCACTTTTTGGCTCCATCTCTCCAAATGATTGGGCTTCTGGAAGAGGAGTGTGTAAATTTTATTATAGGAGTCAAACTCGGTGCCTGTTTATAGAGCATGCTCGCGAAAGTGTTCTAGAGCCAGAAGTTGCGTTACCATCGATGGGTAAAGGGATAGCACTTAAGGAAAAAGAAAATGTGAGAATTATCTCCTTTGCTTGGTTTTTAACATCAGTTTTCATACCTTATTTTCAAGGAATATTCATCAATAGCTGTTTCTATTCTTTTTACTTACACCAACTATTTGACTGAAAACTTCTAACTTGTACTCAAGCGGCGTGTGTTTTTTACAGTTTTTCGGAAAGAAGTTGAAATGTAAAATGCCATGAACGAGAAGCTGTTGCCCAGAGCTGTTGGTGGAAGCCAAGAGACACTGTTCGCTGCTCACGGTTTAATTTAATTTTTCGGAATATAATTTATGAAATCGGGTATCAGAATTATCAATGAAATGGCCTATTTGCAATCGGTAGGATTCTTACTTCATAGGATATCTCCCCGACAAAGCACGCTGCACCGTCGGAGCATTTCAGCCAATTTCTTGGGGGAAATAATCATTTAAAGAATTGAATTGTGCATTTGTTTCTGTGGCCAAATTGCTCATGATACACAGTTTGCCCCAGACGATACTGGTGCTTCGACTCTTACTGGTATTCTGACACGTGCTCATTTTTGTGCCCCCAATAATTAATCCATGTCGCGCTCTATGACTAGAATGACCGAAACTTTGCCAAAACAGCGTGACACGTTTTATTCTTTCCGAAGACGCTTACAGTGTGTTTCGTTTAACTCGTGGTAGTATTTATTTTCACTTTCTACCTTTTTATCTCAGGTCCGATGCTCTTTAATTCCAATCAATTGCATATTATGGGCATTTGTGCCGCAGGAACCCTTAGCGTTCGACGTATGGGCATCCTACTGTTTAGTAGAAAAATATGGTTAGCCATACATTCTCACAATTTTCTCGGGACGAGTGAAACAGCCCTTTGATTCAGACTGTAAAGAAGTTATTTGTATTTTTTGTTTTTCCAGTCCATCGCGGGCAGCTCTTGCTACCAAGGATTTTTTGGTGGCGGGGTAAATTTTCATTTATGCGTTACGTGAGTGTTAAACGCTGTAGTAGCTCAGTGGGTTCTAAAACTGCGTAAGTTTCCATCGCTCCTGGAAAGCACACTTAAATGGCTGCTTTCTTTACGGAACATCACCGTCACTTTTTTGCCCTCCAGATAAATTGTTGTGACCATGGTTATCCGATAATTTGTCATGGTTGGCCAAATATCCCCATGTACTCCGAGAAAGGTCGATCTGAAAATAAGTTATGGCCTGAGACGCTGTGGGGTTATCTGACCTGAGAAGGTCATTTGACCTCGGAAGGCGGTCAGATGTCACTGCTGTACCAAAGGAAACAAAAAGGTCAACCACACATGACCCTGCAATTCATTACGCTCGTATAGCAGTGATATGAGGACGCCGCTCATTCATGGGTAATTCAGCTCGACGATTGATTTGACTATAATTCTCCATTCTCACTCAGCCAATGCTGCTTTTACTACTTTCAGGTTGCGTTATTGTTTTTATCAATTCTAATTCCCTTATAAGAGAATCTAATCCTGCCAATAGTTCTCACGTCCGTCGTTATTTGGTCCGCATTATCTCAAATGAGCAAAACTGTTTTCGAATATTTTAAAATTGTTTTTTGGACTTCTTTCCATGTAAAATGTGTATCTGCTTCGGTGTGCTTGTGGCTACTTCTCCCATGTTAGCTTACGGAAAAATCATCGTGGCTAGGAGAGTCCTAAACTTCCTTACATAATGAATAAGCTTTCAGTACAATCTGTACTTAAATTAGTATCGAGCCTCTGAGCGCACAATAATGCAATGAGTACGCGATAGTCGAGAGTTCTATACATGCTCCCGAGAGAAAATGGCTTTTCAAAAGAAAAATTTATCTTTCTACGGCAATTGCGCTTGTTTTCTATTCAAGGGTCTTTTTTTCTAATTTTCACTCTTAATCATTAGTTGTGATAAGGAGATCTTCTATCAACAAGCCGCCATTGCCCCTTTCTTAAGTAAGTCAATTAACTTGTCAGTATTGTTTGCATTCTAAAGAAAAGAAAACATATCTCTGCACTCACCATCATATTTCAGGATATTTCGTTATGAATGCTGCATTATTTGCTTAATGATTATTTCCAGTTAAATTATAAGTAGACCTTAAGTTTAATTAGCGGGTCCCACTTGGTAGGACGATGCAGCTCATCCCCAAGACTGAGGTTACGGTTGTGTTGTATTCAAAAACCCTGAAACACTTAAGGGTTTGTGATTCTATGTTAAGTTTTTTATTTCTCATCTTTATTTTTTATCAATGGCGGCGAGGTAGCGCAGTGGATGGAGCGTTTGGCTATTAATCTGATGGTCCCAAGTTCTATTCTCATACGATGTCTTTAGAAAATTGAGCGGTTTCTCAGGAAAGGAGAATGGATCATTATTACCCTTTTCTACGAGTTCCCCCTACCCTGTATGTTCAAGTATCACGCGTCCTATAGCTTGCTTCGGTCTGATCTAATCTCGCCAACGAGGTCAACATTTGGGTTCATTGCGATGTCTTTAATTTTTGCTTCGTGTAAGGATATGATAATGCCCCAACATAGGTAAATATTTAAAGTGTCGGTTTTGTTTATAATTTATTTTTATGCATGCAGTTTATGATCAGGCCTGCCGAAAGGTTTTGATTCGGGTGCTTTGGAGTTTCACCTGGTCATACGTTTTGCGCCACACTACATGTGAGAAATCCCACTCTGTCTGCCTGATCAACCATATTTTTTGGCGTGCCCCGGTCGGCCCTCAGCTTTCACGAGCGGCACCGGCACCGAAGCTTCGGACGGAAAAGAGAATGGCTCTCCTTCCCCGAGTGCACGAGCGATCCCGTCTCTTCCAACCCCCCCCCCCTCCCATTCCCACATCCTCCCTCTCACCGTCCCTCCACTCTCTCACCCTCCGGGCCCCCCTCGCCGTACTCCGGCCATCTGGTTCGCTCGCACCCGCCTCAACCGCCAACCCCCTTCCCCCATCCCGCGGCCAAATAGAAACTTCTCGTACTAAATTCCGGGGGATCGCCAGTACTCTGCTTTTCTTGTTTATTGTTTTGATTCGTTTCGTATTTCATTTTCCACGGCACCATCGACCAGATATTCTCCCATTCTGCTTTAGCTCCTCGGCATGCGGGTGTCATTAGGGAGCGTCCAAACTGTTTCGGAGAGAAGATGAAAGTCGAACTTAGGGGGAAAGGGAGTCTTGGAACATCTGTGCGTGTGAAAATTGAGCCCAGCTACTTACAGTGCAAAGAAGTCCCCTAATTTTGAGATTTTTTTTATGCTCTAAATTGAGAAGATCATTTTTACGAGTTCTGTCGCGATGGCAAAAATTAGGGAATGAGTAAAAATCGAAATTATCTGTGCGTGATATTTGTGCGAACGCAGCCGATGAAATAAGTAGACAATTGCCCAATCGTAGATAACACGGTTTTCTCTGCAAATTTATCTCTTTTAAATGCGTTGTATATCCTAAGTCGTGTTCAAACGCAGGATGAAGCCGTGTTCTGCCGCATGCCATTCTTTTCACTGAAGTCTCTCCATCTCTTGTCTCCCTCTTCCAAATATCTATCAATTCTTTAAAATGGTGCGATGTGAATAACTTATTTCATTAGCCCTATGTATTTCCATTCCCAACTGTATCTCTTTTCTCACCTTCCCTTATATCCGAATTTCTTCCTTTGTTAACCGGGTCCTCCTGTGCCCAAGGTAATTTTATCTTATCTCCTTATTTCTTGATGAAGTGTTGGTTTTTATTTTGCCTACTTCACTGCAACTCTAGAATTTAATATGTATTAGTCACCATGCTTTTGAATTTATTTGCCCTCCTATTCCGCATAGTTTCCAGACACACTTATCTCCTTAACTTGAACTTTGATTATTGCAACAATTCTTCTACCTCTCTTGCTCCCCGCGTGGCCACGCTATTTAAACTTAAGGCATTAGTGTAGTCATGCTGTGATTGTTCAGAGCTTTCCACTCACGGACTCATTCAGTTCATTGGAACCCTTCTTTAGCGTTCGCTTAATAACTTGCTCCATCTTCAAATCCTCTCCCCTCCCAACATTCCTCTCTTTCCCGCCCGTTCACTCTTTCATTTAATCCCCTAGACTATTGCCCATCCTGAATTTTTTTGTTATTAGGAGATGGTGAACTCTTTTTAAGCCAAGCTTCTCTGTTAAAATCGTCTTCAGTAGCGGTAGTAAATTAGATTTTCCTTCATGCATATTCTGCTGTAATGCGTTAGGCAAAATCATTTGGCTGGTTAGTATCAGGTATAAAATGCATGCATTAAATTTAGGAAACCCTTAGCGTGAAAAACTATTTGTTCTATAGAATCAACTTGGGATATAACGGAGTTTTCAGCTAATTGGATCAGCGGACGGTTTTATAGAATCGAGAGGCAGCACTCGACGGGCGTGAATCAATTGATCGAGGCGATTGGCTCGAAATGAATAATCAAAGTCGGGCGCATGCGCGGGTGCAGGGAATGGATGTGACCCCTCTTAACCCAGTCTCTTCCCAAGTGAAAAATTTTTAAATGCACTTTGTAGTTAGCTTGCTGTCCCGATCAACAGAAAGTATTCGTTTGCAGTTGTACTTCTTAGATTTGATGTTTTCTCTAAGAAACAGCGAGTGCAAATTTTGCTCTGAAATATGTAGAATTTATTGTTTTCCGTCCCCCCGTTTTCACCCACTAAGACGTTCACCGTCTTCACACACGCCTCGCCCACAAGACCTTTCGACAAGATTATCGAGGGCCTTGGTCACAGTAGTTGATAAAGCCACATGTTAATGGCAATGTGGGCGCTACATAACGAACCGCCATTGAAGTTCCATCACGCCCATCGTGAGAAGATGGCGTTTTTGCTCGGTTTATGATTCGGGGAGTGTAATGCGGGGAATACTTCATCTGACTTCCATCCCTAGCGTTCTGTCGGCATAGGTGCAATCGCAGTGCCATGTTCTTAGTTGGTTTAGCGTCGCTCCTTCACATTTTTGAAATACCTCGCGACTAATATCATCTTGGGACTTGCAGATCTGAAGGCGTATAGTTACATGTACATTTCTACTCGTCCTGAGTTAGCTGCCGATATAGTTTTGCGTTTGGAGCATTTATCTCTCTTCCAGTTAGTCTTCAAGAGCGAGATATAACGAATACGATTAATCTAGAAATAACTGGAAACCACCGCAGTGTCACTGCGAAAAACTATTTCGATTGGTCATTACTTAGATTAGTGACATTGCCTAGTCCGAGTGATGATCAGTACCCATTTGTGTTTCTGTCTATGGCGTAAAGGTCTGAATTCCACATTTCTTACCAGAAGAGTCTTGGTATAAAGTTTCTACCCGAGTTTGTTCTGATATATTTACGGACAACGTATAGTCGTCCACTTTGAATTCGGCTACAGTATGAAGTTAACCTTTTTTAATTCGTTATCGTTGGTGTCAGGTCCTAATTTATTGTTGTAAGTCAGAAAGTGTTGCTCCTCAAAGCTTCTCTATTAGTTGCAGAATTGGAAACCGTATGGTAATCACATTTGTTTATTCCCCTGTATATCAATGCGTATTCCTATTTTCCCACCTCATACCCTGTGTACTTGGTGGTTTTGAGAGTGCACTTATTCTTCCAGTCTACTCTTATATTCCAATACTCCTCTCTGTTCAAAAGCCTCCCCGCAATCTGAGAAACAGTACTTTTGTCGTGAATATTCCGTCATTTACGCAAAAATGCTCTTTCCAAATGTTTTTAAAATCTTTAACTTAGACAATGCTCCCTTGCACGCGGTCTCTTGTCATATGTGAAACATTTTCTGGGTTTTGTTTTTTTCTTGAGCTAATTTGAGGCAACTGATCTACATCTACAAAATACCCCGCAAACCGCCGCAAGGGCGTGTGGCGGAGGGAACCACCCAAAGGGGAAAAAGAAAAACCACATTCAAAACCAACACATAAATGCAAACCCAACATGGAAAATTAGTGATAGATTATGGACATTAGTAATTGGTGTTTTCATAAGCAGTGTTATTATTAACTGTCTAAACACCACATTCTGATGCTTGGCGTGACCCTAGTTTAGTGAAGTAAGTCATGTAACTTATCGTATCGTGTACCTGGTATTTGTAAGTTGTGTTACAATGAAGCTCTGGTTAGTGCTACATTTTTCATGGGCGTAGGTTGAAATGTCAGAGCATTATAGTTCAACGGTTAATTGGTGTACTCTAATATGATCATCGAAATAACACCCGACTTAGACTTCAGGAAGCCTTCAATGTGTTTAAGCAGAAATTTGAAGCATCGAGTTAAGGGTGCCCCCGTGGCAGACGGACGTGATGGTGAATACCCAAAGTCGCAAATATTTCCTAGGTTCCTAATCATTTGGGAAAATTTCCATTTCTGGAGTCTCTGCAATTGACTTTCAAATTAAAAAGTGCGAAGATAAAGGTTGGAACTGGGTTATTTATGTAGTCTGTAGGAGAAAATGTGTAGTTAATACATCATCTGATCGAAGTGACAACATCTAAAACCTAATGGTGGAAGCTATCCTGTAATCATAAATTCGTCTCTTGTGTTCATCAAAAGTGCGGTGGGTCATTTCGTCAAGTGCCGGAAAAAGCTTTCCTCTGGCGTTGTTCTTTTTTTCATTCATGCATAGTATGAGGTATTATCTGTGAATGTATTTCTGGTTGTAATCTGTACCTCCCTTGATCACGAACCTCTGTCCTAGGATGAGTTTTAATTGTGCTTATCTTCTTGGGCCTAGTTTTCCACGATGGTTCAACAAGGCACTTATAGGATAGATTTTCGGTATAAATATAGACATTTCTACCCATTGATTATTCTTTTTCGTATTCCTTTATATTTTTAATTTATTCGGTATTTCTTCTCCTTACAAATACAATAAGACGAGCATCAGTCGTATACATTAGAAACCCATTTCAGGGAAGGGTGGAGAACGAGAGCGTTCTCAGCACACAAGTCTTAGTCATTCTTAGTATTCGCTGGGGGTGGTAGTTGTCCGGAATTAGCGGAGAAAAGCCTAGAAATTAAATTATCCTCTGATAGGAGCTTTTCGCATGCTTTTTTTTTACCTTGACACGTCGCTCCTGTTCCCAGCGCCGCGACTTAGGCCCCCTGCGGTTCCTCCAGAGCTAATCTCGTCTTGAGATTCGTAACTAACATGTCTAATCTGCGATTTTTGTGTATTTATTGTAACAAATAATATATTTCCTGGAATTAGAATCAAACCTAATCAAAGGGACCAGTGTGTAAATTTTACGCGAGCAAAGTTGTAAGTGGAGCATACGGTAGAAGAAGAGAACTATTGAGTCATTATTAAAAATGTAATAAATATGCACCACAACTAATTTATATTTTTGTGACCTGGTACTTAGGATTATTTTATAATCATATCTTTATTTATCGATCAATTCGATTTCAGCCGTGACAATTTGGAGTTTTGTGAGACGATAACGATGATCAGTTTATTTCCATATTAAGCCACTTGGCCCCGTCTGTCTCCTAGCGTAGTGTCCTAGAACGGAGTTTTTTTAATGTTGGTAGTTATAATTTTACATTTTAAGGTAGAATACGTTGGTGATAACTTGATTGACTAGGGAGTGATCTTCCCTTTGGGAAAATGGCATAAGTATATAATTTAATGGCAACCAAGAAGAAGTACACGTAATAAATTGTACATGATCATTGTTAGGTCCCTTCAAACCTATTTAATGGTAATAATAGTTGACTGAAAACTCTTTCTACTAATTTAGCACGTATAAGAAGTACCATACTTTGATTTGTAATTCGTAAATGGCTACGTTACTGCATGATATATAGATTTTCTGTATCTGGTGGCTCGTCCATCATCAGTTGTAAGTGCAAAGCCCAACTATAGTTTGATTTCAAGTGATGGATGCACAGTTTGAATGCTTTTCGCCACGTTTACTCTAATTTTTCCTCACGGAGTGACAGATTACATAAGCTGAACTTCTGTTGTGTTGCCATGTTATGTCTTGAGCTGCTATAAATTGTAAACACAAATTTGTATTCTTCATAAAAACTCATTAATGCCTTTACTCAAGAAGTTTTTATTCATTCAGAGAAAATATTATATACGACCGTTTTAATTTTCAATTTAATAAAATCTAATTTCATTAGTTTTTCAGATTTTATGATGCCTCCATTAATTTTATGAGAATATTTTTTGCAGTGGAACCGGTAGAATCGGTCCGACTTCGCTCCCGAAACTTTGGACAACTTAGCGTTAAATAGCCTTTCTATTTCTCCATTCAACTACATTCTTTGTTCACACACGCTTATTTCTAGTGTAAAACTAATTGTTGGCAAATAACGGTTCTACACCAATTTTAATACCGCTATCCCCTGTTCCATTTGTCCGACTCTAAAACATTTCAAATATATTCGTCCACGAGCGCCAACTATAATCGTAGTGAAAATATGAAAATACTGAAGCTCATGATCTCTCTCCTAACGTTTACTGTTTTATTAAGAAATATTTCTTTTGCCTTTACTATATTTCATTCTGATATTTAGATCGAATTGATATGAATACTTTCGCGTAATTGTGTGCGTACTCTGACATGGCCGCCAAATGTTGGCACCCTGCTGTGTTACGTAATGTATATGTATATTATGCGAATAAAATGTGCAGAAAGAACTGGTTCCCATGTTTTATAGGAAAGAACTCTACACGGCCATGTGCTA
Organism: Hetaerina titia; assembly: GCA_037158775.1. Taxonomy (NCBI): domain Eukaryota; kingdom Metazoa; phylum Arthropoda; class Insecta; order Odonata; family Calopterygidae; genus Hetaerina; species Hetaerina titia. The sequence continues at coordinate 52,524,697 of CM073779.1, read as the reverse complement.
CTAAAATAGATTTTTCTTTGCTTTACTGGCATATCCAGATTCCTCGTGGAGCCTTCGCCGAAATTTACGATACAGGTGTATTCAAGTATATTGAAAAAAAGACTTCAATTACAGTGTAATAATTTGTGAAGATATTCATCCTGGTCACTCGCTAATTTGATGAAAAGATGCATTCGGCCGTGGTCGTGGTTTGTACTTTTTGAACACTTGTTAAATATTCAAGCAAATTCGTATTTATAGTATTAATCTAGTAGTGGTTGACAAGTTATGACCATGATGTTATTTTGAAATATCCTAAGTTGCAAACACCAATATGTCCCGGTTGTAGAAGTTTCGAATTCAGTTGACCTGTTATTATGTTAGGCGGTTTCTGTAAAGAGCAATTCATGTAGCATTTCCGGAAATCACATGTTTCATCAAACCTGTAACTTTTCCTATTTAATTGGTGTAGCATTCTTTGGAAGCACCATAATGAGCTACAGCTGGTATTTTACGCTTGCCACTGAATCATTGGGAGAGAGGACTTGCACAGTAGTAGGGCGTGTTACGATGGAAGCCTATAATTAAGCAGTTTAGAGGAATTATTGAATTGTCAGTGATAGTAATGGCAAGCGACAACGTAAATTTCATTATCGATGGCCTTGGTTTTTTATCTTGGATTGTCCTGATCCCAAATGTTTCTGGGGATAATGAGTATATCAATTTATTAGTGGGGGATTAAAGTATATTTTGTTCTCGGGTACTATCACATCTTCTCCGAAGAAAGTTCCCACGGAAAAAGAAATAACGCCGAGACTCTGATTTATCGGCAAAACTAGACAAATTTGGCGGATTCTCATCTAATTTCTCAATTATGACTATCTCTGGTACCCCAGTTACTCAATGTTACCTTGTTTTCTGTACCTTAGTTACTCTCTCCATATTTAAAGTAATATCTATTAAATGCGAAATGGCTCGTTCATTTTTTAACGGTTGCCCTATTACATGCAATGATGGCGGGTGCTTTTAACACGGTATGTCATTCTCTAAATGTGTATAATCCACTAAAGGTGAAGGTATTAGTAATCCTCTGGGTTAATATGTCCCGTGGCACTTAATCGAGTTACGTCTAATTGTATGAAATGCCAACATTTCACATTCCATGTTGCCAACTTCGCGCTTTAGTCTCGATTGCCCTGACTGGAGGGGCTCCCACCTCGGAACCAAACATTCCGTTGAACATACATTTTCTTCGTAACAATTATTGAAAAATCCAGCGATTTATTATAGAACTCTTCCTAACTCTTTCGTGAAAATTCATCGACCGGGGTCATATATTTGCTTCATACCCAAAATGTGAAAATTATTCATCACTATTTCATTGAATTTACCGATAGATTCAATAATAAAAGGCTTATAAAGTTCATTTAAGACGGGCGTTTTCTTCTTTGGATTGTACTCTTGTAGGGCATTCTTTAGTTGAGAAGGAATGCCTATGTTCTTGACTTTTTCACGTAACGTATTCCCATTTCTGTTACATTTAATGTCTTATCGTCCATTTTCTTGCCAATTAAAAATCATCTGGGTGAAATTGTTTTCTGCACCCGACCGGTATATTGTACACTCCGCATTAGGGTGACCCGCCTTCTCATACAGCCGTCATTTCTCTTTATATCATCGGCAAGCAATGCAATGTTGCTGTTTATGAGCGTGTACGTTGAGCTAACGATCACGTTTGCGGTGAGCATTGACGCCAATCGTAATCCCGGCTTTTAACGTCTCTTTCGACGGGCTCTGTCTGGAGCGGTACGTGCTGCAATCGAAATCGTAGCATCCACAAACCGTGGTAGGAACGGGATTCCGACGGCCCATTCCGTCATCTACGGGCACCAACCAAATTTCCCGGTGTAGGAAGACCATCCCCGAGTGCGTCCTGGCCGGGCCGAATCTCTCTCAGGTGGCCCTTTAGAGGTGAGAATTGCGAGTGCAGTCCTTGGCTAAGGAATCAAATTGAGACACTCATTTCCTTCCACTCATGGAGGGATCATCTCTAAAGTTAAAGAATGCCCCAAGTCCCTCCCCGCCGACCTCAAACGCTCCCCACCCCACTCTTTCTATCCCACATCACCCCACCCCCTCCGATCCCACCCCGACTGCCTTCTTTCCGCCGCCCTCACCCTTCCCTTCGGGTCGCGTGACGACACTGGCCGTCTGCGGCGACCGGTTCTCCCTCGAGTCGCCCAAACCGGTTGGGCGGCGTGGAGGAGTCGCAGATGCAGAGCGAGGCGGAGGAGAAAAAGCATCCTTCGCCGCCGCTGCTTGCTGGAGGATATCGTCGAGGGGGAGCGGGCGGTGGTGTAGGGGGGGGGGCGGAGGAGAGGGGGCATGTGTCGAGGGGCGCCCACGAGAGAGAGAGAGAGAAGGCCTCTCCCCCACCTCCGCACCCCCCGAGTGAGCCGCACCCGCCCTGGCGACATTGAGTCACGGCCGTCCACGAAATGCAAAGCGTCGCTCCCGAAAGAGATTTAAACTTCGGTCGCAGAAACGAACAGGGGCTCTCTTAACTCGCTACAGTCGATGGGATAAAGTTAGTGTGATGGTCGGCGTGGCTTAAGGTTTCTACCCCGAGGGCCACGGAGCGAATCCCGGATTTTGGCGGCGCTTCTTGAGAGCCATAAAGGGAGCACTTGCAGTATACCTCTGTCGACTTGGAAACCGTGGACCTCTCACGGCAGCCGCGGAAAGGAAAGCTTATGTGGACGCGAGTTTTTTCTCGGTCCTTCATACTTTCCCCGAATTTCCTATCAATACCGAATTACTCACCCATTCTTAATAGCGCAACACCTCGGAATGAGCTTTATTGCGCTGCTGATATCATTCGCAATCAATTTTCACAGTTCTCTGGTAGAGAGCTGCTCGAAAACAGGATTTTATTTCTTTAAGGACCTCTCACATCTTTACCAACGGGATCTCATTGATATTGCTTAGCAAAAGTTTTTATGGCACACCTTGCGTGTATGGACCCGGATTCATGATGATGAGGGCGCATTCATATATTTTGTCCGTGCGAATTTGGCCGGAGTAATTTCGTGTTTAGCGGGTCATTGGCTGTTATTAGTCCAACTATTGCCTTCATTTTTTAGCTAATTGTGTGGAATGATGCTTTTTCTGATTAGAATCTAGGTATTTGCCGCAGTAGATCAGAAAGAACAGCCATCGTGAAAAATACACAAATACCAACGGATTCTCCAGACATCTTTTAAGACGAAATACATAACAGGCTGATCTGCTAGTGTCGTGGGCGGTTGAGATAATATTCGATTCCATAAGTTTTGCTCATTCAATTATTTGAAGATGAGTTGGCCACTTAGAAGCTATGCAGTACTTTGCCACTTGGACGTCAGAATCGAATTTGATTAAAAAGACAGCCGGCAGAATGGGCGAATATGTTGGGTACTAAGCTTGGCCCCGGAAAAATAGTTCGACTTTTCAACAGATTCAGGCGAGATGTAGTGTGGAAGTTCGTCATTATGAAAAAAACACAAAATTTGCACTTTTCCACAGATGTAAAATAAATCTGTGGAAAAGTGCAAACATTTTATTTTTCTCAACTTGTTTGGTAATGGTGGATAGTTGTTTGGTATTCAAAGCATTAATTTTCGTTTTAGTTGAAAATAGTCCGTCAGAAAAGGAGCTTCTTCTTAAGTGATTGCGTGATGAAGGTTAATTTTAATGTATATATTTACGAGAAGACAGTAATTTTCTCATGTAGTAAGTCGTCCCCTCTGTTGATCATGGGGAGAGGGCCATCACCCTAAAGGAATTTAAAGTCTGATATGATGCTTTGCGAAAATTGAGTCATTATTCTTCATTATTTTTGGAAAGGTCGTACTATATCTATTGAAGTTGTGCGATTGTTTCTGAATTATCCATTTGTAAATGCGATGAAGTGGCTTTCTACAGGAAAGCTGTGTAATTTGTTGTTGACGTCAGAAAAATTCTCGGCTTGGGGTATAAACCCCGCATTGGGAGTTGGCGCGGGTCTCACCTCCCGCGGCTCCCGCCCCTCTCCTTCATCCCTCTCTCGGCCGGTGTGCACTTTTCCTCTCTTGTAACGGCGTGTGCCCAGGCGATGCATTCTTTTGTGGCCGTCTTTCAAGCCAGAATGCCCGTCTTCATGTCAAGGATTGCAGTTTTTCAACATTCACATCAGGCGATTCCCGAGTCCTATAGTGGTTCCTTGTTCGGAAAGATCCAATGTTGGACTCGGAATACCCAATTATTGGACTCGGAATTTCAGTGACTGAAGGCAATGCGTACAAAATCAATACCATCCAATAAAAGTATGTCGCCCAATGAAATGTAACCTTTACTAAGTTCCATCTACTGATCCTACATTGTACTTATCAACTTCCCAGCTAATGACGGGTTACTCTACTGCCATTTTGACTATCGAGGTATTCTATAGAATCTGGCTTAACTTTGTAGAATTCCATGGTAATAAATAAAATGTACTTGGCAATTTTCCTCACGGTCGTAAATTCAACGGTTTCACGCCATTCCAGTTCTAGATTTTCTCCTGAAAATGAAGTTAAAGCTAACCAAAATTTGGTTTTATTTCGCAGGGCGTGTGCAAATTATTGAAAAAGTAAAGGGAATGAGTTATTTATTTATTTTTAGACCCAGTTTTCTTGGGCTTATCGGGCAGTATTAGCCAGATGTACCCCCAAAACAGCATTTCATTCATCCCTCGTACAAAATTTCATTCATTCCGGTTCTTTCACATCGAAAATAGAAATGTTCGTTGTGGTGGGGAAACGCGATTTTTCTTGTGTCATTTTTTTAAGTTGGATGTAAATTATCATAGATAATTCAGCTAATTATTTCGAGGCATAATTTCAAAATTTACGGAGATTGTTATTGGATGTCTGCATCTACGTATATATTCTAAAATTCGCGTAACGGTGTATAATGCAGAAATTTTGGGAAATCTGGGGGGGGGGGAATACGGTTAATAGGATAGGATTACTTGATTATGGATTCTCAGTGCAGTGAGGAAATAATGGACTTTTTAATAAAATTATTTAGATTGGTATATGTTCTGTCGACATGATTTAAAGTCAAGGATTTAATTCTTACAATATCCATTGTTACTGATCTCAATTCTGTCCCCACGCTGTATTGCCAATTCAAGTCGACCTGAGAAAATAAGAAGCCCTCCATGCAAGGCCATCAAGTCAAGTCTTAAGCATCCCCATCATCCTGCCCCAGTCGCCTCTCTTTTACGCTTACGAACAGTCTTTATTCTATCAGAATGAGACAATTAAATGATGACGCCCTTCTGGTGCCTGCCACACTCCTTCGCGACGTTCCGCGCTGTCATATATTTGGGCAATATTTATCGTTTTCTGCGATTCCCATGGAACGAAATAGGATTGGAATATACGGTGATGATCGGCGGTGCATCACCCCTCATGGCCCTTCTTTCTCATCCTTTGGAATATTCTCACAATTCTCTCCTCGCATAAAATCTGCGTTTCGCATTCCCCTGCAACAATTGCCCGCTTGGGGAATTGCCCACGACTCGCGCCAATTGAACATTTCCCTTTCGTGTGGCAAGCTTCCTATGAAACCCGAGAGCGACACTCGTTTTTGATAAACAAATTGATAAAGCACGATTGTCTTTATCGGTGAACGGCTAGCGTACTGAATTAACTTCATTATAAATGTACCGCTGTCAGATCTTTTCAATGAGATTGATTTCATGGTGTGCTTTTGGCTGGGCTTGGCATAGCAAATGGTTTGTTTTCAATGTGGTTATTCCCAGCCAGAATGAAACGAAAGCGCTGACATCTCACTGTAGGTCCAATGCTGCCGCCAAGTGGACATGTGACATTGGATGTTACCAAATTAATGATGTGGGATGAAATTTTATAAATTTACTGTCACAGGTAACTGAAGTTGCCATCCTTTGATCGATCTCTTTGGCCACCGACCTCCGAAAAAAATATTGATCAAAAGGATTTTGATAGTATTTGATGCCCTACCCTGCAGTTAACCTCTTTCTCCGTACGACAATCAGAGTCCCTCTTGCGAATCGATGCTTATGGGCTTACGCCTGGGAAATGTTGGGAAATTCAATATGTTAGGAGCACTTCCAAGGATGAACGGGGTAAACGGGAGTTGAATTAAGATGACTAGAAAAGGTTGGGAGCGCTCAATGTGTGAACGACGCCCGCTTCCGGGCGTCGTTCACACAAGTTGCAAAATTTTCCCCTTTCCTTCCCGCTTCCTCGCCTCTTTCGCAACCTCCCAAAAATGTTTCTTGCAACCTCTCACCGTCGCCGAACTCCACCCCATCCATCTAGGTACTACTGCGTAGGTAATCACTTTTCTGCATGTACGTTAGGTTGTGTGAGTAAGAACTCTCGGGAAGGGCTTCCTTGGTGCAGTGTGTGAAATCAGATTCGAAAAAAAACCAGCCGAGTTTTTTACCGCGTTAATGGTAACGATTTGTGCATTTTGGCGAGTTGTTCGGTATTTATTTAAACCACCTTCTTGGATGTTACGGTTTTTCAGTCAACATGCTTGTACTCTGCTTTAGGAATGGCAGTAATTCTATTTTATCCGAAATATCCTTGGCAAGAGTTTTGTTCTTTCATTTAAGCATTTTTCGTGTATGGCTAATGCCAGACTAAGATTGACCTGAATATTTTGTAAAATATTCAGGGCGTTTAAATAAAATGATAAACGTGTTGGATGTGATTAGATTAGAAACGTAATGTGATTTTTGGGCACTAGATTTTTCTGGGAAACCATAGCTGGCACAGGGAAAGGATCTGGCCCCCTACCCTGATGTGTGAATTTCACACACCGTCGGGATTAGCATTGGGCGAACTCTATAATCACTTATCAAACCGACCTTCTGGCTGATATCTCTGCTAATGTATTAGATAGAGGTAAGCAAACGTTACGTATAATCATTCAAGATTTTTTAGCCCATCGGTTTCTCTTGATATTAATTCAACCATATTGATTGTCTTATTTTTTGTAGAAAGCCATGAATAGCTTGAATCTTGTATCATTCGATAAACTATATATGCGTTATGCCGTAAATTAATGTACCATTTAAATACGACTTTGACGCACGTATGTGGTGGTTTTTTTTTATTTTTAGTTATATTTTATAGAAATCCGATATCTCGCCGCCGTTCTGGCGATTGTCATCGGTTGGGGGACAGCAAAATGCCAAATTGTGTTTTTGCTATTGGAGTGAAGAAATATTGTTTGTTAATAAAAGTATTATGATTGAAGTGTTTGGGATTGACACTAGTGTCGTGACAATTGTATCGGACTGATTTTCATCGGCGCCATAATTCACTTCTGTATTTAAGGAAATACGTGATGGTAGTTGTGTGTACAGAATTACCCGACCGCGAATTTTGTAACTTGCTCTTTTCTCCAAGTGTTTCCTATCACTGTTTATTGTCGTGGATTGGGAAAATTAGTGCTGTAATTTTCTTATACCCGATTCATGTCATGCAGTGCGTTGCTTAGCTGTTGTTCAAATCACCTCTCCCCCCTCGAGTATCTTGATGCTCGCTGCGTAAGAAACGACATTTAACGTAGCTCATGGCCGATGCGACGATAAATCCGTAATTTGTATCCTGGTGATTTCTCTGAATTTCGTGAGTAAGCATTCTTACATGCGGTCACCAATATTTGGACATCGCCCCAGTATGCTGCCGCAAGCCCCAGAAATTTCTATGACTTCTCCCTGTGTGAGAAAATCCCTGGAAATTCCCGGTTTTTTATTCTTTAATCCTGGATGGCTTAAATCTTGGTATGGCATTTTGGGTTGGAGCGCTCACGTTCGATTCTCCAGTGGCGGGTTTTTTCCATGCTAAATGTTTTTTTTGGATTTAAGATCATTTTGGAAATCCAAGGGCGACGTGGAAATTGAAACGTCCTTCTCTTTCTTGATGGTTTAATTTCTCATGACGTAGGCTTAAAAGGTGAATTTTAGGCTCAATTATCGAAATACCCTTCGGATTGATTGTTGTGGTCCCTTCGGTGTGGCTTTAGCCTGAGTCGCTTGATGATTTTAATAATAACAGGTATCGCCAGCCATTTTTGATGTAATTTAAGTCACTCCATTTACTCTAAACTAGACTCCAAATATTGGCTCGTAAACGTGGCCGTTAAGGCATCCTAGGATTTTATTGGGAGAGTTTAAGATATGTGTTATAATTGAATTCGATTCGTAACTTGTATTTGACTTTGGTCGTGCAAATATAGCGTGATTGAAATCCGCCATGGCGGTGCCGAAATCCATGCCGAAAGTTCCTCTGCCTTTTCAGCATATAGAGTCTAATGAAGAATTGTTTGCGCTCAGCACGATTGAAGTTGTGGTCTTTGTTCGTCATTATTGTAAGAAAATAAATTTAATGAATATTTTGTAATAATATGGACTACCCTAAACTGCGTGATCTGTGGAAGTAAAAGATATAAGGATGTACTGGTTTTGGAGATTTTTTGTTCATCACTGTCGGTTGGTACGAAATCTTTTATGTAGTAATGGGCGTATGGTGTTAGTGTCGAAGGGATAATGGTTCATTATAAGATCTTAATTTCCTTTAAAATGCATTGCCGGCCTCCTGGGACATGACCTGATCGTCGACAACCTCGATTCAGGTTGCTTTACATGATTTCTAAAGGCGTATTTGGGGAATAAGATACCACCCGTATCTCTTGCACTTAATTAGACATTTTTCATACTGTTTTGGGCTTTTCGCCTAATATAAATTAATAAACACTGCTAGCAGGGACTATGTATTCTTGTTTTTCTCCGTGTTCATTTTTTAAGTTCAGTTTTCGTTTTTGTCAGCCTCTTTCAGATTACCGTTCGCATTTGGATCATTTTTGTCTTGTTATCTGGTCACCTGTGGTGGTCCATGCACCACTTGGGACACCGATAAGCCTTGGCTTGTAATCAGGTCTCCCTGGGGTTGAACCTATCATATGAGTTAACACAACACCCATGCCCGAGATGGGACTCGAACTGGCGACCTTCGGGTTAGGAGACGAATGCGTTAATTACTTGGCTACATGTCGGCTTAGTTGAATTAGGAAAAGCAATATCCTTCTACGAGTGGTGGGGTTATGATGGATCCTAAATAAGTGAAAGAATACAGCAAGGCTTAAATCGCTGATTAATCCTTGTCTCTACGTTGACATAATTGGGAATTAGTAACTTGAGGAAGACTGCCTAACCTCGACATTGTTACCTGCTGATGACATTTGATACTGAGAGAGGATATGACGCTGATGAAGAGAGGATATTTGATGCAGAATCCTCTACGTAGATGTTGAAAAATATTCCGCTGTTTTAGTGAATTTGTTTTAATTGACTAATGGAGCCTACAAACAAGCAATTTCTTCAGACTTTATGGATTGAGCTTCTAAAACTTTAATTATTCGATTGAAGCCGTGTGTAATAGCGGACTCAATAAGTGTCTCTTTTTATTAATTCAGCCGCCGTCATTACTTTGGAAGCTTGGCTGAAACTTTTAGTCTGTAGATCCGCCTGCATTAATTACTGCACATGGTATGTTTAAATGCGTATACGTATAATATAGTAATATATTTTTATAATATTTTAAATTTTATCACCAATAAAACTAACCGGTTCCATAATGTTCATAAGATTTGTACTGCGGGGCTGTTCAAATATAAGTAACCCTTAGTATTTTTACCATTGAAGCGTTTAATAGTTGATAGAACTTACCTGTATTTGACTTGTGCTCCGTATTAAAATAAGAAATAATCTTTGACGAATTCTATGAGCGTCGACTCATGCCAAATATATCAATATAATAAATAATTTAATGTGTTTTCATCGAAACCTTTTAAGGCTTGCTGATGGAATAAGAACTGACTTTAGAAAGCCGGAAGAGTAGAACTTAAAGGTTGCTCAGGGTCATAGAGAGTGGCCAATCAGTCACGAAACTGCGAATTCGCTGTTATTAAAATTCGTGTGGATTTGAAATTAGAAAACCATTCAGGAAGTGGTCGTTAACATCGTGTTTAGACTGGGAATTTCGGTTTGTTCCCTCAATTATATTTATAAAATTGGAAAAGGATTCAGGGAAAGTTCAGAAAGGAAAATTCAGGATGAGTTTAAATTCGTTTTGTAAAGACATGCAATGGGCTATTAAATATTTATGATTTTTGTGGTTTAAAACATGTTAATTATAAAGTATTTTTAAAATATATGCTAGAATCAAGCTCCCGTTGTGTGTTTCCTTCTGAGGTGATCACATCGCTCGAAATCCTCGAGCTTTTTTTCACCGTTATTGTGGCTCCTATGGAGTTACAAAATGATTATTGGTGCATAAAGTGATTACTTGCGTTGTTGAAACGTGTAGTAACCATTGGCCCCACGAAAAAACTGTCTTTACCCGCAACCAATGGGCAATGTACTTAAATCGCAAATCATTTAATCTATATCGTATTAAAATTTTTTAGGTTTTCGCTTATGCCGAATCATATTTCGCCAATATCTTCCCATTTAGATTCGGATGCTGGATTCGGGTAATAAGAGGGCACTTTCATAATGATTTAGAAGAAGGACTAAGGTAAAAAATGAGTGAGACCCTTTCATCTAATTAATGCGATTGGCGTTTAAGCGTTTAGAAATTAATTTTTCTTTCGTTGAGCTTGGTGAGGCCGGACAAACGGCAGTAAATATCTAGTTCGTTTGATTCCATGGTGTGTATAGGAAACCATGTTTTCGTTTACACAATAGAATTGTTTTAAAATAATTTCAGCTGCCTCTTTTGCTCATGTTTGCTAAGGTTTGTAATGTGGACAGTCGCTGTTTTGAGTGTATTATCGGAAACATGTACATTCGCGTGTTCCTAATCGTTGCCCCTTCTTCTTTTAGGGCTTCCCCACCTTCCCTTCTCTCCTATAGAAACTCTCTCCCTCTATCCAGAAGTCTAAGTTCCGCACATCTTGTTTCTGGCGTCAGCGGTGTTCGCACCTGCATGTAGATGACTCATATTTTTCATTTGGAGAGTGACATGCCGGCGGAAACTTCGTAAGGATTCATGCGTGATGATTTCAGGAAAACCGCACTTGTCTCACTCCGCGTATCTCCCAATTACTCCCTCATCATTTTTCCTGCTTCTTCGAATTTTACCCGAGAGCTTCCTTCCTCTTGTAGCGTATCGAAAATTTCTTAGTTGGGTTTCTCCAGCGTATTTTTTTCACTCTCCCCCCCTTATCCACAGACCTAGCACTTATGACCCATGATTAACACCTCCATGTATTACCAAGTTTTGAAGCGTTGTCTTTTGTGCATCTTTTTCGGTGTTCACTGATATTTTACCACTCTGTTCATTAGCAGTCATGCTTCGTATTTTATTTGTCTTCGTCGTGAGTGCTCTATTTCCGCATGTGGTTCTGCGCATGCTCGTTCCACCAACTCCATTATTTTTCAACCCAAGAACAGGCTCGTGAATATTATTCCCCACTCATTTCATTTATCCTTGGCTGTAATAATGCTTGGCACCCTTTCAAAAGTTATATACTTTCATGGAGGGGGTATTAAAAATTATGGATATGCGAAGGAATTATATTTGACACGAGAGGATTTGAAGTTATGTCATGTTAGGGAAGAAAATTCTCATTGGGATTCTCAAATATCTACGTTCATTTCTAAATTGGGAAATTCCATTACTGAAGCCTAATATCGTCTCTATAATAGCGTCAGTTTTTTCCTGATTTGTCGTCTTCTCATGCATATCACATGACCTCGTGAGTTGGTTATCAGCGACCCCAATTACTTAGGTCATTGGCTCACTATTGATTTATGGTCCTCAACTGTGGGTGACATATTGAGATCCCCGCCTTCTCTCATTAAGGAATAAATTTCTGAGCTCATATCTCCAAGACCTTTTATTTATGGATTGAGAAATTTTATTACTAAAGTTTGATGTCGTGTCACTAATTAATGTCGTTTTATTCTGATTTTTCGTTGTCCCGTACTTACCACATCGATTCTATGTGTTGGTTATCAGCGATCTCAATATCTTGGATCATTGTCTAACTATAGATTTATAGTTCACATATGTGACTAAGCTACTCTGCTCCCCGCCCATTCTCATCCCTTCCCTTCATTGTTCACACCTCCCTTTTCCTCGAAGCGTTTGTTACGTTAGTCTCGGTGTTGGTAAAATTACGTCCTTTCAAGCCTTGTAATACAGAGACCGCGGATTCGATTTCACGGTGGATTCTCATCCATCTTGGGCTTGGGTGTTTGTACTTGTAAATGCCAACTTGTCTGATTTTAGGTTAATTGGTGGAATAAAGAGAAGCACGGGAAAATACAGAATGGACCTAGTATTCTTGCTAAACCTACTCATCACGATTCTGTATCCGCTACCCAGGCTGTAGAGCTCTCGCAGCTGTTTTCTAATTAGACGACTACCCTTCCCATTTTACTACATTTTGCAATAGCTTTATTAACTTAGCCCTTTCTGCTCTGTTGAACGTCTTGAATTTAACTTGGCAAACAAATTCAGCTCTCGACGTGATCCATAGTCCGTTATATTAGTGTTTGCATCCCTGCTATTGGGCGACACATTCTTTCCCGTTCGTAGTCTCGGGTTCATTATTACATGTGCTGTCGTTAGCTTTGACTCGTGTCCTTTAAATGTTTATCTTGGCTCTTCCTTTCTTTGGTGCGTTGGTAAAATTGTTTCCGTAATAATCACATTGTGTAATGCTTGACTCGCGTTAGGGTTTTGTTTATTAACCTAAACGTGTATTTAGGTCATACTCCTTTCTTATAAATGCTGCGACCGAAATTTAGCAGCAGAACTGATTTTTCTTTCGACTTTACCCAATGTTCGTAAGGAATTCTTAGGAGAAATAATTAGGTACCACTGTTTTTTTTTTGTTCATTTTTGCCCGTTTGTTCGTCTCCTTCTGTCAATGACTTGGGGTTCCTTTTCCCACCAATTTCCGTGCTCATTTATTCTTGTTCTACCTTCCAGCTGTTATCAAGTGTTTTTTAATAAGGGTTTGTGTTTGATTTAAGTCAGTGGCACTAGATATAACTGAAAACGCTCCTTAAGTTCCAATGTAACCTGTTTTGTGGTATAAAAGTTAGCGAAAAACTACTAGGTGAGTGGTTGATACAAAAATTCAACGATTCATTTACTGTGAAAATGATTTCGGATTGATTGTCATCTTATGGGTCGATTACGTGTGAAGATGTTGGAAAACGTCTCGTAGCTAATCAAATTTTTAGACGTTTTCGATCAATTGTCGGAATCGTCTATGACTAGTTTGCTTTAAACTCTAAGAGAGAGAGAGAAATATTAAAATGTTGTATCAAAAATCTCAGCGATACAAGCTTATATCTTATTTCAGGTCTAACTAAAAAATAAAATATATATTCTGGATCGGAAGCCAACATGTTTTCGTACATACGGCTTAAAATAGAAGCTCCTTTAAAAATTAAATTTCATTGTGAATTTCCAAAACTTCCATTATCGTAACCTAAAAATGATCAAATAGTGAAAGGTGAAGTTAGCCATGGCGACAAGTGGAAAAAGCGACGAAGATTTTATTTTTAAGCGAGTTGGATTAATCTATTTTTTGCTCTGAAGAAAATGCTAGTATGTACTACATTTTGAAGTGAAAGCGTGCTTTAAAAATAGTTAAAAAATAATTTTTTTAAACTTTTTTATTTTTAAACTTATTAGTCCCACCCGCTCTTCGGTTTTCACTCGAGCATTTTTCCTCCCCAACGGCATGCCGACTACTCCTAAGTCCAACGCTCAACCCACACGAGATGGAACCTTCACCTCTCAACAGCATTGCTTTCCATATTAGAGAAATCGGATGCATCAATTCAAATTTTAGCTCCACTCACAATTATGGAAAACGTTCCGTGGATAGGTTTAATGCTTGGGTTACTTAACGTATACCAATCCGAGGAGGAAGATTCAACTCAAATTTAATATATATTGTAATAACATTACGTTATTGTAATATTATTACAATAATTACTTCAGGAATACGTGAAGTATGTGGTGTTTTAATTTTATTGATAATCGGGAAGTCCAAACATCAACCTCTAATTTTTAACATATTCACCCAACTAACCATAGCGTTTAAAAAGAATTGACAGCCATCGATAGATAAATAGATAGATAAAGGACACTATTTGGGCGAAATTGAGACCTAATGGTCCCTTCTTCCATCTAACCCATTGTCATGCACATATAAAAATTTATAAAATACATGCATATATACACATAAATACAGACACAAATACATATAGACAGACACAAATTTTAACATCGAAAAGTAAAGGAAAAAAATACACACACATACATATATATATATATATATATATATATATATACATATATGTGTGTGTGTATATATATATATATATATATATATATATGTATATATATATATATATATATATATATATATATATATATACACACATATGCGCGGGCCGCGGTGGTCTAGTGGGTACAGCGTTGGACTACTGACCGGAGGGTCCCGGGTTCGATTCCCGGGCAAGGCACTCTGGGCACCTGCAGCTCCACCCAAGCTAGTTGATTTTTCGGGTACCAGATCTTCCTGGGAAACCATAACCGGCACAGGGAAAGGAACTGGCCCCCCTACCGTGATGTGTGAATATTCACACGCCGTCGGGCTTGGTACATGGGTGAGCTCTACCATCACCTACTAAACCGACCTGATTACTGAACACAGTTGATTACTGTGTTTATGGTTATATACATATCACACATACACATACACACGTATATAGATTAGGGATACACCAACACATACACAACGTAAAAGACAGTGATTAGAGAGAAACATTAGGATAAGAAAAGTGTAAGTAAGCAAAGAATGAGGTTTTGGGGAAAAGTTGGGTTTGTGGGAAAAGCTAGGGTGAACGTGGCATTGCTCACCTAGTAAAAACCCACGCGGGAAAACACCCACGAAGAGAAGGTGGGGGGTGAAAAACCCGCTAAAACACTATTATTAGAGGATTGATGGTGCTTTATCATTCATTAAAGTTTAAAATTTTAACATCTCGGAATTTACGGGGTTGCGTGCGTATGTAATGTGATTTTTTTTAGCTTCTCGCGAGTACATTTATTGCCAAATTCTTATGAATGTATTCCTCAATTATTATTAGTTTGTGAGTGGAAAGTGGTGGAATGTTTAGTGGATTTTTTACTGGAGCTTTGTAATATTATCCGAGTGAGTTATCGGATAATTTGTATCCCTTCCTAATTAGACATCCGCCAGATCAATACACCGAGACTTCTGTGATAGTTTGCGTCTCACGGCGGTGCTCCAATTCGAAGCAAAGCCCGGCCCTACTGGCACTGACTCCCGGGCGTCACTTCATGTGCGACAATTCTTTCCCTCCCGGCGACGCTCCGCCGTTTACCCAAGTGGAAAGAACTGGGTCAGAAAATCTTAAGAATTTTGGTATAATGCGTTTGAAAATAAATTATTCTGACACCTAAATTATAGTGTGGTTGTTGTCATCGTCGCATGTGATGAAGTCTTATTTTTATCTCTTTTGTTTGTTAGCGTCAGAACAGAAAGGCTAAAATATGATTTTTTTACTTTCTCGGGACAAAATGAAAACATCATGCAAGTTATTTCCTGGTACACAACCACGTGCATGCCCGAAGTACTGGGAAATGCCTTGACAGCGTTTCACGAGTCGAGAGTCTTGACACTAACAATGTGACAAGGGACTTCAACTTCGGAGGGCTCAGTATACTCACTCCCACCACTTGTGCTGCTGGCGTTCTTTTTCTTCTGCGACGCCCTCTTCTGAATCCCGCTTTTTTTTAAGCGCGCAAGAACTTCATGTAGAACAGTCCTTTTCATTAATTTCCCTGTTCACTGCTGCTACTCCGGAAACATAACTTGTATAAATTCTGAAATTGGTATTTATTGTAGCGATGACTTAGTTCACTTTAGTGGAATCCCAAAATGTAATTATGCCTAAAGAAAGACAATAATAGATACCGATGACATTTGTAATTGTCGCAGTATTATTTTTTTCGCTCACTCCTTTTGTTGTTTTCAGGAAGTCTCAGCTTATTTTGTCATAAATTGCCCATTGCCATGTTCTGTGATCGTCTGGAAACTCCTGCCGAGTTTCGTTTTTTATAATGCTTGTAGCTTTTTAATTATTTCAATTTTTTAAAAATTTTTCACCCATTGTTTGTTGGGGCGAGATTTCAGTTGATCGTTTGCTTTTGGACCCAAGCACTCGTTAAGTCACATTTTATTTTATCGTTTGAAGCACGTAACCAGCGATCGTTAGCAACTTAAAGAAGTTCTTTTATTACGCGTAGCTAAAGTACATCTAATAACGAATGGCTTTTGACTAAGTCTGATATTTTTTGAATAGTTTCGATTTCGTGCCACATGGCATTCTATTCTCTTTTTAGAATAGCGAAATAAAATTCACGAAGTGGTCACCGCTGAGTTGGCTGTAGTACTTTTGTTATTCTCACTTTTATTTTATGAGTAAAGAGATATGTTCAGGAGAAAGTTGTTGAAAATCATTTTTAAATTGAAATATATTAGAATTCTCTCCGTGGGAAGATGAAATTAATGATGGAACAGTCACCAGTCCTAATGAATGCAAGCAACATTTAGGGCAACACTTAGGGGCAAAGCTTTAAACTTAATGGTGATGATAGCGGTTAACTCGGAAATTCTTGTCATCAGTTTTTGACATAATTGTAATTTGTATGTGAATCGGTTTTCAGCAGTCGGCTTCAACGGCAAATGGAATAACTTGCTTGTTGGCATCAATGCTTCCTTAATTAGTTTTAGCTGTCTGTCGCCGCAGTGTTTTTAGACGGTCTTTAATAAATTATTATTCTGTGGAAGTTAAGTAGCGGGCCGTATTTTCTACTGTTCAGAAAATTTACAGTTTCTGCTTTTTTTGACCGTAAAATAGTATATGGAACCAATTTTGGAAATCTGAATTTCGCCCTCTGCCAATATATTTGTTACTTAAGTTCCAACGAAGTTTTATTGCTGCTCTATCACCTATCTCACTTCATCTCAAATGTTATCTTATAACCGCTGGACCAATTGACCTTTTAGTAGGCTAAATAAATTTGTAATCCTTTGATAAAACTAACTTTAATTTGTATAAATATGCATAAATGTAATAGGAGTGGTGCCAAATAGGTGTTTTCAGTTGTCACGCTATCCTTATCGATTGACTGTCGACATTTTAAAATGTGTTCGAAGTTGCTTCTTGTCAGCATTTTGAATTACGACAATGTTTTACGATGCTGTCAAGTTTCCTCCGTTGTTGAGTATGAAACGGAACTGCACGTAAGGCAACTGTGTGCAACAGGAGGATGGTAGAGCTGCATAATGACCCAAAACAAAATAAACTTTCGAGTTAACTTTGTTTCAGGTGTATAATCCACCTTGAAGTAGTCTATTTATATTTTCCTATATAAATATATATTTTTTAACCTTTTGCCAGTGTTGTTACAAGTGGACGATTATGAGAAATATGCTAATTTAAATCTAAATAAGTAATATTCAATCCTTTTTTATGACAAATGTTCTAGTATGCTCCTACAACTGCGTAATACAGGATGGTGTTCTAACCCTCCACGATATGCGATAGGGTTCAAATACGTGGCGGTGGCACGAATCATTGAATATGGCTCGAAATATCCGTAATGCTTTGGAGAGGGGTGTATGTCTTGAAGACGTCCGTTGTCTCTAGTGTCGAAACCTTGTGTCTATTTTCTTCATAGTAGTTTTTAGCAGTTTAATTTGGTAACCCAATACTGCACATAACTTACCCTGTGTATCGTTTGGGGATTTGCTAACGTTCTCGTGTAGTATTGCAAATATCCACGGATAAAAATTTTTATGGGTTTGTTGATAGAAGTTTCAATATTTCCCTAGAAAGAAAGACCATTTTAAAAATATCTACTCTTATATGAATTAATTTCAAGTACTTTCGGTTGATTTTATGGACTTAAATGGTATGGATTGGTTGGTAATGTTTAATTTGACTACAATTTTACATGATTAGTAATATCATGTTTAGTCTTAATGCCACACTTGCAATATCATTCCGTGGATTCACACTAGTCAATTTCCCGTATGCTTGGCTAGCTAAAAACTTTATCATCTGTTAACCTAACCGTGCTACCCGCGTCATTCATTCTTACCGCAATCCTTTTCCATGCCTCTCCTATCCGTTACTCGGGATATAATTAAATGAACGCTCATGGAAACGGACAATTGTGTCATATTCCCTCATCCATTACGGCCCGCTCCGGATGTTCATCCGCTACGCCACTAGCACAGTTTGATGAGTATAGAGATTTTGGGTCTCCCATCCCTCATTTTTCTCTGTTTTGGGATAGTTATTTTTAATTCTGCAAATGCGTGAATAATGGCAGCAGTAAAGCTGGAAATAAATAGAAAGATGTAGTTGATGAAATCGTGAAGTGTTAAAAGCGGAAATAAGGATTTTGCCCTGATTTACAATGTCAAAGTTTGCGAACCATTTGGAAGCTGGTCGCTGATTGGCCGGTAGAAATGATGGGCTCTCCCAACTATGCTGCTATAATCTGCAAGGTGCTAATAGTCTAAGATGTTAGATGCACATATTTTAGAATAATGGTGAATATTCTAATTGATAACATCAGCGACTATTATGCTTTCATCATAGTATACAAGCTCGGATCTAAGGCCTGAAGGGGCTTTAGCACTTCCGTCCCTCCTATTTGCAATGCTATGGTAGGTAGTGACAAACAACCTATTATGGGTGAAGGGAAGTATTAATTCAACATTGATTCATTTATGCATTTCAGTAAAAGCTCGCTGCCGATTGAGAAGTTCACTTTGTGCGGAAAAATATGGCGGGTATCGTGTGATTCTTACCATTTTGCGCCACGAAATTTATTCTTGATTGGACAGAAGAGATAGATGTCATGCTTTAAAACCATTCCAGTGACATATGTTAAAGAATTAAATGTTATTTCCTACAATCAAACTTAATAATCATCATCATTATGATCAGTATATCAATCTTACGATTTGTTTATTGCAGCTCTCCATTTCTCTCTATTCCATTTTTTTCCCTCTACCCCTTATAGCTTGTGTTTCACGTTTTTAATTTGTCCTTTACCCTTGTCTGTTTGTATTCCTAACTGGGTCTTCCCTTCAATTTTACTTTCTATTATGTTTCTTACAAATCCATTTTGACTCTAGATATGTCCAATCCATCTAGATCTTCTTTGCCCTAAGAGCTCTCCGTATTGTCATTTCCTCCTCTGTCCATCTCTATTCTTCGTAACCCCCTACTTTGTTTGCTCATTTAATCTTTAGCATTATTCTTCAGCACCATGTTTCTAAAGCTTATTTGTTGCTGGCCCACTTTTCCAACGTCCTATGTCTCTGATCCCTAGACTGCTATGCTCCATATGAACATTTTGACAAACTGCTTCCTTGATTGCGACCTTAGGTTCATTGAACATAGTAGTTGCAGCGTCTTCATGAAGGCCTCCTAAGCTATTCGTCGCTTGAAATTGGTCGAACTCCTTCCATTCCAATTTATTCTGCTTCCCTGGTAGATAAAAGATTTCTCTTATCCACAGTTCAATATACTATGTATCGCTATTGTATCAGCGCTGGAATAGCTTAACTTAGTTCTTGTATCTCGTTCTGAACAGGATAGTCTACTTGGCGTCTTCCTCTGTCCCCGGGAGTCTTCCATGTGTCCCCCAGTATCCTCCATATCATATTCACCGATGTTGCTGATGAAGAGAGTGTTAGCTGCTACTGGTTTTTTCTCAGTATATAATTCTATCCGTCTTACTCCCGAGGTTTTCCGTTTTCCCAATCCGTACTCTCCCACGCTTATTCTCTCTCGGTTCTCCCCCTCTGAAAGGTTTCATTACGATTAGGTTCTCCTTACCTATTGCTGCTTCTAGAATCTTTCAGTTATTGGTATCTACCTTCACTCTCGTCTTCTGAATGGTTGGATGTTGGCATCTACACCTCACTACTAGGCTCTCCCTCTTCCTCTCGTATTGCCAGCACGATTCATGCCGATACCTTTTTTGGTATGATGCCCACTCGGGAATCTTCTGGTCGTGTCCTGAGTATATCGCACTGTATCTGTCACTCAGGATGTCGTCGGGAGCGGCCCACTTACTCTCCATCATTCCCTGGATGCCTGTCCCCAGTCTGTCCATCATAGCAATTTTCAACTTCCCCTCCCAGTTACCCTGATTTGGAGGTTTGGGCTACTGCTTGAATTCAAGGCTGCATTCTCTAGGGAGACTACTGCGGTCGTTCCACATCGCAGTACTTCGGAAAATTCCGTGATTTTCACTCTTGCTCACTGCTGTGCCAGTTGATACCGGACCGATCTTCAATATCTGCGCCATCAGTGCCTTATGATGAAACTATTGCCTTTCACCATTAGTGCCGGGTATTTTGTTGTACACGCAATTTTTATCTTGGATGATTGCGGAGCAATTAGGAAATATAATTTATCCAAAAACTGAAAAAATTGTTTGCCTCTGAGAAATGAACCGGCCACGTACGTAGTCTGACTCGCTACACCTGAGCTACCTTTGCCGAGTAAAAAGTGTGAGTAGAATCACGGTTATTCGACTCGGCCGACTGATACTCTAGCAGTTAACCTATTAAGGAAACCGTTTGATAAACATCCAAGGAATATAATCATAAAATATTATACATTACGAAGGTTAGCGGGTCGCGGTGGTCCAGTGGGTAGAGCGTTGGACAACTGACCGGAGGGTCCCGGGTTCGATTCCCGGGCAAGGACTGCAGCTCCACCCAAGCTAGTTGATTTTTCGGGTACCAGATCTTCCAGGGAAACCATAACCGGCACAGGGAAAGGAACTGGCCCCCTGATGTGTGAATATTCACACGCCGTCGGGCTTAGTACATGGGTGAGCTCTACCATCACCTACTAAACCGACCTTCGGGTTGATTACTGCGTTTATGGTTTATACGAAGGTTAGAAAGATATTTCTGAGATAAAATAAGCATACGATTTATTTTTATTAGACGATTGCATATTAGCTTCGAAATTATTTTTTTGTTTTTTTGGATCCATTACTTGCCTCAGCCATATTTTTCAATTTTCATAAAAATAGGTGTCGTATTTTATGAAACATAAAAATTTCTTACGTCTTCTTTGCAAGGTGATGGATCAGTTTTTTTTTAATATTCAAGCCGATTTAGATCTACAGAAGCCATAACAGGATTAAATTCACTTTCCGTTTCACAGTTTACGTGCATAAAATAGTCTATAACTGAGGGAAATATTGGGGGTTTGAATAAAATTCGGATGATATAAGTATGCAAATATTGAGCTGTCGTAACCAAGCAACCAAACTTAAGAGAACATTACGGAGCTAGTTTCCATGGCACTTCATGGAGTTGGAAGGTATATTAAAAAAAGGTCAAAATCGAAATGGGTCTCCGGAAAAACTGGTCCGGTCGGCGGGGAATGCTTACATGTATTTTCTTGGTCGTCGTTGGCGGTATTGAAGTTCGTTTGCTGACAGGGATGATATTAATATTTAGCACGCGTGTCTAGTCAGCCGTTAATTGATATTGAGATATATTTTATTTAGTTTCAGTATTACGATTTATTTTGGTGGATTAAATGAAATAAGGTATTTGAATTTACTGACGATGGATATAATGAATTTTGGACAGGATGAATTTATCTTCAAGATTGATATCCTTAACCTGCAACTTTTGGCTCGGAAAATGTTTAAATTATGGTAAATTCATTTAAGCCTTTAGTTTCATAGCTTTCGTGCGTTAAACTCGACGGGACGCGTATGAGGATTCATTCCATGCTTTTTGCCAGCCGATTGATATCATTTGCGTCTCTTAAAATGCAATGATGGCATCTATCCGCGGTTCAATTTTTATTTTTACATTAAAAAGGCCGTCGTTTTGTTAAATTTCGCCACCTGTACCTCACTTCATGGCATTTGGCTAGCGGGCCAGATAAATGATATGGATGGAAACGCGATAGCGTCGGAAAGTCTCGGGAGTAGACACTAAAATTAAGAAGGCGGCAATGATGGTGTCGTCTATCGAGTGCAGGCGGTTTCATTTAAATGAAATAAGCATAACTTTACGTAGCTCTCCTTGTTATTCGGTGTTAATCATTGTGTAAAACACAGGAGTTTTCGTAATTTTATGATTATGCTTCCGTTCTCCACTTTTAATTATATCCTGTTCTACTTTCTTTAAATTTTTATGGGAAGTCAAACCCTAAAGCTGGCGTCACCAGAGGTGCAATGTCCCTTTACCCCCTCCTCTTTTCCTCCAACTGGCCCGACGGGTTTTTGCTAGAGCCTCGGCCCGTAAAAACAGCTTGCCGGATTTTTGTGAATGTGCCCACTCAGCCGAACCCTGCCCTGTGTTCGTAAATATAACAAATGTTCTCTTTGTAAGTGGGCTCCCAAGACGTTGCTTGCCGCCTGTGAAATAAGGGAATGTATATTGAAATTGGTGCTGTTAAGCCTGTCAGAAATTTGAGTCACCCGGAGCCTCGTAATATTCCTGGTATATGTTAAGTCCTCTCTTTTTGACTGGTTATAGTAATGGAAATATATTTGCGAAAAATAAGTACTCCTAATTTATTTCAAAAAAGATAAAATCGTGTATGCATGGATTTAAATGGCTTGCAATTTTCACAGTTTAGTTCACAAAACCGCTGCCCGCGATAATTGTGCTCAGCATTAGGGTTGTCTATCTGCTATAAACCCAACTGATAAAAAAACTGCTCTGTGATTGGCTATATTAGGACTGTTAACGGAAACTCGGGATTCCTCGAAACCTAATAAGCTGCAATAAATAAATAGATATTCCGTCCATCAAAGTAATGCCGACAAAAGCAGTTTTAACAGCAACTGGCGTGTGAACCGGAAACCAGAACCAGACTACTTGAAAACGTTTAGAATATTCTTTCCGCTGTCCACAGTTTTTATGCTGCTCAAGCGACAAGTATTTCGCATTTTGTTTTCTGTCCAATAAATTTCTCAGCTTTAGCTTTCCCAAAATGGTATCTGGTCACGGAAAAGAAAATAATTGAATAAATTCTTGATGGTTTTCCGACATAACTCCATTTGACACATACTCGCTCTACACTTCTGAATGAATTATTGTTAGAGAATAGAATATAAGTTCGAAGCTGGAAACGTGGCTGCATGCGTATCAATCCTGTTTCTCTCGTCCTAAAAAGTTTTTCTCCTTATTTTTTACAACTTGTTATAACATTTGTACAAAGTTTCCAACGAAAGAGCATTCAGTAATAAAGGAAATGTTGGAATGGATGATTAAATTTTTAAATAATAATTAATTAGTTACGAGTTGCAAGTTTGCAGTAAACTTATCCAGCATAGTGAAATTTATATTTTCAAATGCTTCGGTATTCCTAAGGTACAATTCATATTTTCGACCAAAAAGTTGGCGATCATACCTGATGATCCCTTGCCACTCTCATCCCATCATTAAGTTTCCCTACGGGTCGGTCTAAGGGCTTAGAGGTGTCGGCCCATGGGGTGGTGAAGGGTCTGCCTCTTCCCGTGGCGGAGGCCCATCGGAGTGAAACAACTATAATTACATGTCTTCTATCTACTTCGACCTTTTTTGAGTTCTTCCGCCATTTTGCTCGGTAGCCATCTAGTCTTTTTTATATTCCTCGGTGCTGTGTAATAGCAGTCTCCTCTAATTTGAGTTGATCAATTTGCTCTTGCCGTTTTTACTTAACCAATGTTCATGACCTCGAAAAGTATTTAAGTCATTTAGTACTCGGCGAGCAAATTTCTCTTAATAGGTTCATATTAAAGTGTACCAATTCATCCTTACTAATTAGTCAGTGCTACGTTTGGTAAAGAGTTGATTTTACTTTATTGCAAAGTATTAATACGGTGCTAGGTAATTCATATTATGAATTAAGTTCAACGAATTCTATAAATCGGGAAAAAGAGTAAAATGACGTGGATCGATTGTATCATTTTTCTTAGTTTAAGTCAAATTTGGTGTAATTTGAGATTCAAATTTTGAGATTCAAATTAATGAAACTCCAGCATTTGATGAACTTTAAGAAAGATCCTTTAAACCAAGTCACTCCTCTATATTCTATCTTCTATGCCTTGAAAAGCCCACCGCCTCGAAATGTCATCATCTCAAAGATCCTTGTCTTCTTTCCTTTTTGTGCCCTGCAAAACGTTTATTGTGCACTTAGGTACTATCCTTTCTCTTTTATCCTCGTGAATCCCATTTTGTGTTTTATCCACCTGCTCTCTTTCCAGTGCTTGAATTGGTTTTGAAACAAGATGCTAACACTTGAAAATACATGGACAAGCCGTGATCTTAATGGTTTGGCTTACTCTAAAATTTTCAACTGTTAAAGTTATTTATGAAAACTTGTGAGTTTTGTTCATAGGTATAGTGGGATTTGTGAGTTTTATTTTTAGATGTAGTGCGATTTAAAGGTCAAAGGTTTGTAATGCACGAATGAATTATTGTCCTGTTTAGATTAATTTCAGTAGACAAGCTGTTAAGAGTGATATCGAGGGGGAATGTGATCTCGAGAAGAGCTAAGCGAAGAGCCTTTATGTTTGTTACGAATAAAAGCAATGTTATATTTTATATGACTTTTGAGAGTCTTTGGAGAAGCGATGGAGAGGAAACTAAATCTGAAAAGCTTCATAATGATTACATAAAAGAGCAAATGGAAAATATCTAATGAAAAATGTCCGTGAATGTGGGATAAAACGAAATCTTTTGCAGGAAATGACCTGAACAATAGTTATTCACAAATTTTTATAAAATCAAAAGGGTTACTGTTTCAATTATAATATCTCCTATGTGATGTAAGGACTTACTTTTTTATAATTCGTTGTCTCGGGCGTGACTTCATGGAATCGACTTAACATAATGAAAAGAAACTTTATAATTCCACATAGATTTATTAGATGGACGACCTAGGTTTCGACGTGGCACGTCATCATCAGGTGATCATCAGGTGCCACGTCGAAACCTAGGTCGTCCGTCTAATAAATCTATGTGGAATTATAAAGTTTCTCTTTTCATTATACTTACTTTTTTGATGAATTTTCCTTACAGTAGTTATGATAAACCAAAAACTGATTTGCGAGGTGGTACTTCACGTACCACTATCAAAGGGAGCATTCTCCAGGATTTTTATTTATACCTTCTCAAAACATCTGGACACAGATGATTCCCACTCAAGTAGATGAGTAGAGGATTATTTAGGTTTGAACATGTCCGCGTCAAATTTGAGGCACATATTTGTGAACTCACTTGTGGTTCGGAAATGAGACGACTTTAAAATAGTTGTGTAACTTGTAACTTTCCCTCTGTGTTCCTCAATATTAGTACTGTTCTATTTGATTTAAGTTTGATATAAGTATTCTACCTGTAAACGTATTATCTATTCGATTCCATCTGGCTGAAAATAGTCATTTATATTATCAGCGACTCCAGACTCGCATGAGGAAGAAGAGGTGATTGTTTTATCAATACTTTAAAGCACAGTCTATAATGCAACAAACTTGCTATGTTGCTTATCAATTTTAGAAATTTGTCTGAGATAAATTCAGCTTTAACTTATTCAGTTGCTGATATGTGGTGTGATTTCCTTAGTTTCCTTCAAAACTCACCGTGGGGAAACTCCGTTTATATTTTGACCCTGAGCGTGGTATTGAAGAAGTGAAACTGTTAAAATAGAAGTTAAATGTTAGTTTATTCGTGGTAGTTCAGGGGGAAACGTGTCCCACGACAGAGGTCTACTCGCTCCAGACATAAGCAAGCAAACGCTACAAGCTCCTCGGTTGTTTACGAAAAAATTAAGCCTCTTCAGGGACAGTCTCAAGATTGAAGCACGTTACCCATGTGTGGTAACTTCTTGGGTTTTTTCCTCGGGACACTCCACTTCAAACTGCATTTGAAGGGAAACTGCCGAGTTGTTTACCGGATAATTGACCCTGCGTCAGGGACCCAACTCAAGCTGACGGACACGAACCAGATGCCAAGTGGTTCACGAGTAAGATCCATCCTGCGCCAGGGCCTCGTGGGAAAGCATGCCTTGTCTCCTCCCAGAATTATTCTTAAAGGATTGTGAAAATTATTTTCCAGACACGCTAGGGCCTTTAAGGCGGGCGGCAGACAGAAATGATGTTGATGCAGCAGTGAACCAAGAAAGCTGCGTTTGGTTGCGTCTCCTTCATACCGGATGACCATCTTTAGTTGTACGCTTAAATAACTATCACGTTAACAAAGAATAGCTGAAGTATCTCGCGTTTGGCTAAAATGAATCAGCTTTTCACATAAAGAATCAGCTTTTAATCATAACCAAGTCCTTCGTTAAAAATATTGGGTAAGAATCGCCATTACGTGAATAATTTCCCCGTGTATGATGGGACAGCTTACAGATGCATGATCACTTTTGCATCATAGAAGCTGGATTTTTAGTCTTCGACTTATAGACGCAATGTTCATTTATCGAGCTTATTTTATTTGTATAGAGCTTAAAGATTGCCTACCATTTTCTTTGAGCAATCGTGAATCAAGACAAGCCAATGCGGGATGTTATTGCCTACGGTCTTCTAGTGTGTGAACTTCGTCTTATCTGTTGGTAATCATCAACCTCATTATGTACATTTGAACACTTAGTCTGTGGGAACGAGCGGAAAGTAAAAACGGATAATTTTATGTACGATTTGCTTTTGTGTTGCTATAATTATGTATTCGAAAATTAATAGTTTGATTGTATGGTTATGAATGTCGCAGTTTGATGATTGGTATTTAGATAATTCCTTAATGTAATGTTTTCATAGTCACCCAATAAAATTATGGGTGTAATACGTTTTTAAACTTTCATTAATGAAATATAGGGAATAAAAGTAGTAATTACTTACAAAATGTTGTCAAGAGAAATATTCCCTAAAGTGACGGTATATGTAGTGGTTACGTAAAAGATGCACTTAGGTGTAGGTACATCCATAGAACATTTAAAAACTTAAGAATATTCCTTGCCGTCGATTGCAGATATGTAGGTGGGATGACTTCGCTGGGAGCTACAGTTCGACTTAGGGCCCGCTTGGCTCGAGAAATGTGCATATAAAATGAATTTGAATTAATTTTATTCGCATTTAATTTGAAAGCCTTTAATTTCCTCAGGTTTCACCGCCCGAATCGGCGAAGCTTTAAAATGCGTGTGGTCGGTATTATTGATCTGACTTAAATTATTCGCGTGATAAAAACAGGTTTTTAACGTCCATAATATTTCCGAATTTTTTAATTATTCTTGAAGAGTACCGGGACAAGTTTCTCCTTGGCGGCAGAGGTGCACGACTTTTTTTTATCGAAGGGCGTGCGGGATGTGGAATGTAAAGGGCATCAGAGAAATATACATTTCCATCCGCACTTGCTCTTGGGTGTCTAAAAATGAGAAGTTATGGAAGAATTAAGATAACTCTAGTTAGTCATGGAGTGAATTTGGACATCATTTGAATGAACGGAGAAGGGCTATTTTGGTCAAGTAATTGATGTCAAATGAATGGCTCTAAACAATAGCTAGCGATTCTTTTCCTATTTCCATTGATCTTTCATTTGATGAGTTTTATTTTGTGCTTGCGATGTCCATAAATTGTTTATTTTGATTAGCTTTTTTAATTGAGTTCATGTATCCTGTTCAATTATATTTCATTTCTGCTTTTAACATTTGCTAATAGCAAATAGCAACGCCGGTATTATCACATCATAATCAGTGTACTAGTACATGTTCACGCCAGGGTAACTTATTTCCGGCCAACATGGTTACAAAATGTCAGTACAGCTTAAAATCTTAGGTTATTTGTCGATGTACCTTAGTTGAATACCGCATGTTAACATTACTTGAAACTCTTCCTCATAACTTGGAACTAGCCATCTTATCACTACCGCTGAAACTGAAATATGAAATCATTTAAAATAATCAGATTATCGATAAAAATACTTCACTGCCTGAAAATATCAATTGTTGAATTTCTGTAAAAAATATCGTATATACTTCATTGAATTCTTCAACTAACTACTTAAAGGCAAAGGAACCTTATTTCTGAAGGTACCCAGCGAATATTATGTGGAGCAACCAACATTCTAATAACTAAGAACAAATGCAATTATGGAAGATACCTATAGTGTGCAGACTATATTCTTGTTTGAAATTTACTGGTAATGTCATTGTTCACATTTAGTATAATTGGATTCGACAACTGTAATATGACAGTGCTTAGTACGAACGAGTTACGAATAGTGCTAAAGTACATATATAATCAATACCGGTATTTAGGAATCGAGTCTGGAACTTCTCAATCTCCGAGTGGACAAAATTAGGTTTATTACATGGCGTTGTTGCTCCCAAGAAAAACATTTCAATGAAGTTTAGTATGTCAGATAATGCTGACTCTAGAAGTTTTCCTAATAGGGGACGTGATAGTTCAGTGGGTAGAGCTCTGGGCTACTGACCGGAGGGCCCTGATTCGATTCGAATGTAATATGGGGCCCATAGGAATTACCTTGTTGTCACAAGTAAACTTAAATGTTCTGAAAGTCTTATTTTTGCTTCTTCTCTTCGTGAATTCATGTCGTTATAACCGCAACGTCTTAACGCAAGTTCCCGAGATTATACGCACTGATCAAAATTACTGAACGGATATGAGAAAGCAGAATTTTGAAGTCGTGGAATTCCTTTCGTCAACTTGGCCGAATATTATACACGGCACGCTCGATTAGTGTTTCCGTTTACGAAGTGAACGTTATTCAGCTTACAATTAGTGTGCGTCATTCTTTGAGAGGCGCCGTGGTGGCGTACGGCAGGGCGTGTTGGAACATCGCCCTATAATTACGTAATTGTTTGTGAATCGAATGTGTCCGTAAAAGGGGTGGATTTTGGTTACGTGGCTTTTCTATTGTACTTCTTAGTTTGTTAAATCTTGGTGTGGCCGAACCCCAAATCTTGCGAAGGTAAAATGGATATTTAATATTTATTTAGATGCTGTTTCCCTTTTGTTCTCCGTTCGTCGTCGTGATATGTTGTTAAAGCTGTGGCTTTTTGATTATTACCTCGATACCCTGAGGAAACTCGATTGTCGCTTATCTTTGTTAAATGCATCACGCCAAAATGTAGTCATGACCGCGATTAGACGCAGCATACAGGCTGGGTGTAAATGCACCGGCTCAAACGCAGGAAGCCTGGTAGCCCAGGGCGGCGGCGAGTCAAGTGATGGAGGGTAGAGGAGAGGCAGGTTGAACGAAGAAGGAGCGGAGGGGAAAGCGAAGAGAAAGCTGGCTCATGACGGGTAGGTTGGCCACAATAGGGTGTTTCCAGGTTTTTCCACCCGCTGTGCCGAAGTTTAGCTGCCGGCGGAAAGGGTCGAATTTCGAAGTTGGCGAGGAAGGAGCGCGCTTGGGTTTACCGTAAACAATGGTACGCATGAGCCTTCTTCCCGTGGCGACCAGTTTTTCGAAACTAGTTTCTTCCAGTCCCAGAATTGTCCACTACGCGGTACAAAAACTTTTGCGAAAGCGCCGTCCTCGTTCGGTATGCCATGGTCGAGGGGCCCCCGTGGCGTATGGCTTCCAGTGGGCCCTGCACATGGACCTCGGGACGCCCTCTTCGGCCGGGCCCCATCAATCGTAACCCGACGCACAGGCGGGTAATGCGTCGCCCAGTGTACTAATTTACATAAATCTATCATGCAGTGAGTGTTTGCTTGAATAATCATTCAAAAATGTTCGTTTAGCATCTTCATTCGTGGCATTCCAATGCGCTTGACCTTTTACGTGAAACCGTGAGAACTGTCATCCCCCGCCTTTCTCTCGCTAATGGGTTGGCGGGAGGCTTTCTAAGTGCCTCGCGGCCACGCAGGGCTATAGGCGGGAAATTCGTTGCAACCTCCGAAGCGAAGCAAGGCATGCGCTCGAATCAGGCGTTGGACATATAATTGAGATTTCCTTCGATTTGCGGAGATGATCTGACCTTCGGGTCACTTTGAATTGAAAATGTGGTACTAGTTCCAATGGAAGAGAAGCAGAGAGAAGATGAGAAAGAGAAGGGAAATATGGTGCATCTTATGAAATAGGAAATTTATCGGTGAGCCTATCGTTTTAATGATACCTGTGACATGAGAACGTATTGAGTCCGGGGTCCTTTCACTGTTATTTAATGTTATCAAACAAAAACTGTAAATTTTAGTCGATGGAATGTTTATAAAACCGTAAGCACAGTAATAAAGCCGAAGATCGGTTTGGGAGGTAGAAGAACTAATGCTAACTTTTAATAATCAAACCACTTTACTTTTCCACATAAACTTTTTAATTTTTACTACCCAGGTTTCGTTATAGCATAACATCATCAGGTAAAAAAACCAACACGAAAACTGGGTTGTACAAATTAAAAAGTTCATGTGGAAAAGTAAAGTGGTTTGATTATTAAAAGTCAGTATGTAGATTTTCCACCAAGTTACGCCAGAAACTGTTTTATTTAACTAATGCTAATTTAAATATTTCTCCGTCAGTCCCTGACGGGGAGTATGGTATGGGTTTTTTAAACTTCAAAAATGCAGTTCTGAATGCGATTCCCTTTTTCAGGTTAGTCTCAATGAGTCCTCTTTGCAAATGAGTCTTCAAAGCCCAATTAAACCTGGATCTGTTTTACTTCTGTCCTATTCCATTGAATTAGTATTTTAGTTCCATCATTTGGACACTGTAGATGACACCGTTCGTGATTCTTGTTCCGTGGGCTAGATATCACATGTTGCTCTATTTAAAATGGCTTCATCCGTCTATAGTAAAGAAAGGACTTTCGTTTGCGCAGGTTGGAAGAAATTTGGATCCCAGAAATTAATTGTAAATTTTCAATTCCGTCAAAAAAACAGGGGCAGAAGGCAACTCGACCTAAGTTTAGAATTCCATCGACTCCAAAATGATTCTGAAATCAAGTTTTTTATTGATGGCTACTTCTTTGAGGGTGGTAAGTGGAATCGAGGAAAGTGGTTTACATCAATATATTATTCTGAAATACGCTACGGAAGGGTGTTATAGTGGGTGTTAGGTCATCAGCCAGTAACTATTAGTCGATAATGGTAAATGATTGTGTCTTACTGTAAATCTTACTGTTGTGGTCTCGAATTATGCGAGGGGAAATAATTTCTTGCAACGATCGGCTCTGCATTCAGTTTTCTTTAACATTTCACTGTAATACAGCCTACCAATGTATTTCGGTACAACGATTATTCCTTTTGTGGCAGTATTATATTAGTTGTGGAATTCATGGTGTTAAGCATATGAAACATATGATGGAGATAAGGGTCGGAGTGGCGTGTCATAGGAGTGAGAGGGTGGACACTCGTGCTTTCGTCCATGGCCAGGCTGGACATAATTATCCACTTCTGTTGGACGTGTATCTTCAAGTTCAAGTTCCGGAAATAACTCCAAAAATATTGCTCAATGCTGGTTGCTTCTCTAATGACCATTCTTTTGTGTGCACTGCACTCCGCGGCAATTCTCATATTCCTGAAATAGAACCCACATTCCTCCGTGGAACAAAGTGTAACTGTTTCCTCATTTCGGTTAAGAAATGGCTCTTCTCTGTATCGTTTGGCAATGCAGAACATGTCCGCGGTACCCATTAAGTCGCCGCAACTATGCGTGACAAGGGATAATTCCACACAACGTGTTATGAAATGGCTAGGAATTTACCGTGAACTTGGAGAAGTCCAGCGATAAGAATAAGTTTAGAACAGCTTTGCATGCTTCAAATTCTGCTCTACGCGTACGGCTGCGAATTGTAATCTAATCGTGGAAGTAACCAGGACGTCTAGTGAAGTGAAGGAGATATCTAGAGACTGTTGAGCTTAAAAAATGTCTCATTTTATCTGCACTCGTAGGTAGTTCGGACATCAAACCCCTCTTCGTACGCATCCCATATGTTAGCATAAGTGGTGTTTAATTAATGAAAGATAACATCTTTTGCGCCTTTCCTTTTTCGTCATATTCCCCCAAGCAACCTTTTAATTAATCCAATTGCATTGATATAAACGATTCATTGAATCCAATACTTCCTGCTGCCAAAGTCTAACACTCTTATTTATTTATTACTGCCGCGTATCACGCAATATCGTCTGAACATATGCAATTCATTTTTGGCCCTCAATAACTCGTGTGTGTGCATTTGGACACTGCTAAAGGCCTAAAAAAATAATAACAAAGCGAAATACGATATTCTATGAAAGGACTGTCATCAATATTTTCCTACTGGCGTTGGCCAGGGAATATTTACCCTGGGCATTGAATTAATTCCATGGTCAGAGAATTCAAGCGTGATATTGATTGTCTGCCGCTATTTTCCAGCGTCTCTATTCAAATAATCCCAAATTTATCGTGCTTTGTTTAAGCGGAGGTCATTACCGTGTTTATTTACCGTAAAAAATACACTTTTTAATGCATATTTTTCCTTATTGAGTTAGTGTATATGTTGTTTATCAACCTACGAAAATTCGCGACGTGAACAACTAATCAGGAGTTTACGACACTAAAAGGAGGTTTGTATTTTAGGATTCACCGGAGTCTAGAGGCCCTTTTTAATTTGTTTTTAATCCATTATGTGAAACAGAATTTAACACGAAAACTGCATGCATTTTACTCATTATTACTTCATTTACTCGAAAAAAAATAAGGATAACGAATCCTTGATAGTTTATTCATCACCGTGGGCTTAAAAACATCCTTGCTGCTGATGAAATCACTGGCATGTAACCTTTCACTTGGATTTACAGCGCTACAGCAAGAGAGTTAGTTTTGGAATATTTATCTTCACATTGCAACGCAGTACACGATCGTTTGCTACCTACCGTGAATGTTTCCACGTTTGAATTTTTACTAAACAAGTCATGTTCTCTTACCGTCCTAGGAAATGTATAAAGCATAAAGTCAAAATGGTAGCAGGGACCGTTTAAATTGAGATTAAGCTGAGATAAATGAGTTTTTTACTGGCGGCAGAGTTTTTCTACGAAGGATAGACCAGAAATTGCTCATCCTCGCGTCTTTCACTCCCGTTACTGCTTGCTCACATTCCCCCCTTCAGAATCTCTCGTCGTGACTCATTTCTTGCGTCGACGGTATTTGCTGTGATTTTCATGAATCGATGACAGAAGAAATGCTTACCTCGTACTTATTTTATGATGGTGCCTCTTTTTCTGTGGTTTCAGAGAGGGGAGCCCATTGTTCGTTTGCCGGCTCAATTGTCTCCCTCCCCCCCCTCCTTAATCACTACCCAGACCTTCTCTTTGCTGCCTCCAGTTGAATTTATGTAGCTTGCAGAAAAAAAGCTATCATTGTATCCGGGACCCATTCCGAACGGAATGAGGCACCCATGCTCCGCTATATTAGTCTCGGAAAAAAGCTTCAAAATGATCGCACGTAAAATTATATCAATTTATTTCCTCCCGCATAAGACGCGGTTTTTTATGTGAAATGTTCATCTAAAATTAGCCTTCGCCTTATGCGTCTGAAGTCAAACATCGTCAGTCACAGGCAACCGTATATTTCTCTATTGCATGAGCAAAAGGTATGGTTTTCTGGTAGATTCTTTCCATGAGTAATCCATTTATGCGAGAATTCGTTTCAGTTGACCTTTAGTTGATTCTCACAATTGTAAAGCTGTGAGTAGGATTCTCTTATAAGTTTCAGTCGCTAATTTAAGGAGCCTGAGCCAAGTATTGCAGTCATTTTACAATAAACTGCTACTAAAGAATAGTTTCGATGCCATTAAGCGATCACTCATTTCCTGAGACTAAACCTAATTGTAATCAGATATATCTAAAACGAAAGCACCACGTTCATTTGAATTTTCTCGATAAGGTTAGTCGATAATTAGCAGGTTAATGTCGATGATTTCGAAGGAGCTGGGTCCATCCAATAAGTGCTAAAAAAAACTTTTTCCTTTGGATATCGCATAAAGAAAGGTGGAGGAAGAAGACTTAGAACAAATTATTATTATTAAGTTATGTACCGGTTAATGTAGGTTTTGGATGGGCACAACTACCAAGTAAATATTGTGTCCCTCCTAAAAACACAACACAACATCCTACTCGTAAAACAAGCCCCTATTCATCTCTATGTACTTCCTTCCTCCCTTCATCCCGTCTTATCTTCCCGATCCTATTCCATCCCCTTCCTCGTTTGCCTTACATTCTCCCCACAATACCCTGCCCTCTCTCACCCTACCTAGCACTTTTTCATTTGTTTTCCTTTCGATTCATTTCACATTCTCCATACCCACATTTCAAAAACCTCCGATCTACGTCTATCATCCTGCTTCAGTGACAATGTTTCCGCGACGCACATAAATACCCTCCATATCAACATTCTGACGAGCCTTTTCTTAACATCCTTACCCAACGTCCCTGTCATTAACTCTCTCCTCCTTGTGAAAGCCTCTTTGCCTAGTGCAATTCTTCTTCCTACGTCCCTACCACTTGGACCATTTTGGTCCAACACACTTCCGAGATACGTAAACTGTTCCACCTGCTCTAGTTTTTGCCCTCCTATTTCAATGTAAATCGTCGACTTTCTCTTTCTAGAAACTCGCATAACCTTTGTTTTATTAATGTTGATTCTCATCCCATATCTATAGCACTGAACCTCCAATTCACTCAGCAATGCTTGTAACCCCTTGCCTGACTGACAAACTAGAGCTTGGTCATCAGCAAACCTAACTGATTTCACGGATACCCCACCGACTTTTATTCCTACCCCCAGTTCTTCCCATGCCATTTTAAACATTTACTCTATATATACGGTGAACAGCACCGATGAGAATGAGCAACCCTGCCTTATACCTCTGCTTAACACTGCCCATCCGGACTCACCGTCCCCCACTCGCACCTGAGCTGTCTGAGACACCTACATGTTGCGGATTAGCAACCGCAATTCCTGTCCCTCCAATATGTTTCTATTTTCTGCAATACGTATATTCATTGTTTTTCCCCAATTCACTCTTATCAAACATCTTTTCAAAATCTACGAAACAGGCAAACACTTCCAGATTGCATTCTATATTCCTCTCGATTAGTGATCTAATTGCTGCAATGGCATCGCGCATGCCTCCTACATCCAAAATGATCATCCCCTAAGTAATCATTTGCCCTTTGGAAAAGGCTATTCGGGTCTTCCTCCAGGTCAATTCCTCCATCGATGACGCCAACGTTTCGGAAAACGAGTCGTTTTCCATCCTCAGGGCCAGAAATCTTTTGCCCTTCTCTCCTCCATTTTGTTGATAATCCTGAAAACCACTTTAACTGCATGGGAAATGAAGCTTATTGTTCTGTAGTCCTCACATGATATAGCCTTTACCTTTTTCGGAATAGGAACTAACACTGATCTCACAAAGTCTTCCGGCCAGATTCCTTCCTCGTAGATGCTACGAATCAGTCCGTACAGACTCTTCTTCTCACATTTTCCTAAACTTTTTAGTAGGTGTTGGTTTAGGTTTAGCAGAATGTTGTCCACCCCCACGACCTTATTTGATTTCATCTCCCTTAATGCCCTTTCTATCTTATCGTCGAGTATGCCTGGACCTAAGCTATCTTCATCCACCTTAAGTTCAGTTTCAATGTCTAATCTTGTTGGTTTAAGTTCTTTCCGACTTATCTCTAACTACTAATACAGGTTTCCCCTTCTTGCTTCGAGATAGTGTTTTGACCTTGTAAAGCGTACCCTTGCTCGGCAAGCTTTCCTTATCCTCGCACTGCTTCTTCCACCATTCTACTCTTGCTTTATTAGTTACCCATCTCAAATTATTATTTAACTCTTTGTACTTCCTTCTGCCTCTTTGTTTATATTATTCCATTTCCTTCTCTCGCCTATCTTTCCAATCATCTCATCCGTGATCCATAGATTCCTTATCATTTTCCTATTAACGGTTCCTATAGTTTCTTTTACGGCTTTCGATATCCCTTTTTGGATA
Organism: Hetaerina titia; assembly: GCA_037158775.1. NCBI lineage: Eukaryota > Metazoa > Arthropoda > Insecta > Odonata > Calopterygidae > Hetaerina > Hetaerina titia. The sequence goes on along the minus strand of CM073779.1, from coordinate 52,488,561 downwards.
CATTACCATTTTCCCTCGATAGTACTCCGCTCTTTTCCCTCATTCATGATTTTCTTTACAACCTGCTGATACTCCGTCCCTTTTCATCCAGTAAATGCTTGTATATTCCGTTTCCTAACCCGCCACCCCTGCCTTATATTTTTGAATCTGAGGCAACACTTCATGAGCCCGAAATTGTGATCAGAGTCTGCATCCGATCCTGGGAAACTGTGCCCATTGATGTTCCTAAATCTGTGCCCAACCATAATATAATCTAACATACCTTTCAGAATCATGTAGCATGTTCCATGTGTATTTATGCCTTATGTGGTGTCTAATCCAAGTGTTGGTGATGACTAACCCCTGTCTCCTGCATAATTCAAATACTTACTCCCGTGGTGATTCCTCGTACCTACTTGTAGTATTAGGAAGAGATGATGATGACGTGGGGTACTAGTATGATGACCGACCCATCTTAGTATGATGACCCGACGTCATCATTATCTCTTCCTTCGCCTACTGTCACATTGCAATCTCCCATCACTATCAATGTTTTCCCCTCGGAAACACATGCGATTATGTCTTTTAACTGAGCATATCCTATATCGACTTCTTCCTCCTAATGATTGCTCGGTGGCATGTTTACCTGAACAATGACTAAGTTCGTTAGTTCTGTTTTATCTCCACTAGTAATATTCTTTCCGTTGCTTGATCTATGTTGAATACGCTTCTTCCTACTTTTTTATTCAACATTATGGCAACCCCTCGCTGGCTCTTGTCCCCTTCATCGTGTATTACTTTATAAACTATCAATCCAGTTACCCAGGCTGTCTTTCCATCTCCCCTCGCATCGACCTAAAATGCTTATATTTCGTCTTTTTATCTCTCTCTTTTTATTCTCTAATTTTCCTGTCCTCGCCGTTTTCATAACAATGCACGTTCCTATTCCAACTTATTCGGTATTTTTCTCCGTCTTCTATGCTGCTGCTGTCGGTTTTGCTATAAAAGGCTGTCTTGAGATGACGACTGCGGAAGTCTTGCCCCTCCCCCTGAAGGCGCAACACACAGCCTATTGGGGCGAGCCCCATAGTTGCTAGGACTAATTTTCTCTATACTGTCCATCATACAAATTTTTGGAATAGTAATTGAGGTGGTTTGCCGTTGCCTTCCTCAATTGTGTTTTTAACGCGATATCATCATTAAATGGCAGTCCCACCGGGGTCAGACGCCTTTGCACCCGCCTTACTGAGGAACTGATACTGTGTGGACTACCTTTCGTCTGACTCGTAACCTTCGACCTATCTGGCTGACATGGGTGACCCTACCAGGAGCAATTATCATTGCTCACCCCAGCAAAACTGTAGGGGTCATCGAAACACACAAGCTCTTCCACCAAATCTACGTTGTAGTCCATGGGTGAGGTAAAACAAATATATTTATAATTATCATGTTTGTGCCATGTTATTAAAAAGGCATGATACAGTGGACGATTGTTATGAAATGAAAATTGGTAAGGTATATAATAACATTGATATGGATTTTTCTCGAGATATAATGTATTGTAGTTTGATGTACACTTTGAACCCAGGTTCATATATAATTTTGCCTTGTTATGCTTCGGTTAACACAACTTTTTACTGATTTTTCCTGGTTATGATATACCTGGTGAATTTACAGTAGCAAAGGCAAAAGCAATATGCTATATGTGTTTCATTCCTTTCTTTATGTCATTCGTCCTACGTAAAATCTCTTCGAGTAGCTCAAGTTTCCCGGACCTTATATTCCTGAGTTTTCCATAGTTTTGCATTTATGGTGAGAAATTCATCAGTTTGATGTCTCTCCTAATTTTTCTCCAGGGTTAATATATTACTATTTTCATAATGTACCCTCGTGTCCGATATACAGTAATTAAAAGCTCTGTGTTCAAAATCGAGTTGACCGTCCAAGAGGAATCATAGTACTTTTGTCTCTCACGGTCCTGTGAGTTTTATGTACAGCGTACTAGCTTAGTTTTTATGATGCGTCAAAAACGCAAATAGGCGCGCTCACGGCCTCATTTGCCCAGCTCAGGTTTTGGCGCATTGGAGGAGCGGCAGGTGTCGGACTCGTTCCACTGTTATGTGCGAACCTTCATTTCATCCTGTGTGCTTTTCTCCCAACTCGTCTCGCCCTGCCGATGACCCTCTAGAATGAGACCAACGTAAAGGATGTTGACTTAGCCCCCTGCCACACGCCCTTTGTCACCGCGTATGGCATGGCGTGTATTTAGTGCGAGTTCTTTTGTGTGCGTATGTAATCTCTACACCTTCATCTGTCATTCCTAGCTTCGAGTTAAAATATGCGTAGCTGAGTTAATAGTAGCAACAATCGAGGGGTCAGTCCATTCCTTAACGCGAGTTGTACGAGTATATGTGTGCATGTTTGTTTTGTAATTAAAATGACGAAAAAACCGAGCATTACCCGGTGCTCATTTTAAGTTACTGTTGGCATAAATCGACGTGCGATTGGTTTTCTCATTTGCAAGGTATAAATAATGATACATTGAACAGTTTTTAGGATTTCAGGAAGAGATATTCCCGAGTTTTGGTTTCCCACACCATAGGTAACCCGCGGCAACCGTTGTCATAAACTTTTATGGCGCGTATTCGTCCAAGCTTTATTCACCAGAGATAAAGGGCAATTTATGGTTTTTAAGGTTCGAATTAGTGTCGGAGATCTTCTTGGGAGTCACTTGGAGAATGGAAAATGGCCAAATCAAATTCTGCTAAGTGTGAAATTGGGTATTTTTAAAGGTGAGCATTTAAATAAGAGGAAAATACTGGTTGATAACTTTTGAAATGAGCTCTGAAACTCTTCGAATGAGAGGAAATGTGAATGAAGTCCGTGCGTTTATTAATATTATTTGAGTGCCATTAGATGCCGGCAGCAGAAAACGATTTGTTGCGTGCAATTTTTCCTCCGTTTTATTTGGAATTAGAGGTTTATTTAATTTCCGGTTTGTTGAGATTTAAATTAATTTCAAATCATAAAAATCCTACTCGATGGACGGGATAGAGGTTAAGTTTTTTCGACGCTCAGAGCTGCTGAAGGGGCGGGTGAGGGTTGGATTAATTACCCCTTTTAGCCACTGCCTATCCACCCATTAACGTAGGACTGAGGGGAATTGATTCCCTTCCGCTCCTACTTCTAATTTTTGCTTGTGTACGAGTTTGTATTCGTATACGTTGCATTGCCACATTAAATGGAATTGCCTTTAATTCATTGTGATATTTAAATCAAATTGTGTTATGCTTACGCTTAGCTTTCGATAGATGTTCGTTTTTCCTGTTTATCATCGGCTTTAACTGAAACTTATCTATGCAGGTACCTGGTGACGCGACCGTTGTGCAGAAATGGGACCACAAGCTCTCTACAAGGCAATCCTCGTGGCTGTGATGCTGACTGCTGTCGTCGCTGTGGTGAGCGGGCGAAGCTTAGGTGAGTCATACCAGAGAATGGCTACGTCAGTTAGTTGATACCATGAGCAGTAACTGTGTCATCGTAAATGCTTGGGCGTGAAATGATGAAAGCATTCTACATAAAGGAATGTGAAAGAGACCAAAGGTACTTTCCCACTGGTTTTCCTTTTGAATTGTGCTGCTCGGCAGTTCTTGGCGTATAATCCTCTGTGATGCGAGCTTACCTTTTACATTTTGGACCATGGAACAATTCGTCGTTTTGCTTAATTGAGTGTAATTCATTCTGAGACCTTATCTTATTTAATGAATAAGTTCAGGTTTGTTGTCCTCTTTCCCAGCGACGGTCGTGAAAGGTTATCGTGATATATTTGAGTCATAAAAATCCATATTGACCACGATAAGGATTCGATCTGCGTATTCGCCTCTTCGGGAAATCCTTTGCAATTTAACTGTTCAAATAAACAATCCTTTGCAACACCTTGCTGTGACTTGAACATTTGATGCAGTTCTTTGGAAAGTGCCCTCGAGAATAAGTTAGCATACAGTGGGAACGTACAAAGGTATACCATGAATATATTTTATTAAGCTGGTCCGAAATTTAGGGAAGGGGTGTCGGGAAGTGTGGGCGTCACATCACGGCTCTCCACTTACGCACGGCTCGGCTGTTCAAGGCCGCATCCCCGTGGACCCTCGGCCCACTCCGCGCGTACGTATTCGAGATATGGGTGTCCGGAGCACTCGTGGCTGCAACGTGTGAACACAACAGGCCGAATGTTTAATACATGTGGTCAGACGGGGAATTACATTCGGGAGTATTTATTGGTATGTCACCGGTCAGGGGTAGGATTTTCATGAGGTCGACAAAGCTATTACACAGTACCATGGTTATTTTCGAAACGTAACGCTTCTAAGCCCTGCTCAGCATTACATTCGTATTCCATTTCTTTTGAACATGGTGAGGGGCTACTTGTACCTCTTCACAGATTTTTCTAATATTGCATGGTTCTAAATGGTTATACTAAGAAGGTTAATAATCGTAAAACCTTAGTCTTTCGTCTAATTTAATAACCGCCTCATCCATTCCCAAGATTGTAGACATTATTATGGTATTGATTATTCAGTCTTATGATTATGATAATAAAACACTTTTGAAGGAATGCGTAAGTTTTTCTATACATCTTTAATGCGTGATGGTCGTCAAGTCAAAATTGTGATAATTAACTGCAGAATTACGTGGATTAGAAGAACGTCCTTTAAATTTTAAATGAAAGTAGCAATATTCATTTTATAATTGGTATGGAAAATTGGTTATCTGACGCCATAAATGAAAAAGAATTTTTATGCCAATTATATCGAGACGTTGAGTAAGGATGCTAAGAAAAGACTCGTAAAAACTTTGATATGAAGCGTAGTCATGTACGGCGCGGAAACGTGATCATTGAAGCAGGATGATAGAAGTAGATTGGAGGCTTTTGGGTGTAAAGAAGAATGGAGAAGGTGAAATGGACCAAAGGAAAACAAATGAGGAAGTATGGTGATTTGTATGGAGGGCGAGGAGAGGGGTTTGTTGGGAGAAATCCTATGGAGGCAAGAAAAATGGATGAATGGCGTATTGAGCGTCAGTGGGATTTTGAAGATGGTAATAGAGGGGAGAATGTTAGGCAAACGAGGAAAGGGCAGGAACAGGATAGGGATGTTGGACGGGATGAAGGGAGGAAGGACGTACACAGAGATGAAGAGGGACCTGATGTAGAGTAGGATGCTGGATTGTGTTTTGTTAGGAGTCACAAAAAATTTATTTGGCAGTTGTGTCCATCCAAAAACCTACCTTTACCGGTAGATTACCTAATTATAAATCCCGAAAAGTGATTCGTGAGGCACAGCACGAATTTAAGCCAAATATTTAATGTTATTACTGAGATGATGTGAAAACGTTGTGGTCATACATTTGAGGAGTCTGTATGGTGTACCTCAAGCTACTATATGTAATCTTATTTCCGTCATCATTACCATTAATGACCATCCATCCCGGGATTGGCTCGTCGTCGTTCTCCTCTCATTGCTACAATCGGCCACATCGTATGTCTTCGTATCGCCTGGCATTTTTTAAATGCGTGTTAGCAGGCTCCCTTTCGTGATTTTTTTCCTTTCAATTTTAACAATTAACTTTGTGCCATTTCTGGTAACATTGTATGAGTAATCGGCGATAGAAGGTTTATTCGTGAGTACTGAAAACGGCGAACATTATGTACGCTTTTCAAAGAGATATTTTTAAGTAGTGTTGGAGTTTGATCTTTGTAGTCAGTTTGCGTGCGTTGTAAAGTACTAACTTCATGATTAAACTTAAAGGTAATGGTAATAATCGTGTTTGAAATGGGAAACGGCCATCAAAGTAGACCGTTAAATGGAAAGGTGGCGTTAGTGTTCACAGAATGCTCGGTTGGTGGTGTGCGCATTCCCACTTGTACGTGTAGTCACCTTCGGCAGGCGCCCAGGGCTCACCACGAGGTGGGCTGCCTCTTATCCCCGCCCCGCCCGTCTCCGCACCCGCATTCCCCGTTGTGTCTCCTCTGGGTGTGCCGCCTCCTCCCTCACCCCACGTCCGTCACCTGCCATTTGGCTTTCGTCATTTTCACCCATTATATTCCTTTCCCTTCTCTCTCTCTCCTCCCTCTTTCCCGTCCCTTTCCTGACTGCAGCCCTTCACATCATGTGAACCTTCACGGCTGCACCTCCACGCATTGATAAAGATACGTATGGCATGAACCTACCATTCGGGCTTGGATATATATTTTTGTGTGAACTAGCCGTCACTGATTATGACTTGGCCCACGCATGGTCCCGACTTTTCTACTGCTGTGTTTTGGTCGTCCGTGATAAATGATAAAAATAACTGAACTAACGCTATGTACTAGGTAATGGGTAAATTGAGCCTTTATGTTTTATTGCAGTACCGCGGGTCGCTGCGTACCGTCGCGCTTAATGTTGTCGGAAAACGATATCTCTCCTCTGAAACGGCCGTCTATTGGATGTTTTGGAACGATCTGAAGTTTAGCACGCACAAAGAGAGATGGGGCATGGGTGTATAACTCTCACCTCTTCCTCCCTAGCTTCATCTTTTGAAGTCATTACATGAGTATATATGCGAATATGCATATATATACACACAAACACACACATTATTATTATTATTAATGTTATTCGGTCAAGATTATTTACTTTTCGGTTAGGTAAACTACAGGTTAAGATTTGGATGGACAGTGTGTGCAGCCATGCATTTACTTACCTCTTCTAACACAACACCACTTGACGTCCGACAATAAAACTAGTGAGCTATTCAATTCCGTATACTTCCATCCTCCCTTCATTCCGTCAGCATGCCTGTCGTCTTCCTACCCTACCCCATCCTCGTTTGCCTAACGTTCTCCCCTCTAACACAGTCTTCAGCCTCACATTTCCAATCAGAATGCTCTGCATCCGTCTTTCCTGCCTTCATTTGATTTCTCCTATGAATACATTCTCCTCCCCCAACAATGACTAGCACAGCCTCGATTTCGTTACTGTCAGTTTCTCCTTTTCCTACCTTCTGCACATCCACATTTCAAAGCCTCCAATCTACGCCTATCATCTTCCTGGAATGGCCATTTTTCTGCTCCGTACAAAACCGCAGTGCATATCCAAGTTTTAACAAACCTTCTTTGCATCCTTGCACAACATTCTTGCGAATTACCTTCTGTTCGTGAAAGCTACTTTACCTGGCATAATAATTATGTTTGCGTATATTATATATAAAAAACCATAAACACAGTAATCAACCCGAAGGTCGGTTTAGTAGGTTATGGTAGAGCTCACCCATGTACCAAGCCCAACGGCGTGTGAATATTCACACATCAGGGTAGGGGGGGCCAGTTCCTTTCCCTGTGCCGGTTATGGTTTCCCAGGAAGATCTGGTACCCGAAAAATCAACTAGCTTGGGTGGAGCTGCAGGTGCCCAGAGTGCCTCGCCCGGGAATCTAACCCGGGACCCTCCGGTCAGTAGTCCAACGCTCTACCCACTGGACCACCGCAATATATACATACATACAAATATATATATATATATATATATATATATATATATATATGATTTCTTCGAAGTAACACGAAAGTTCTGCTGTGGGTTTATGCAACCACTTGCCCCGATTCTTTGGCCAGAAGATGACGTTGTGGTGATGTTTCACCCATCTAAGGAGAGTTAGACGAGGGCACAAAAGGAAAGGATAACAGGGAAAGCAATCGTACACGTACAATGTCGAAAAGGATAGGAACACTTACATTTCGCGGCACGCATAGCCAGAAGAAGGAAACGAACCACATTGGCCAAGTGCCATGCGCAGGCGGAAGAAGGGTACCGCTAAAATTCGTTTATTTCTTACGTAGCCTTTAATTCCGAAAATGAGAGGTGGCGATTGGTTTGAGCGATGGTTCCCATTCTCTCGGCCCGCGGCTCCGTATTGCCTTCTTTATGGCGGCCGAGAGAGCGGGGGGTGAATGGGTTCAGTAGCGAATCACCCGTTACATTATGAGATGTGGCCGCGGCGCCGCTGGCTGAAATTGGCGGCGCCCCAGGTCACAGCGGTGTAAGGTTTTGGGACCAGCCGGTTCAAGGAATACCCATTGAGATGATTAGTACATGCCATAATATATTCCGTAGGGTTAAAGTTAAAGATATGGCGGTCGGGATGAATCCCGGCCGGTTCATCCACTTAACTGGTCACGCTATAAAGCATAAGTATGTTTTCTTCGTAAAGTATCAAATGCGGGCACTGTGTGTATGCACGTACAAAAATGTGCTCATGCACATTTTTTTATTATGACGCTTATCAGCAACGTAAAACAAGCAATGAAGTGCTCATGTGTGAAGAGTTCTTTTGCTAACAAAAGTAGACTAGCTTAATTTGCGAAATTATCTTTTTGCCCAATGCAGTGGGAAAATTAATTATGTATTTTGTTGCGGTATAATCAGTCAAAATATACTCGCCATTCTGAAGAACATCACCACAAAGAGCGAAGTGAAAGATTTTTGCCACATTTGCCACATCGCTCATATAATTTGATATATGTTTTTATATGTTCAGTTCTAATGTGTATCTTCCTTATTACCCATTGCAAGACATCTGTTGTGGATTGACTTCATTGTTATTGTGACTTATTATGTCTTCATTCTTGGGTCGAATCAAGTATACTTTCTTGGGTCGAATCAATTATACTCTCTTAGAAAATGAGGAATTAATGTTTTCTGTGTTTATTTTTTATGGGTACCGTAGAATGTTTCCATTAAGAAAATTTATTACTTCCATTACTGTTTATTACATTTTTCGACCGCGTTAACTTTGTTCCAAATGGGTGTTATTCCGGTTTCAAGTAGGAGAAGATATGGGAAAATAAAATTGTGACTGGAATTGAAGTAAAAAAAATGTGTTACCAAATTACGTGAGGATATTTTTCGAATGAGTATCAATTAAAGAAATGGAAATGGTAAAATTGGTAATTTGTGTAATGGTAAATTGTCATTGAATATAAATTGATGTGTTGTGGGAATATAATTTGCGTACCCAATGCGTCGTTGTTAACAGCTTTGTCAAAGTGTTCGACGAATTTGTAAAAAGATGGATGGTAAGTACTACTTTACTTCTTGAAGTCAAGCAGAAAAGAAGTCCACGGGGAATAAAATCTTAAGCGTTCATAATATTTAAGATTCCCATTGAGTACACCATATTATGTGGTCTTGGTGTATGAGGCCAACACCTCATCCGGGGTCGGTTTCTCCAGAGGGTGAATCATGAAAATTGTGTGTATAATTCGTGTATTGTGTTAGCTTCCTGAGTCATGGTCTCTTTAGGAAAAGAAAATTCTAAGGATTATATTGACGGGAGAGAATTCTTCCTTTCCTACGTCAGCTCGTGTGACAGCGGCTGAAAAAAATACATTACGGGGTCCCCGTAGCTAAAGTGTATAATGAACCTTGGTTGGTATGATATGGCATCAGTGTTTTGGCTTCCGAATCGACATAAAATCCGATAGAACCGAGTTAAAAAATGCTCATTGTGTTAAAAATATTGCCCTTCATTATTAATTTCATTCATGATGATAACAGTAACAAGGGCACAGCGAATCATTTTTATTAGATTCCTAACACAGAAATATCTTTGGAATGTTTGAGGACTGACAAGTCATTTTTTTAAGTGGGAAGACATCCATCTGGTCCTGTAGTGGCCAGGTAAAATGAGTCAACTGTAAATATAACTGAAGTTTAATTAGTCTGGTGTGTTCCTTTAAAACACGAAGGAAGATGGGAGTCTTGATTCCTTTTTCTTATTTACACGAATGTTCGAATATGCACTTATATGCTATTTATAAATTATTTTAATACTAATAAATCGAAATCAAACTTTCTTTCGCAAATGTATAAAGTATCTCGATAAATTTGTTTTCGGATCTTGTGTTGCGGTAAGTATGATGCCTTAGATAAAAGGAGGAATAAGTTTAATGTACGGTATCAACTGGTCGAAGTTTCGTGGCCCCAATAAATATGATGGCGTAAAATTGAAAAAAAAAGTAATAATCCCCGTGTCATTATTGACATTATTTTTGTAGCTTTTGCTTATTCCGACATTAATTATCATTAATCCCTAACTTTACCCGTGTTTTCCTAGTCATATAAATGGTTCATTATCCTGTCTTTCAGCTGGTGTGATAGTTTAGTGTGTAGAGTGCTCAACTCTTGTCTGATGGGATCAGGGATTGAGCCCCAAGTGATGCCTTTGAACTAGGATTTCGTAGGAATCCAAACTATGGCCCGGGGAAAGGAAACAATGCCCCCCTCCCTCAATATTACCCTGTAATTTAGAAATTCACACATGCAATGTTTGGAGTAAAGTCTGTCGTGGAATGTATCTTGAACAATCGAAATGAACCTTCTGATTAACAATTATGAATGGATCATCTCTTCCTCCTAAAGTAACGTCTATCAATATTCTTAAAAGTTAATTCCTAGGTCACCCAAAAAAAAATAGAACCACCTTCACTCCCGTATGCATATAATAAAATGAAGTTCCTGCTTTTGATTTGGGTACTTGCTAACATTTCAAGTTACATTACAGTTTTAGAATTTACACTGCGAACGAACGTGGTAAATCTTTATCCTTCTTACGAGTATTATGTTGCATTTTTAACGATTTTTCACCGGATACATGAAACCTACAGATTGACTATTAATATTTTCGCGCGATTGTCCATTTATATTTTCATTGTCATTCTAAGGTTCTTCAAATTGTTTTGAAAACGTCGAGGAGTCGGAAAGTAAATTTTATCGTATTTATTAGGGAGCATAGGCAAATAACTTGACGGTGGTGGAAGAATGTTTAAGGTCTTAATGACTCCGATTAATCCTGAGGTAGTATTAAATATTGGATACTCCTAATGCGTTAAGTACTAGCCCAAGATAACGCGCTTCGAGAGCAGATCAAGTTATCTCCATTTTCTGTATCATTTCAAATCGTTTAACATTTATGGTGATTCATTTTCTTTACTTGCTTAAACTGCGTAGTAAGGTGAAGCTGGTGCATGTTCAGAAAAGCACACCAGACCATGCAAACCCCTTACGATAGGATTCGCAAGGATAGGAATTTTGTTGCATTCGTAACGATGAAGAAAGCAAAAAAATCTTTACAGAAATCGTGTGCCTGATTTTTTCTTGTATTCACCTCGAGTTTTCGTTCTCTAGTGCCACGAAAGTAGCATAATTGCAGAAAAACTCAATGAACTGATTGAATGGGCTGATCAGTTCCGCAAGAGTTATTATTCATTTCCTTGCAGTAATATTAATCTACTGAGTTGAGTGTAAGTAGTTGCGTTGAAAATCTATGCATTGCCTTTTTTACAAATTTCAATCTATTCGCCTCCAAGTCCAGTTATCCTTTACTCCTGCCCCACGAACACCTGCTTCACCCAGACTTCGGGCTCTTTCCCTTCCACAAAATCGCGCAAGGTATGTATGCAGCTTGGAAGAGAGAGGACGATTCTCTATTTTGTATCAATGATCTTTCAAAAAGGAGGTATGGGGGGCCGATAAATTGTGAACCTAGCTTATTATATTTTTCAAAAACACGTTTTTTGGCTTCAAAGTTCAAATTATTTGACCAGCGGCTGTATCTAATGGACTGGCATCTGTCGGTGATTGACTACTCTTTAAATTATTTTTTTTATTGAGCAACTTTATTACTTAAGATTTGAAAAAAATGAGAAAGTGCCTTAAATTAAATATTATGTATGTTTTTTTTCGTGATTCAGATTCTAAGACAAAACTTAGACAAACGAACTACACAAATTTCAAGAAACTGTAACAGTAACTTTAATGGAGTCACCCGCTATGTGTGCATTATAATGCAAAAATTTCAGAGAGTAAAAATCATTCGCCCTGACCGGGATTCGAACCCGGATCCCTCGATATCCGGCCGAGTGCTTTAACCAAAATTTCAGAGTGTAAGAGGACGTCACGGTAGCTTAATTGGGGATTCGAACCCGGATCCCTCGATATCCGGCCGAGTGCTTTAACCAAAATTTCAGAGTGTAAGAGGACGTCTCGGTAGCTTAATTGGTTAAAGCACTCGGCCGGATATCGAGGGATCCGGGTTCGATTCCCGGTCAAGGCGAATGATTTTAACTCTGAAATTTTTGCATTAAAACGAACTACACGTATTGATTGAAACGTGATGGAAAACTGACCTTCCAGAGCCTGATGGAACGAGGAAATATTCCGCGAATCATATACTGCGGGATAGCATGGGTGCCGCTTATCGGCGAACTATATCGGAGGAACAGTGAACCTTTTACTGGGCGCTAAAGTGGTGCCACAATACAGTGAGCTGGAACAGAGGAAGAGTTTGTGGACTAATTGCGAACTATTTATAGGAAATAAGTAAGGGTAGGTGGACGTCGGATTTGATTTTAAGTTGGCAGTTAGACCTCACTGAATTGTGATCACGAAAATACCTCCTTGTGGGGAGTGAGATTCTGAGATACCGTTGGACAAAGGGAGTTAATTGATCTCTGCGTATCTACCATTTCTCCATCAGTTACTGTTCGCTGCAAACGTATGTTATTCCGCTGCCAGCCGATGCCATACTAGCACACTACACCTCATGTTTTACTCTTAATTGGTTTTTTCATTCTATTTAATTTCATGTTAAAATGCCGTGTAATTTTGTTCTAATGCTCCATAATTTATTCATACTCCTTTTAAATGTGCTCTCGCTTTAACTTAGTGACTGGTGAAGTAATATATAACGGTAATTCCTTTCTTTTTTAGCCCCCCACAGATACACTTGCGTCTGTTGTTAAAGTAATGTTTCAAATTGCAAAGAATTTACTTTGCCTAAGGAGTTCGTAAATCAAATAAGTGTGTAAAATTATAGGTAATTGAGGCTCGACTATGGAGCAATATAGTTGATAGGGAACTTCTTTTTGTGCTTTTAGTTCGTTCAGTGTCGCACGTAATTTGAAACGGTTCATCTATGAAAGATCCTGCTCTATTTATTTTCTCATTATAAGCAGGAAGTAGTGATCGATAACATTTTCCCAGTTTAGGCAAAGGTTAAATCCATCGTACCAAAATGAAGCGTGATTAAGCCATTTTTTTGCATTGAACTTTGCCAGTATGTAAGGCACCGCGTTAGATTATTTGGCGAGGACACATTCATAAGTAGTAAGCAATGGGATCGATAAATGGCGGGCTGCTTTAACGCGATTCGGTTAATGCCATTTCAAAACATGAAGACGCATTGAATACTGTCGCCGTAATGAATTTCGTTTGAGACTCAGTGGCAAGAGTTTTATTGGTGAATGTTAAAAGTGCCACATGGAGGTTGGAGGAGAAATAAATGGCCAAACGATCTGAAGTATTTACTATAAAGAAAGGAATTCTCATTATTCGTTTATTTCCCGATTTCCTATAGATTGTCACTTTTTTCATGGCGTAGCGTGCTTTTTTCTCATGGATACCTGAAATTGCTACTCAGTCATGGTTGCCAGTTTTTTGGCGGCTCTTTATTTTCATCATATCGGTGTTATGCTTAAGATAGTCATGTCAGTTATTTCCAGCGAGTGGTGACATCATATATAGCGGTTGATAATACTAGTTTATTGTGGTGGAAACATTTTTGGCTATCTGCAAGGTATTCATTCTACAAAGTTCGTTGTCTTATAGACGATATTAATCATTGTCCTCCTCCAGTGAAACTTTGAAAAATAATCATATCATGTTTGTTATTTTCTGTGGCATATGTTTCGTCCACGTGCGTTTCCGGAAGAATAGATGACACTAGCCTAATTCCTTTGGAAGCCGAAATTAATGATTTCGCCTGGGCCCTTCGTTTGGATCACGACGTCAAAAACGCTGGTGTTAATTTGCGTTCATTTTACTTCGTAGTAACATCAATTTTATGGTAGCCCTTTTGATAAATCCATAAGGTGAAAGGATAAGATGTGAAGCAGTCATCAGAAACGGTATTTCTTCCTGTTTTGTCGATGCCATTAACAGTGTTCTCGTAGACTCAGGCTTGTCAGTTAATGGGTTGTAAATTCTTTTCCAGCATAAAATTGTCTAGTACTCGTGTAAATTGTTGACACAGCAGTGCAAGGAAGCCATTAAACGCAACATTGTTCAGGTTAATGATTAATGTACGCAGGGAATTCGCTATAGTCTTGTCAAGACTGAGCTCATAAAATTAGTCAACTTCAAAAATCACTCAAACTGTTATTCCTGAGAAAATTGCGTGCAAAGATGGTAAATATTAGTTGTAAATTCGGCCGAAAGCGATGAAGGGGGAAAGGAAACTGATGAAATAATACCATACACTGTATTTGAAGAATGTTATTCACTTTCTTTTACAGCAACGTTACCAAAAGTTTTCTGTTTACAGAAATTATGCGAACATTTATCTGATTATTTTCAGTAGCCGAGAACCATTGCGAATATTTCATGCAATGGCTCGGGATAGCTGGAACAAGTAACCCCATATACCATCCACAAATATCTGGCCACATATGTAGACATCAAATATCAAAATACCACTTTCTATGGAAGCATTGGTTAAGAAGTCGTAAGTTCGGTCCGATGGTGTGAGACAAGTTATGTTGAGTCTATCCCGTATTAATTGTGGGTAAATCTGAATTATTCATGAAAGGAATGGCGAACGTAATTGGGTGTTACTATCAAAATGTTTTTGGTGTTTAATATGTTGTGGTTGCGTATCGTGCGAGAGAAGGAAAGGATATTTAATTTACGTTTAATGTGCCAGCGATGGAGTTTTTTCCTATTTGACTTAAGTGATCTGGTTATGTCGTTGGGGTCTTAATAATTTAGTCGTTGTCAGAGGTAAACTCGAATCACCTGTACTTATCTCCAAGTTGTCTCACCCTTCGTGACGAGGGACTCCCATCCTATCTAGTTTTTACACTAGTACGGTGGCATTTACTTTTTATCGCACATTCTTGGCAAAACTAGCAAACCTTCTTAGAACTTTTATGCCCTAATCAACTTTTTTTCTGCTTCCTTCTCTGTGGAATTGCAAAAAAAAAGTTTAGCACGATTGGTATAATTTCCTCTCGCCTTTCTCCTTAGTGTTGAGGAATTAGGTAATGCACCTTTGTCTTCTCACATAGTTATCGCGCGATAATAGCCGTATCTTTGCGTGTACGTAGCCGATTAGGCAAAAATAATTTAGACCAATGAAGTCAATGTAATCCGTTGAACTATGTTGTAGATTGTGGATATTTATTCACAATAGTGTTCACCCTACCCACTACAGTAAATAACTTTTTCATTATCTCATTTCCTTTCATTTCGTTTCGAGGCTACTCTCGAGGGTGTTTTCGTGAAATATAAAAAAATTGAACACAATGAATTCTTGTTTGCTTAGCTTAGTATGTTCTTATTGTCAAGAAAAATATCGCATTCGTTATAGTGATTTATATTTAGATTTGGAAGATTACGAGGATATAGGTATTTTTCGGTAACTCCCAGATCTTTCCTATTTCTATTAGCTCTTAATCGAAGAGTACATAATGGCGAGGATGAGGCGCAATTCCTTTCGTGGACTCATTTTGAATTGTTGATGGTATTTATTCAGAACCTGGGGATTTGACGTCTGCGCTTTGCCATTCCTTAAGTTGATGATATGCCGATTCCTTGTTCATCAAGTATTTCAAGTTCTTTGTTTTTTGCACTGATAATCTCGGTGATCACGCTTTTTATCGGTTTCGTTTATTGATTCGATTGGTTTATACTATTGGCCGTGGTTTTACTATCGGTAGCAACGTCACCGAGTTTGTCGTTAAACGTTTTTCCTTTCTAGACTTTATCCTTCTGTTTCTCAAATATTTGACCAGTAAGACGAAGACCAATAAATCATTCTCTTCACATTTTGCTGTTGGGTTTGCACTCTACTCATGTTTCTACTTCGACATTTTGTTTGTGTCTACTGTTTTTATGAATTATATTATTAACATAATTTCTCTTTAAACTCTATTTAGAGTATGACATTCTTTGCCGCGTTTACACCCTACTCCTCTAGTCCACCGTCTCCACCCTCTCCTCTATAATGTCATAACTCTTAGCCGTCACCTTTTAGTTTTTATGGAATGTACCTTTCCATCTTTTCAGGTAAATTTTAAAATAATATATTTCGCCTATCCTCTGTACTCAAGTTTCGAGATATCTTGTTTGATTTTAATATATTTTTTTTATTGGTTTCTACCTAACTGGATACATTATTGGTGTACATTATTTTTTTTCCTTGATCCCGCTTGTAAATTTAGTTTTTACCCGCATAAGGTATAGTAATGTTCGCTAATGTTGTTCTTTTTACATCCTATGTTCGGAATTTTTGTTGGCCATATTTATTTGGAAAGTATTATTGTCTAGTAAGTACATATATACTGCTGTCTTCAGATACTTCAGGCAAACAATCTATGCAATGGGATTCACTATAAATAATAGTAGATTAATGTATCAGTCACCTTAATTAAATCCTTGCCGGTGTTTAAAGCGTCGACCGTGAATGGGATTATATTGATACACACGCACCAGACACACACTATTACAAATGTTGTTACTCTGGCAAAAACTATTTCATTGATATTAAATATGTGTCGGTGCCTGCCGAATTTTGTATTAGAACAATCTAAAGTATCATCGCCTGTTCGTTGGTCATATGTCGTCTGCATATGTTTTAAACATCGACAATTATCCATGAATCACATAGTATTGCTATTGAATTTAGTGGTAGGCATATAGCCAGTTGTGATCCCGATGCGCTCTTTGCTCGGATGGACATCAGAGCCAGTTGCATTCCCATCTTACCTCATGCTTTACCTTCCTTTTCTTTTTCTTTCGTCGTTTTTCGCTCGTCTTCGCACCCCGACGCTGTTGTGTCAAACGTTTGAGCACATTGAAAGCCGTGCCAAATATTTAAGCCGCTCCTATTCACTGATGACGCAGAGTTTTAAGGAAATACTAGTTGCCACAACGATAGGTATGCGTTATCGAATGACCTATATGTAAATCCAAGACTTTTTCAACCTATGGTGATTGGAGTTTAAATAAAAAAGTGGGTGTTAATGAACTTTTGAAAATATTTTCTCCCGGATACTATCTTTCACACAAGAGACATCGTGTGTACACTATTAAATACCAGAGCGTTACCATCACTCGTGGCCTCGGTGGCGGCAAATGTGCACGAGAAATCTGCGGTCTTGATATCATGCGATTGCGATTTGTTAAAAGATTTTTTCGGGTAATGTGAAGAAAAGGCTATGTTTTGATCCGATCTATTCCGGGGGACTTGCTGAAGCGCAGGTTGTTCGCAGCTGCTTTAAGAACTGCCAAAGTATTGTCTTCTGTTCGCCCCTTCTGTAAATCTATGTATCCCTTGAAAGCTGTCAACTAGACGTCATCCTTGCCCTGAGTAACCTTCGGCTTGGCAACAGTGGTGGTGGTGGTGTGGAGGACCAATATTTTAGCGAATTGTTACTACTTCCTTTTTCACACGATAGTATTGCAAGCATTTTTTTCCGCAATTCTTGTTTTTCTTTATTTCCTTTTATGGGTATCCTCTGTAAATATTCCCTAAACAGTGTGTGGCTCTTACCAAATGTTTATCTCTTCATTATCACCTTTATTATGCACCACTCCTCTCCCAACTTCCTCAACATCACCTCATTCCTTAAAGTGTCTATCCGTCCGTCCATCTTGCTCGCCGTCAGTAGATGCCTTATGCTTGTATCTTTCATTTTTTTACCTGGTGTAATATAGGATACCTTTTCTGATTGGTCAGGATACTTTACTGTCGCCTTTTGGCGATAGTTATTGTTCATGAAACCTCTATACGTTGGTTGTTCAATAAGTCCTTAGTAAAAAAATAGAAAAACTTTATTTTGTGTAATTTTTTATACTTCAATATAATTTCCTTTTAGCTCTGTGCACTTAACCAAACGTTTCTTCAGCGTTTTTAAGCCGTCCAAGAAGTAGGATTTAGGAAGGTCTTAAAAATAAGTGTGTGTGTTGGCGATGACCTCTTTGTTCGACTTGAATTTCCGCCGAACCACTGAGTTTGGAAGTAAAAAAGTCACTGAGGGCCAAATCTGGTGACGACGTTTGATGTTGTAATAATCCGAATTTAAATAATCATAATTTTGCCATCATAACTGCGCAGTTGTACAATCGTGCATTGTCTTCGTGGAAGAGAGTTTTTTTATTTGCCAAATGAGGCCAAATGTATACCAATCATGTCATTTAACCAATTGTAAACATTCGCTGACACAGAAACAGATGTGCCTCGGCCTTCAACCAACTCAGGTTTGCCCTCAGTCTGTGTTAAGCCTTTTAAAATGGAATTGTTCCGCACGAAACTCATTTTTTTTCATTTTTCTAAATAAGCACAAGTTTGTTGCTTCAGTCGACTATGAAAATGAAACCACATGATAGATGTAGCCAAAACTTCAACCGCAATCTGGTGAGGTATGATGCTTGATAAAAGCAAAACTTTTCAGCGACTATGAGCGCCATGTCTTTGGTTTTCAAAGGACTTATGAACGACCCACGGTCTTTATATGGGACATGAACCTTCCCGATATGCCGACTAAGGTTTTTTTCCACAGCGTGGGTGATCCACAAAGGTTCGCTTGTTAAGAAGGAAGTCGTTGAGGACGTAATGTTGAACATGGTGTTCATTTGCCTCCAAAAATGTTTGTCCAACATTTCTTTAACCGTAAGGGTCGTGACATTTTTATCCCGAGCAGCCGCGCGTCATCAGTCAAGGTTTTCTCCGTTTTTAAAAATTCTTTGAGCATTTTGTTGATTTGTAAAAGTAATTTATCAATTAAATTTGTTTACTAGTAAAATTTTGTATTAATACTTATTAAAATATTTTTACAAACTTAGACTAACGACATCGCAGGTCGCGAGCCGTTGAAAAGCATCATCGCATGTCTGCTGCCAAGTCAGCAGAAATATTGATATTTTTGGGGAAAACTGTTAAAATCAACGATATCACTCGTTCGTGAAACTTTCAATCAAGGAATCAAATCATTCGTCCGAGAAGCTTGTGAATAACTCTAATATTTTTTAAAAAAAGATCAGAATAATGGCGGGAACTTCACAAGAGATGTCTCACTGTTCTTTCTTCGCAGTTTCACCATTAAATGCTCTAGTATTCTTTAGCCGCGAAGTGCTCTGGCATTGCAGAATCCGGTTCTAAATTGTTAATCGTGCTTGACTGATGTACACTCTCGGGTAATCTCTCCCTGAAGATCTGAAAGGAGGGCTAAGTTTACCTCCGGAATATTTTGTTCTAGAGGGTTCCATCACGGCTTCAGCTGATAAAAATTCATAAATAAAAGAGTTGAACTACTGCTCCTCGGAATAATAATGTGGTTTCCCGTTGCCTTCCACATAGTAGCACTACCATCGTTAAAGTAACGTTTCCATACCTGTTATTAGATGAGTTTCTCTGTTCTGACCCCTGCGGTCTGCGCCATCACTCACATGAAGAAGAGCTGTTGCTCTTTCTTTTAAATGATTTCAGGTTTTTTTGAGGGGGTTTTCGGTTGCCTAGTCACGACTCGACTCGTCGTCATGCCGTGGTCGAATTCGGTGCCACTCGATAGGACGTACCCTCTGGGTGCCGTCGCTTATTGTCCACATCTTTTCATTCGTCGAGTGCACTCGCTTATTCCGCAGCTAGCGTCTTAATCCAGGAGTGGGGTCATCATTAACAATCGCAAGGACGAGCCCTTTAGCTTTAAGACATCATCCCGAAGTACGTTTCGGAATTCCTTTATCTTCGAAGCCTGATTTCGTGATAACCTCTTGTAATGTTTTAACATGTTCTTCTGTAACCGATTCATTCTGTTACAAACGGAGCAATTTTAATTGTTGGATTTCCATAGATGCTTTGAATGGTGGTAAGGTCATTGGTCATTTTCTTTGAGAGAGTAGGTTCATGGTAGTGTGTGAAGCATATAAAAGTTAAATTGAAGTCTCTTAGGGAATAAAAATTGCAGTGTTGAAGAGTGTACTCTCCACCAATTTTATTTCATGGAACTGAAACTTGGATAAGCATAATTGGTCGCCAAATGCGGGGGTAGAGTATACTTAGTTGCGATTGTGATAAAAATGGGCGAGGAAGGATGAGGATGAATGAGTCATGAAAAAATCTGGAGTGAATGGGGTTGTAATTGACCCGTCTGAAAGAAAAGTCAAGTTGAGAGAATGGATGACGGTCGAATCACCAAACAGATCATGCCATCATCATGTGTGCGTATGGGCGTGTGTGTGAGAGGGAGAAGGAAGGGAAGGGGAAGGAGGGGAAGACCTAGATCGTCTTGGGTGAGTATGGTCGAAGAGACGTTTAAGAGGAGTCATATTAAAAGTCTCAGAGACTAAGAGAATGAATGTTAAAGAGGCGAAAGAATTTGAAAGGGATTGAATAGTGGGGAAGAAATGTTTAAATACGAGAAAATTTCCTGATTAAACTCAAAATCAGGCTCTTTTGACTTTTCATGTCCATATCCCTAAAGGAAACGTCGTGGGAGCCGAGGATTAATCTTGCGTGCTGTCTCGGCGCTCTGGTCCATTCAGATCTACGACTCGTGTTTCATAGTGCAGTATGTTAATGCCTTCATAAAAAATTGACTGTAATTTTTTTGCAAGTAGATGTTTGAAGCTTTTTTTAAATCTTGTGTGAATCTGAAGGGTTAGGTTTGGCGGGAAAACTTCTTTTTGTTTTGAAACTTCTGTGCCTGAAAATGTTAATTTAACTCATGGAGCATAATAAGCCGAAGTTAATGGTGAATTGAGTCAAAATTTTCTTACTTGATATTATGCATTGAGAGCAGTGTTGGTTGCGTTACTGGAGCTGGAATATAAGGTGGTCGATGCGAAAATGTGGTTCATTATAGATCAAGCATGAACGATATTATTTTCCTGACGAAAGCCCCTGGCAAAACGGCTCCCATTACCGGTCGTAAGGTTTATCTTGTGGTTGAAGATCGAAAGTACTGAAGAATGCATTGAACAGGTGTGGACGAATAATAATATTTTCGCGATGCAAAACATCGCTATCCCTTACCATAATTGCAGCGGTAGTAAGGATGATAGGTAGCCGTAAATCCTAATGATGGTTTCAATGCAGAGTGATAGACAATTGGTTTCCTTGAAAATGGCGTCATAAAGGGCAGTGTAATGTACTCCTAAATTGTCTTCTTTCTTTACTCTCTCGAAAGAGTGAGTAAGCGTTGGAAAAAATTAGTTACAAATATTGTCATAATTATTAAAATGCAATTGCAGCTCAAGGCGTTTCGTGTTTCTAGTGTTTTGTTGTGTCTTCGTTCCGCATTTCGTAGGAGAATTCCTTGTAGACTCCAATGCAAATTATCCCGCTGTACTTGCACACGACATAATTCGCATTCAGAGAAACTTCCATGCGACGATTTGGGAGGGCTTGGTAACAGTCTCTACTATTCTAATGGTACGTCTCTTGTTTAGATTTGCGCGATTGTAGTCTTTGGTATTAACAGTTACGCCTTCACGTCGTTGTGGCTAGTGGTTGTAAGTTGTATACTTTTTGTAGCTTACATGCGAATCGAAATATGGTGTTACTGGTGCGGAAATTTCGCCCATTTGGCATGGCCTTTATAAGTAATTAAACACGCATCGGCTTGATGCAAGAAAGAGGTGTGCATCAGTCATAAGATTCAAGATAGGGGGTATTCTTAAATACGATTTTTTTATTTTTTTTAACCAGAGATCTCATTTTTTCCCCGAGGACGAATATAATCACATTTTAGGATAGGTACTATTCTTTGAACAAAGTTCATTGGTGGAAATGGAATAAAAAGATGCAAGTTTCGTCACGCAGTCAATCCTCTTCATACGAAACTCAATAAATAAATAAAAGAAAATGATTAACCTTAGTTTGGTTTTGATAGGTTAAGATTGAGTTAACCTCGTTCTTCCGGAAAGGGCGATATTCGCACACTTAGGTTAAGTGGGGTCAATTACTGTCCTAGTACCGCCAGCCGTATCGGTCGAATTTATGCAATCGAGAAAATGGTACCCCTTGGAAGGATAACTTGAGTTTTTTCCAAAGTCAATATCAGGACGTGAACCTGGGTTCTTCTCGTTGGTGAAGAAATGCTCTGCTAACCAAGCTGCGACTAAAAACTCATGAAGGAATAATGGGGTGTTGAATATGTCCTATTTTCCAAACTCATCACGATCAGAGCGCATCGCAATGTAAGTGACCGGGCAGTATCGTACCGACTCGTACTCTGAGTGAAAAACACTTGATTCTCCTGTTGTACTATTTTTTGCATTACCGTCCGTCATAATCGTTTGGCATTGTCTTCAAGTACAGGAAAAGGTCTTTCTTCAAAAGATATCCACCTTATGTTAAGTGGCCCTTCCTTTGTTTTTTTATTTAAAAATGACTTTGGTGAAAAGTGACGAAACCCATCGAATCCGTATTCCTTCCTCTTGGAAAGATTTCCGAGTGTCTGGCTTCATATTGAGAGGTAGAATTTTATACCTTGAATGCCAAGAGCGTGTTCGAGATGATCTAAAGGGCGCAGACGGCAAAATTCTCGCTTTCGTGCTGAAGTGTTTACAGGGAAATCTTCCCGTAAACCCCTTGAACCAACTGTCATTTTTCAGAGAGGTGTGCCCCCTCGAGAAATATCATTTCACCTCCTCGACGCGTGAACCATGCTTGGTGGATGGATTTATGCCGCTTAAAAATATTTCTTCTCGCGATAAAATTTCCGTATCTGACATTGAAGAAGCTGTAATCCGCGACGCCAGCGTTTTCTACTGCGTTTATGCGTGAAGGCGTGGATTAGTGGGCTAAGTGCCATGAAAGCCTCTCAAAGAAGCGAGACTTGAAGGCTTTCTTTTTAAATGAGAATTTCAAAACATATTGTTTTGAGTCTCACCCTAGACTAGCGGCGTAATTTTGCAGACACTAACAGAAGTGTTGTGAATAGATTTAAAGAACCCGAAAGACGCAATTTGAGTATTAACCAAGTTCTACTGTTTTTTTATTATCAGGTGTCGTTGGGTTAGAAAGGAATATCATTGATTAAACCAAGCGTGTCATTTCAGGAAAAAAATATTTTATTGTAGTAGTAATGCATGAGTTGATTTTAGTCAATTAATTATATCCACTAGCTTAATTGCACTCATGTATGGAATATTTCGAAATGACTTAAGTTTATTTGAAATATGAAATCTTAAGATGGCGACTTAGAACTGTGAAGTGTAAACCTTGAAATTTCTTTTAAGTTTCTTATACTTTTCCTTGATGTGAATGAGCATCTTTTTAAGCAATCGGTGTCATAATTAACTAAATGCTAGGTATCGACGTGGATAGATGGACCAGTGTGCCACGGGGCACTCTAAAACTTCGGGAGTGGGAGGAATGCCGTGACCGTGGCGGCACGCGTTCGCGTCCCGGGCCGGATCTCGGTAGCTACAGGGCCTAGAGCGCATTGTGAGGCTTACGTGATCTATCACCTCCCTTGCTTTCCCACGACTGTACCCGTTCCCTCCCTGGGCACCCGCTCATCTGCTATGCGCTGTGCATTTTAAAAAGATATTAAGGGTATCGTCAATGGGAAAAATGCATAAATATAATTAACTATATAATATAATTAATTAAAATTGGGTAAATATGTAGGTCTTGGGTAACATTTCTGCTGTGCACAACGAGAAAGGGAATATTTCTAGGTAAGGAAGCAAATAAAGTTGGAAAGCGGCATCGAAGAAGAAGTGTTATGCTTGTTATAAATGCATTAATGTAAATTTAAAGAAATGATGTTGGAAAAATTGACAAAATTAATATTTCTCATTGTTATTATAATTGAAGGGAATGCTGTCAACATGGTCACTTGGCAAGTGAGCTAACTAAGGTCAGGTTGAAATTAAATTTTCGGGAGAAGTAGGTAAAACGTGGAAAATAATGTAATCTAATGTATCGATCTCAAAACCTAAACTATCGATACCACGAATGATGAGGTCTCAGGCGTGATGTCGATACCACGCCCCACATGACGTCGTAATCACTGTAGTACAAACACTTAACATGAAAAACATAATTATGATGCAAAAGATTTGTCATAGTAAAATAGCGGTAGTAATTCTCAAGTTCAATGGCCATAAACCTGGGGCCTTTTAGTCCTAGGTTGCTGATTGCCAAAGGTCCACTGAAAGGCGATATTCCATCCAGTTTCTACTAAACACTTTTTTAATTGTGGAATGCTAATTACAGGGTTAAGTGGTTAAGTGGCCCACCGTCACTTAAAAAATGGGCAGGTCGGCTCACGGCAAAGAAAAAAAGGTTGCCGACCCCTACTCTTTTATATAATGCAGGTTTTAACATTAAATTCTTTGCTCATTCCCAAAAATTACTAAAAGCCTTCAAATATATTAATTAAGTGCCCAAATTTTCACTGACACAACGAAAAGGGCGGAGATTATGTGGCGAAAATAAAAATAACTGTTTGTGTATAAAAGGTAAATAAAATTGGTATAAAAATCTAAATAACACGTTGATACGCAAATTTAATGCATCTACCGAGGGTATACGTGCTGGCGAAACTGCAGCATTCATTCATTTTCTGCTGTGGATGGTTGATGATACCCGAGGGAAATATTTTTTGTCCCATGTAATGCTCCATACGTAGTACAATAGGAAAGTTACAGCAGTATAACCGAATTGCATGAAGAGTCTACGATCAACGTGAACTTTATAACATGTAAAAGTCCAATATGACATAATTAAATTGAATTTTGTTGTTTAAGTATAAGGCCGGTGACAGTTGACATTCGATTTTCTGGCTAGTTCATGGGCACTGGCTTCTGCCGCGACTTGCTTTTCAGTTCGACGACATCCCCAGTTGCCCTGGGGGAGACGTGGAAGGAGCACTATCCCCATGCTCCAATGCCCCTAACAAATATTTACATTTTTTCCCCTTTCCGAAAAGTCTCCAGGATAAGTGAACCTTACCGAAGCAGGGAAAAAAATGTTGGTAACAGTTGACTTTAAAGGCGACCGTGAATAAATACAGTTATCATCCTAACTGGAGAGAAAAGTACCACTACCAATTTATATTTGAACGACTTGGTCCACTCTCGAGATAACTTCCCTTCGTCCCGTATCTAGTACTCCCCCCACCCCTCCTTTTCCGGTTCCCTCCGCTCTACTCCGTCGTCTTGTGGAGCGCGCCCACAGTGCTGACCTGGGAGTCTATTATGAAACTCCTCCTACGGCGAGTGTTGTGTATTTGTTAAATGACGTAGTAATAGGCGCCGTGAGTTGCTAATATGGCACGTTTCCATTTACACGCGGGCACATTAGTGTTTTCGATAGAAATGTGAAAGTAATGGATGCCAGTCAAAATTATTTTACCTGACGCAGTAAGGCAGTGTGTAGTCATTGATTTAAGGTAAAAATATTGCTCTTTATTACCAGCTAGGAAGTAATATCTCTCTGATGAATATAATATATGATGTCATGTACATATCTATATATTAACCTATAAGCCAAAGTTTTGTGTCCATGACTCCAGGTACTGAGTCACGAATCATTGACGGGAAGTTATAATGACGATTTTATAAATCAAACCACTTTACTTTTCCACGTAAACTTTTTAATTTTCACGACCCAGGTTTCGTTATAGCATAACATCATCAGGTAAAAATACAAGTCAAGCACCGTATATATACATATCTCTTGGCGGAGGGGAAGAGGAGGTAGGAAAGAAAGGATTGGTTGAGCTAGGAAGAGGGGGACTAAAAGTCTATGGTTTGAGGCGGAGGAGGAGGATTGGTAATATTGACAAATTAGCAATAATTGGATAATTAGATTGGATAAAAACCAATGAGATAATTAGCAGGCTGGAAGGATAGGGTCAATACAATGTTGCAAAAAGCCCACCTGACATCGGATTAGTTGGCAGAGGATTAGGGAAATGATTATTGTGAACGGGGAGGGAGAACCTGGAAACCGGGGTCGTGAACCGTGAAAATTAAAAAGTGTTGTGAAAAAAAAGTCGTGAAAATTAAAAAGTTTATGTGGAA
This sequence comes from Hetaerina titia, assembly GCA_037158775.1. Taxonomy (NCBI): domain Eukaryota; kingdom Metazoa; phylum Arthropoda; class Insecta; order Odonata; family Calopterygidae; genus Hetaerina; species Hetaerina titia. The sequence goes on along the minus strand of CM073779.1, from coordinate 52,462,449 downwards.
AAGTAAAGTGGTTTGACTTATAAAAACGTCAGTATGAAGATTTTCCTCAAAGTCACGCCAGAAACTGTTTTATTTGGGAAATTATAATTTCATGATGAACTTTAAAACAGTGATACGCAGATAATATTTCGTTTTCATTACTTTGAAACTATTTTGCATCACATTTTGTACAATATGAAATGTAGACGTATTTGTGCATGGGAAAATCTTCCTCATAATACTTGGTCCTTCAGTTTGTTTGCTTTAACAATATGGCTCCAGATTACCCTTGATTTGATTTGTCTGCGGATTTTTCGTGTTGCTCTCTTCCCACCTTCTCGAGATTTGAGTAAAAGTACAGTCTTAAAGATAATTAAATTCTTTGAAACGTCGATATACTTTTTTTTACAAAATACCATTTTGAAATACCAGAGTTTTATTATTTTTAATTAATTTAGAAAAAATAAGGTTACCTGTAGTATTTAATGTTTTCATTTAACTAAATAAAACAGTTTCTGGCGTAACTTGGTGGAAAATCTTCATACTGACGTTTTTAAAAAGTTTATGTGGAAAAGTAAAGTGGTTTGATTTATAAAAACGTCAGTTTTCATTTAACATTTTTGTACTATCCGTAATTTCGATTTCTTGGACGTAGGAGTAGTACAGTTTCCATTATCGTTTCCCCCGCATCCATTAGTTTCCCCTGCCACACACCTTTTTGGTGGCTCGCAGGATATTTATGTAGATGTAGATTAGCCCTCTAAATTCTAGATCCTCATTTAAGGTGAACGAGTACATAGTTTCACTGTGCTACAAATAATTCATTAACTACGCAAACTGCATTATTTTATTGTTATTAAATAAAGAATATAAATCCGTATCGTCGATCGTATTTAGAAATTCTTACTTCGCCAGTCATCTTGTTTTTTCATGGCTACGAGATTGGTTTAGCTTTCTGAGGTTTGGCTGTTCAGTTGACGATAGGTCTGTGTTCTCGTAGAACTATAATTCCACCCTTATAAATGTGTCTCCAAAGCGAACAAAATGCATTTCAAATTGCTAAAGAGCTCAAATTAACCACAAGGTATAAAATGGAGGGTATCCGTGCATAATCATCAATATTTATGCCACGACCATATTTTGCATGTTTTTCGAATATCCATGTTTTTCGATTATCCGTGCTTCATCGTGCATCCATCAGCGCCGATAATCGAGAGTTAACTGCACTTAGGTTTTTTGAATTAAGATATCCCTGCGTTGTCGACCTCGGTTATGGATCCGGTATTGAATATGTTATTTCGAGAATATGATTCAAGTAGTAAAAGCGAATTGAGAGATATAACCGTATCACAAATTGCGCCGCTTTGAAATCGAAAATATCCGCAAAATAACTTTAAAATGTAACGCTGTGTGCCTTTGTTGGACAAGGTTTTATCGCCATCCTGTCCCCAGTGAACCTCGCTCTTCTACGTTGTGTCTTTCTCTGTGCGCGGTGCGTGGAAAAGCTGTTCGTAAGCACGTGTAAGTCTCGAGAATAATAGGGGTGGTCCGGATACACTCGACCGCCCACTTGAGTCGGAATAACGGAACTTCAAATTGTGAAGCTGCACTCGGTCCCAAGAAGAGTTCGGCGCTTCGTATTCGGAACTCTCAAAAATTCTTCGCCGAAATTTTAAAAAGAAGCGACATCATCATCGACAGCGAAGATGTAATTTTATGTCAGTTCCGTCTCTCATCGGAAAGGACGGGGAATTTCAGTTAACAGGAGGTGTGTGTGCTTATTGCGGGGGCAGTCGGCGGCGGGCCGCAACGTGGTGCGTCCAGTCCCGGCGAATACAAGATGCAGATCCGGCGTCAAGGGGAGCGGGCGGGAAGGGGACGCGGCATGTCATCATATGGGCGCGCAATGGCGCCGCCACGAAGCAGCCAGCCCGCGCGCGAGGCGGCCCTCCAAGACCTCCCACCGGCAAGCAACACGTCCGCCGCCGCCGCCCGGGGCCGCACTGCCCTCCCACGGCAGAGCGACGCCTGCTGGCAAATAGGGGCCACCTAGTATGCAATGGGTGGCTTTTTCCCGTCCTAATCATTAGCCGTAATGGAATGAACTGCAGGAACGAGAGATTCAGAAAGTATTTGCTTTGTTGTCATTGTGTGGGTCTTCCTAATGACTAACTCCGGCCGTGGAAATCTTTTGTGTTGGGCCGGGCGAGTGTGTTGAGTGGGCGGAGGTCGTCCACCTCTCCTCATTATCCTTCCCCCCCTTCCCACTCCCTTTTCGCCCGTCCTCCTCCCCCGGAATCCTCCTCCCCCTCCTTTGCTTCTCACCGCCTGCTCCCCCGCCCACCTCTCTAATACCCCCAATCTCCCTCCCCCTTACAATTCTTACCCCCGCCCCCCGCTATATCTCCGCCTTTCTCTAACACCTTTTCCCCCAACCCCTCACCCCGACCACCGCATTCCTTCGCCTTACCACCGCTTCTTTCATCCGCCCCACAGCGTCGGCACTCAAGGTCACGGCCCCTCTTCCTCTCTCTCTTTCTTTGCCGCTTCGTTCCCATCATCTCATCCTGTTCTCCTCCCCCCACATACCCTATGAAACCTTCGAAGCCCCCTCCCTTCGCTCCCGTCCCCTCTCGGCGGCCCTTCTACTTCGCCCCACTCCCCTCTTCAATCCTCCCCACTCCCCTCTTCAATCCTCCCCCCCTTTCCTCTCCGCTCTCCCCCGGGCCCTGGGTCGGCCGCCGCCGCCGCCATCTCCGCCCCTCAGGAGGGATCCCTTCCCTCCCCGCACTCCTCCTCCCTCTCCTTCCAGCACGACCTCGCAACGCAAACGCATCCACGGCGGCTGTGCCCTCCGCGCGCACCCGATTCTGGGTTTGTCGAATGTGTGGCGGCATCGCCGAGTGAGACTCCAGCGGCGAGCATTCTCTCCACCTTCTGGCCGACCATTACCAAACTTCCCGATCTCTGCCTTTCAGGCGCAAAGTCGGCTTCGAATGCTAAATTTCGCACCATTGGCTCTCGGTGGGAATCGGATGTTGATGGTAGGAATGGGATAACAATGGACTCCCATAATTCGATATCTCTCGATCGAAATGCTCCGAAATGGTAGTTCAGAGCATCTATCCTTCAAGTTCCAAATACTTGAAGTGGAAGTCGATGTTAGCGGTAAGTTAGCGACAACTATGGACTCAATTTCACCCTGAAGTGGTCGATTTAAATGCTCCTTAAGAGACGCCGAGGGTGAAAAGTCGGCTTTGTTGCCAGATGTCGCAGCTCATGATGTTCTTGGGCAGTACTGGTAGTTCATCGTTTATGGTTGAAGTACGTTAGGATCGGACGCCATTTATCTCGAAACCAATAAATCGAAATTTTCTGTGATAGACGCCATGCTCACCCTAATGATGTAAGTGATGTTCTCTCCCCGAGCGTTAGCATTCCTGGCGGAGGCCTTGGATGCACTCCCCCGTGCCCAGGGTTGGGACCCCCCTCTACCTTACTGTACCTACATGACATCACTTCGCAGGTACCTGAGACGATATCGTTCACTTTACATCCAACGAGCGGTAACGCCAAGAGAGGACGAAAAGGTCATCCTTTAAGCAATGTAATTGTTAAATCTGAACTAGAAGTGGTAGATGACGGTATTGCCGTGAAAAATGCTGTGGTGCTTAACTTTTTCTCTTATAATCGCGATTGTGTGATGGAAGAACGAATGGGCATTTAGCTCTGCCAGGAGTCTCTATTCCTCATATGTTATTTGGGTGGTCTAATCAGCCGATATTATGGAGTGGGATCTTAATAAATCCCAATTTGGTGTCAGAAGCTAACTCGAGTGCCCCGAAGCGCCGCTCTGAAAGCCTCGGCCCGCTTCCCCTCTTCGTGACTGGAGGCTCCCATAACCCCGTCAAAACTTTCTTCTCATAACAATTTTTGACGAATCCCGCGGTTCTTCTTTGAACTTTGATTACTTAATAATCACTTTCTCCAGTGGATTCCAAATGCTTGTCGCATATTTTAACTGTGGCGTAGCTAATGTAAAGAAACCTCTCATTTACTTGCCCATTGCTTTTACTGGAAGGTCTTCTCTGGAAGCCAAGCCAAGGAGGCGGACCAACTTGCTCTTATAGCGTATGTATGGCGTGAAAGGCTTGTAGGTAAAGTGGAACTCTTATTGATATGAAGAGATAAAAAGTTGACATTTTCCGACAGTCCGTTGATAACCATCGTTTTACGTCTTCGTTTCACAGTGCCCATTTCTTGAAGGCAAAGCATCATGCCCGAGACAAAGGCGTCGGGTACAGATCCGGGTTGTCAAAATCTTATTATTTCATCTTATACATTTGCATCTACATGGTACCACGAAATCCTCCCCGAAATGATGGATTTTACGACGTTACATCACATGACGCACTATTAACGTACGCAACATTACAAGACGCACTATCCACCTCGCATATTACCATGGCCTTGTAATTTTATCTAACAATTAGAGCATGCGATATGATGTAACCCGTAAGGTTTGGGACTAATAGAGAAATTATGTCATACATCCGAAGGTATCGAGGGTTAGAATGTTTCTGTGTGCAACTCTTCGTTTACGTTTGAATTTGTCCTGCTCGATGTATTACCGATTGAAATGCAATCGTTTTTTATTCAATTTTACAATAAACAAAGCTAGCATGCATATTCATTGCCCTTAAGGCGATTTCAATGGGCGGCGTGGTAACCGAGTGGGTAGAATGTTCCGCTACTGACCGAAGACTCCTTGGTTCATGCCCTGGGCAATGCCTTTGGACCACCTCATCTAAAATTTAATGTTATTTTCTATTTTATGTAACTTAATGGGAGACCGAATGGTGGCAGAGGGAATGGAACTGGTTCCCTTAATATTCTCAATGCGCGTACGTGTAACTAACTCTTGAAATAAAGTAATGTACGTGGTTGGAAAGGTTTAGGGCTTAGTTCGGGATGAGACCTATTCTCGTCTTTCAAAATCACCTTCAGGTTAAGCACTCTCATGATGAGACAACTTCCTGAACAGCTATTCTGGTTTTTATATATGCAGAAAGAAATTTGATCGGTGATCATGATTATTAGCGGTTAATGGTTTTCATCAGACATTAATTATAGGTATATAAATTAATAATGTTGGATATTGACTGATGAAAATGCTCGGGAAGGGTTTCGGGTATATTCTGAATTTTTTTATCATTTGCTCATTCTGGTTTGTTGGTAACCTTAGTAGGTTTTGAGAAAATTTCCTGTTTAATTTCCTAAAATATCCCAATAAAAGAATTAAGTCTAGTGGTTTTCGTTTTAAAATTCACCTAATAAAGAAGTTCACTCACATCTTCCGTTTATTCACTTTTTCTTCTGGGTTTTTTTGCCATGTTTAAATGCGTTACAAAATCCATACCCCCGCGCTGTACCGCCTTGCTCTTAAATGTTTACATGGGCATGACCTTTCTAACTTCTGACGGTGTCATTTTGTAAAAAGCATTCTCGTGTGTCTATAACCTGACCGTAGTACGTATTTTCCAATTTTATAATTTAAGTAGTGCGATTCCCGTCTCAAACAACCCACCATGGGAATGCTGAACTCTCCGTTAGAAAAAAGTTAGAATTCCTGCCCAATCGGTTTTCCGGACGAAGATCAATAAAGATTAGTATCGATGGAGTCGGATGTCCTTAATTTTTTTCGTCTACGGGCTCAGTTTAGAATTGGAAGATCACTTACGCCTGTGACTTTGAGCTTCTAAAATCTCACCTAAGGTCAGCGTGTATTAGCGGTAGAAACGCTTTCGGGACTCGATTTAAAGAGGGTTATTATCTCGTGGTGACCGCTAGAAAACATTAAAATTCCGAATAGGCTGTATGCAGTCATGCTTAAAAAAGGGTAAATGTTTTCGTTCAAATTCTTCTCGAGAGTCGCAAATAATAATTGCGGAATCCGTCGTATTGTTAGTCACTCGTCAAATTTATATTTTACCCGTAGAACGCTATGCTTAGGTCTGTTATTATCCAAACATTTTAATCTACGTAACCTGCGACGTCACTGCTCTATCCCGTGGATGCATACAATCCATCAACTTCTCTAAAAAATAAGAATATCACCAGTGGCAATCTCCAAATGGTCCGTGGGAAAATACCATAGTAAGCTACTCGGTTGGAGAGCCGGTTCCCTTCCCTGTGCCACCCGCGGTTCCTCGGAAATTAATGGTACCCAAAAAATTGCACAATTTTTGGTTTAACGAAATGGTGCATGTGCAGAGACATAAGGCGGACTTGAACTTTTGCTCTCCGCCCTGCAGACGAAAGCTCTGCCACTCCCTGGGTCTCCGCTTGGACGCAATCGCAAGAAATCCGTCGCGCATTGCCCGTCGACGTTGGAGACCTGCATAAATATTGCCAAAATTTCTGCTATAGGCCTTAAAAATTGTACTTGTGCCATTTATACTTTGAAAACCAACTTTTTACGGAATTTATTTTCAAAGTTTAAATAAACATTTGGTGACACGCTGACATCCCATAATCTGGTTCTTTAAATTCATTGTTATTAGCTTGGCGTTAAGAGTATGCGAATTATATGGAGAGGGAGAGTGGGTCAAATTTGCATTTGAAAGTGGAATGAAATATTCTCGTATACATGAATTGAATTGTAATAATTTTTTATTTCTCTACTACACGAAGCTCGTGAGTAGATCTTAGGTCTGATATGCTTCTCGTAGTGTCTCTGTATTTTATACTTGATTCTTATAATCGGCAGTTTGAGGCCAAATGCTTGCAAATGCATTCGGCATCTATCTGTTAGTGAATGTTATACGGCGAAGAAGAATACTGATAACGTTTTTGGTAATTTCTGCTAAACATTGTTCAACGACAAATGTTGTCCCTTCCTCTCTCCTCCACCACTTTGGCTCGGTTGTTTTCTTGGTTAGTGCTCTTCCATGTGTAGATCTGTGAATTTACTTTAGTTTAGAATAATTCAATTATGTGGGTTGAGATATCCTACCGCAGTTGAAAAGGTAGAAAGAATAATTTGAAATTATTCATGAAGTTGTTCAGTTTTCGGGTCTGCTTCCACGTCGAGTCACCAACCAAGGACATCGCAACGTGAAGGGAAGCCCGATGGGCTTCGCGCATCGGCACGCCGAAGAAACATGGGGACGAATTTCCATTTTTGTGACAAAGCTTATAATTATTGAAGTTCACATTTAGCTCTTGTCAGAAGCTGCCTATGACACTCCATGTGGTGTTGTTTGTGGGTCGAGTCCCGTCCGTGCCCAGCCTGCCTTATGTGGACTCGAACCTGTGTCGCCTACGCTTGGCGTTTCAGGGTGTGGCCCCCCCATCCTCCCCGTCCCCCTTGTGTGGATCATCTGCCATTTCACCGCCTTGATTTTCTCTCCCAAGTATTCCCCCTTCCTCTCTCTCGACTATCTTTTCTAATCTTTCTCTTCTCTTCGCACCCCCTATTTACTATTACCATAATGGCATAGTACACCGGGCAGGGGGAAGAGGAAACAAATGTTGTCCCTTCCAGCCCAGGTAAACTAAGATACAAATGCAAATCTAATCCTTTTCCACCAGAGGTATGAATTAGCTGTCACAGAGACACACCTAATACATCTATCTGGTGTGTCTAATATTTCCTCGTACGTCCCTACTATAATTAAAGAATTTTCTCGAATATTTTCAAAAAAATCTTGGCATATGTGCGCCTTTGAAAATTATTTTTCGGAGAAAGCTATAAAAGACTTAAAATCTGGACAATTTAGCCACGAAGTGTGAAAAAGCTAGAGGAAGTATTGATATCATCAAAAACATCTCTAGATGATTTAAATGTATCTCGAGGCATATCATGTTGAGATGCGTGCATACTCGTATAGCTCGACAAAAACAAGTACAAACGTCGCCAACACAACTATACGGACACGGTCCGTGAGTTATAGGGCTTAATATGACAGCGCGTTATGACGATGGCAATGGCTGGCGTGAAAGCCATCCATAAGTGGCATACTCATGAGGTGTTATAACTTGATAATTTTCAACGATAGTGTCCAATTTTTCAGTCGCAGTTAGTCATTGATACACAGTAGTTACAGGGAACTAACTTAGAGCAAAAATCCCTTCTCTTCACGAGTGTGTATGTCGAAGTTACACTAGTTGGTGTCGCAGAAGGCCGAATCGAGCGACGTTCGGCACCCGTGTGAAACGTAGTCCGTAGATGCTACGAGTTATAGGTTTGGAAAAGGGGTACTATTCCATCCATCATCTTTGGCAAAGCTGCATGCGCGGAAAAGAAGGTGAGAACAAGGAAGGGCGATAGCGAAAGTCTCAGCTAAATTTTCAAAATGCCACACACTTACGGTCTGATAATCGATTTCCGAGTTAAATTATTTTGCTTGTGATTTACTTTGGCCAAGCTACATCTTTACCCAGAATCCCGCGGTCGTGTGTGCAGTAATAATTTTTCGCCTGCCCTATACACGAGGATATTACGTTTCATCATGCTGCTTCCGATTTTCACAGACGTTTCTTACTGAGAAAAAACGCATGCTTCAAATGTCGGAAAATGGTCTAATGCTCGTGCAAGAACCTTCCGTGTCAAAGAAGTCGAATATGAAGCTTTTGCTTGGATTTCGGTTGTAAGAACCCTTATTTTGCTAATAAAAATGATTCGCATGTTGTGAGGAAATTTTTGGTATTAGAAGCAAGTGAAATAGACAGGAGAATGAAATATACTTTTAAAATGGAATTAATGGATAAGTAAATTGATAACTGCCATGCATCATGGCGATTCTATCCAGGCAATATAAATGCTGCTGCTCTATTCATTCGTCGTATTCGATTTTACAGTGGACAATAGTGTAGGACTATGAATGATAACAGAAAGCCATGTTTAAAAAAAAACCATGTTTGGACCAATCTTGCATCACATTAAGTACATTTTCCACATTGTTCCCTACAATTATCTTTAATTTTCACTCATTCAGTGTTTTTGAAATGTCTTTCCTTGAAATACAACAAATGTTTTCATTAATATTCAGATTCTGCTCCAAATATCAAATATTACATGTATTTTTTAAAGAAGGAAGCCAATTAAATATATTATGGTATTAATATGCATAGGTTTTGCATATAGATATTAGAAACTTTAGAGGGTGAAAGTATATATGTGATTTTGTTCAAATTTTTTTCTGTTTCAAAGTAATTTTTTGCATGCATTTAATGCAAATTTATTAATGTGTATTTCATGATTTCCCAAGCAAAAGGACATTTCTCTGATTACTTGTTGCTGTTCCTCAAAGTAATATTTTGATCCTTTTTTTTTCTTTTCCAGAACAACCACGTTATGCAACTGCATATGCATGTGAAGGTTCTACTTTGAGCATTGATTGTCGGGAAGGGGAATTGATCCATCTCATCCGTGCCAATTATGGTCGTTTTTCTATAACTATATGTAATGAGCATGGAAACACTGATTGGAGTGTCAACTGCATGTCCACTAAGTCCCTCCGAGTACTTCATAACAAGTAAGTAAAAATCCTTTCAATATTTTCATTTTCATAGACTGACTGAAACCTTAGAAAAATGGATGGGAATTTATGCTGCAGATAATACACAGGCCTCCTTTGTTGAGGGCTCAGATTCACATCCTGGTTATGGAATTCTTTCCATGTTATTATACCAATCCCTTACTTGGCACCTTTTGCAAAGCAATTGAATGTCTAATGCTCCATCCATTGGATGGGATGTGACTCGGGGAGGAGCCTAATGTTGAACTATCACTCTTCTTTAAAATGAAAATGTATTATTTTGGTTTTCCAAAAATTATAATTTTTAGATTTCAAAAGCATTAGGAGTTAATTGCCAAGGTTGATTAATTAAGGAAAACTGTTAAGATTAAATGTCATTTTTGGTTATGGCATACATATCCTGTTCAGTGCTCAATAGTTTTAACGTTTTTATCATTTAGGAGCACTCATATTTTCATTTTAATCCATATATTTAGTTGAGAATGAGATTAGGAACCTATAAATTATGTATATTAACCTCGAGCATTTGATATCACAGGCCGCATTCAGGAAGTTTGAATATGCACACATAGTGGAAGTTGAAATAACATGCTACTCACAATGACTCGATAAAGCTCTTAAAAGTGCAATTGTTTTATAATTATTTTATTCATATTGATTTTATCTTACTGAATTCACTGTGCTTTTTATATGCACACACTCGTTTTCTGGCTAGTGTAAATACTTAGATTAAACTGGCTGATAGTAACCGTTGTTTTTGCACAAAACAATATGAAACTTAAATTTAATTAATGGAGTCAATAGCTCTTTTGATGGCTTACATTTATTGAAAGTGTTATTAGGTGAAATGAAAGTGTCATCTGAAAACATATTTGACAGGTTTATCAATTTAAATGCTCTCTTCTTGTTGCAACTTATCGTCCAATATTTCAGGTGTACTCAACAGCAGAATTGCAGTATTCTTGCCAGCACAAGCACGTTTGGTGATCCTTGTCCAGGCACTCTAAAGTACTTAGAGGCCCACTATCAATGTATGCCAGGTAAGATGCATGTATATGTATGCTGGTGGTTTAATTTTCCTTTTAAGATAACAGATTAGTGCACAACAGAAAGGGTAATGACAGAAATACAGTTCATAGGTCTGTGATGATTTAAATATAGTATGTCATTGAGAGAACATCTAATCCTGGAACCCTAGCATGTATTGTATGCTTATAGAGTGGAATATTGGCACTTCAGATGTGCTAATGTTCTTTTGGGAATACTGTGTTTTGAATTGCGTGGTTAGGTGTCACTTTGTGGAAGTGGTTTATACTGAGAAAGAAATTAATTGGTTCTCCCACGTGCATTTGTATGAATACAAGAAGAACCAAGTCCTTTCTTTCTCGGGACTGTGTTTTGTTTTAATTTGATTTAAAGAGTATTTAACTATGGAAAAGTCCTTATTTTTGTTAAATAATTAAATTTTTTATCCTTGCATTTCCTCAGCCAAGAAAAGTGTATCACAAATGTAAGTCTGTTACGAATATTGTCAGTATGTAATACCTCAATTTTTGCAAAATAACTTAATAAATGAGTATAATTTTTAGCTAAAATTTATGGTGTAGAAAAAAACACCATATTTTACAAATGTGTTAATTCACAGAACTGTTATTGCTTGTACACATATTCAAATAAGATTCCGAGTGCATATTTCCCATCTACCAAGTACAGATAAAATAAACTTTCTAGTTAGAGTTGGAAAACTCCCAAAAGTGATGTCTGTATTTCATTCCAAATCATGGAATTTGGATATAATCAATCAATCAATAATATCAATGGAATTTCACATATAATATGAAATCATACAAATTGTAATCAAGAGGTAAAAATTTTTCTGAGTTTTTCTCAAAGTCTTTAATTTAGTTCTCAAGTTACCTTGCTCTCATGGTTAATTACCTTAAAACCATGGCCTTTGAAGTTCTGTGTGTTAGAAATTACGAAGTTATTTCAATTATTTAAATTTAATATTTAACCTACAGTCAGAATTCTCACTTAAAGAATATTCCCACTTTGTAAGTGGAAATTCTGGCTTTTATACAGCAAGTACCTTTTGGACAGTACTCATTCTGTGAAGCTTTCACCTCCCATTTGGTGAATTAAATTTTCATTTTTCATTTTACTTTGCAGCTGCCACAACAACCACCACAAACAGGCCAAGTCCACCATGGCTGGTCACTTCTCGGCCAGGTTCATGGAGCACGGCCAAGGCACCCACCCCCAAAGCAGTGGGTGCCCCAGAAGTAGTGGGTGCAGTAAGCTCAACACCCATGCCCACACCATTACACCCATTGCCCTCTGTGGTGTCCCCAGCACGGCCCCGGCCACAGGAGGATCCTTCTTCTCTCCACCCATTGCCTGGGGAGGATGAGGAGGGGCCCAGGGTGGTGGATGAAGGGCCTAAAGGAGACCCTGATGAGTTGCCCATGAGCAGTGTTACTGCACTCTCTCTCCCTGGCACACCACCATCTCCCCCAGCATCGTCAACACCCTTGGGGAAGACAACTGGAAGGCCAACAGCAGGTAAAATCCCTTCAAGCGTAGTCCATCTTACCCCGTTTTTCAAATTTTCTTAGAATTCGTCCTGATGTTATCATATATCCTCCGTGTATAAAGGGTGCATGAGATTGCTGTTGAAAAGACAATATCTTTGATTTTGAAGATGTTCGCTACAACATGGGAGAAATATTAGTTACAGAAATGATCCATGTAAGCCAAAACACAAAAGCCTTTCAATTTCATCAAATCACTTTGAAAGCTTAAAATCTGCAATTAGAATGAATACTTCATTGTGCCAAATATGGCTGAATACTCCATTTGATGATGAGGCTAATAGAGAGTTTTTTCCCATGCCGTTTTCATTATCAGAACCTATCAGCAAGTGAGCAAATTAGTGATATTATCAGAATTTATCAAATTTGGTTTTCTGGAATTGTCTCCATGAAAAACATTCTTTGTTTCATGATCTGTGAAAGGCTAAGAGATCGGAAAAAGTACTTCTGTGAAAGAAGTCTTACTAAAGTGTGATATTAATGGAACTATTAAATTCCAAGACAGTAACTTTAACATAGTAACCTGCTAATATGCACACTTTCAAATTTCACTCTGAAATAATCATTTTCTAATAAATCAATGCTAGTGAATAAATTAAGCAAGGGAGCAAGCACCTTTTACAAGCACCTTTTCTTGTAAAAAACCAACCACAGTTATCTACCCCAAGGCTGGTTTGATAGGCAAGAGTAGAGCTCAACTAATACTAAGCCCAACAACTTGACAAATTCACATATCATGCATGGTCTGGGAGCCAGTTCCTTTCCCTGTGCTGCCTGTTAGTTCCCTGGTAAGTCTGGTACCTGAAAAATAACACATTAGGTTACCTAGAGGTATTACCCAGAGTCAGTAGCCTAGCACTCCACACACTGGAGCCCTCCTTCATATTTTTAAAATGACCATAATGTTATTAAGTAATTCATTACGTCAATTTCATTTTTTTTCTTTGGAATTGGATTGAACATCAGCCTGTAGATTGAATTGAAATATATTGGCAGTCATTTTGTGGAAAAAAATCACTGTGGTTCATTCAGTTTTCCACCGCAAATTAATTCTTCCATTATCAATTGTCCAGTGCATACCACAGGAAGGTAGTTAAAAGTGTGCATATTCTCTAACATGACTCACTCAAAGTTCAAATGTCCATATGGATTTCACTTAGTGCTGTGAGGGCAGCTGCTTGTCTACAGAATATGGGGCAGACAGGCATCAAGAGTAAAATAGAATTGCAATGGCAGAATGAACTGACCACTGGGGTGAAGAACAAGCACTCTAGTGGTCCAAGAGCCTCTATTTGTACCAAAGATATATTAATAAATAATCTGTGAACTTTGCATAATCAGTGCATCTTCGACTATTTCCAACGCAAATTAATATAATGTTTACCCGTAGAGGTTCCACCGTAGTTAATTAATTTTGTAGAAAGACACACTCTTCCCCAGAAATTGTAGTGATTCTTTATCATGTGTATGTGATTATAGTTCTTAGGGGATAACTTGTATGTACTCTTACCATTTCAGCTCCTGGTACCATTCACCCTGAACCAAGTACCCCTTCTCCGAGTGTGCCATGGCTCAGGGAAGGGGAATCGTCACAGTCATGCAGCCCTACAACAGCACGCGATTTATACTGGAACTGGACAGCAGCTGGAGAGGTAGCAGTCCAGCCATGCCCAGGTGGTGCAACTGGTGTTGCTCGATGGCAGTGTTTGGGTGGTGGGCAACGCTCTGCCAATGGCCCGGACCTTGGTGAATGTCGTTCAGTGTGGCTCACTAGCCTCGAGTCGAGAGTGGAGGAAGGCGACTCAATAATGGGCATAGCAAGTGATCTTGCACAAGTGACTGCGAGTAAAATCTTATATGGTGGTGACATGATGACCACCACAAAGATTGTGAAGAAAATGGCCCAGAAAATGAGCTTAGACATCAGAACATTCCCTGATCCTAGGCAGCGTGAAGCCATAGTCACTGAACTCCTTCAGGGGGTGGTGAGGACTGGGAGCAACCTTCTTGATGGCTCACAGAGGGCTTCTTGGAGGGACCTTGCGTACGAGGAGCAGATGCGTGTGGCAACGTCACTCCTCATTGGTCTTGAAGAGAATGCCTTTCTGCTGGCGGACACTGTGGTTCGTGAAAAGGAAGTGGTCCAGTCAGTGAAAAATATTTGTAAGTTCTCTATGAAGTTTGCTTCAAAATTATGTACTTTTCTAAAAAGAGTGCATGCCTTTAAATTGAATGATGCCCAATCATATTAAATCATTACTGGTAACTGTGATAAAGGTAATTAGGATATTAAGAGTTTCCATGTTTTAGGTGCATACTTTCACAGTGGTTTTTGGAATGACTAGTTGTAGGAGTTATGCTTGTGTTGAGAATTAATTCCAGACGTGCACTCCAACCATCAGTTTGGGTCAAATTTACAAATGACCAGAAAGTAACCAGATGTACTGTGTATGGTGTAGGTCTTAGGGTAACAGGTAAGTTCTGAAATTTTCTGACTAAGAGAGTTGGTACAATCAAAAACAAATGTAGTAGTCCGCCATGCACTGATAGAATGTAATGATCTGCCAAAATTCTAGGATCAAATATTTAAATCTTTCAGCTCTTTATTTTCTCCATCGATAACTGAAGACACAATGGTAGTCAACTTTAAGATGCTGCTTCCATTTTAAATTAAAGCAAATTTATATTACATTGGCTATTACTAAATGAATAGTAGTAATGGGTTTTGGAGGTATTGGATATTTTGTGATAAATGGAAAACAGAAATTTGATGCCAATGCAGTGTGTGTATGAACATTTTTAATGTGTAAATACTCGATGAGTGTCTTTTTAAGAAAGATGTCAAATGAAATCATATGTTTGGGAGTCGTGGGACTAGGCAATGGCTTTGAACTTCATTGTACAATTATTGCAATTTATTGGTATTGAAAAGAATGCGCAGTGTTGGTCTGAGACTCCTCTTTGTTTCAAATTACACAGTGCAGTTAGAATCCTGATGTAATGATAACAATAATCTCAGTATAATAAGACCCAAGATACAGTTACTTGTCCTAATATTTAGTTCTAAAATAAGTCAGTGATAGGTGGGACTACATATTGCAACCACGGTGGTCATGATATATAACCCACCTCACCTTATTAATCTTCTAATTAAGGCAAAATGTACAGTATGTTAGTAAGGGATGAGACAGAGATTAAAATTTGGGAATGAAAATGTTTGAATGACTAACTTGATAAGCAGTATATATATAAAATTCTTATTATTTAATTCTAGAGATTCAGTAAAACTATTTAACAATCTACATCTTGATTTACTCAGAAGATTATGTTCTGTATAAGAAAGAATTATTGCAACTGACATTCATAAAAAATTCTGAATTCACCCTTAGGTTTACATATTTTTCTTTGTGAAAATAGTCATCCAAAGTCTCTGATGTGCCATATGCATGGTTCAGTTCACTAGTTCAGTCACTGAGATTGACTTTAACATTTTAGTGCATGTTATTACAATTAGTGAAGTGCATGCCATGAAAGTTATGCTGTCATTTAAAGTACCATAAATGATTATTAATTAAGAGAGCAAGTGAATTTTTAGGGATTTTGAGCTCTTATTATAGATTCCACTGTATTTTGAGTCGACCATAATTGAAATAATGATTTTACTGTATTTTTTCCATGCATATCATTATGTTGTTAGTGATGTGATCACTTTATGATTTGTTAGAAGATAGGGCTCCAGGAGTTGACAAAATGATATATTGTACTTTGGAATGCTGGAGTGAAGAGGCTGTTCAAATTTGAATTTAATTTTCTGTGCATCCAAAATTAAGAAATACAAATGTGAACATTTTATAACTGTTAACCATACAGCCCATTCATAAAAAATATTAAAAAAAAATCAAAATCACTATTTGATTGAACATGTTTGCAGACCAAAGAACTCCTAAACATTGTTCAAATTTAGAAAATACATGGGCACAAAAGAAGGCATCTTGGTCTTCATAATTGGCAGAGGATGCAAGAAAATGAGACCTTCCAATCTTTCATTGACTTTTTGATTTGGAGAAAGTATCCAACAATAGAGATTGAAATGGAATGATGACTTCATAAAGGAAACAGGATTGACTTAATAGGAGAATCATTGACTATTTGGAGAAATAGTAGTGGTTAAATGTAGCCCCTGTACTAAAAGGCAATCATGAAGAAAGGAATTTTATATGATTGCTTTTTTACCTTTGATATTCTGATCACTGAATAATTAGAGCCAAGGAATAGATTGGAAGTAAAGAAACACTTCATTAAAGTGTATGTCTCGAGCAAGCAGTTTGGAGTAAGGAATAGACACTAAAATAACAGCTGAGAAGGGAAGATGTGAACTAATGAAATGTGGTGTGGAACCATAATGAAAATTGAATGTCTTGAGCCTGAGGGGTTCGGAAGAGAAGTCCATTGAAAACAGTGTAATGGAAGGAAATTCTCTTTGTATGTGCTCTAAATTTTAGCTGCCTCAATGTGCAACATTTATAGAAAAGAATGGAAAGGAAGAACTGCAGAGAAAGATGGAGAATGGAATGAATTAAATTTATGCCGAAAGTTTAAATGTGGGGACTATGAAGAAATGAAGAGGCAAGTTATGTTTCGAAAAAATGTGATACCTGCAGAAAACTAATTTTATAACTGATGATTTTGATACAAAAATGTGTGCCTTAGGTATCCCTTGATTTCTTCTTATGTCTACTGGACATCTTTTAGGATGGTTGTTTTGTATCATTATTGTCTCTGATTAATATTTAATTATGTTGGTTGAACTCCGCCTTCTTTAATGGTGGCTCAGCAATTTCACTTATTCTGGTCTAAAATTTGTAATTTCAGTCTTGACTTTGTGGAAATTATCCATTAAGGAAAGAAAAAATACAAAATTGTTAACTCCACTTAACACTAAGTGAGATTAACAAAGCTACATTTTTTCTTTCCATAATTAGGTGTATAGCTTTGTTTTTGATATCCACTTTGCACTAGCAGAAGCACCTACTTCAGTGCTAAGTCAACTGGTTAAAATTATTTCATATTTAGTTTTTTTACTGTGAATTTCCTCTTTCATTTGATGATGCCCTTCATTACAGTGTTGTCTGTGCGAGTGTTGGAGACTCGGAATGTGGGTGTGGAGGAATTTCCGTCTCCACGTGCCGGGGAGCAGTGGAATGCCAGCAGTGACTGGGTCCAGCTCCCCCGGGCTGCTCTCCTTGAGAACGGTGAAGGTGGCCTCGTTCGGCTTGTTTTCATCGCATTTGACCGCTTGGAGGAAGTGTTGAGGCCAAAGCCAGTGAGCCCTAGCTGGCGGGATGGAATGCCGATGATGAGAAAAGCCACACGGGTGCTAAATAGCAAAGTGATCTCAGCTTCCCTGGGGAAGGGCCGACACATTCAACTGTCTTCACCTGTCAGGCTTTCCCTACGTCATATTCGGACAGAAAATGTCAGTGATCCTGCGTGTGTATTTTGGGATTACACTACTAGGTAAGTCTTTTATAATATATAGTAATGTACGTAAGCCAGAATATTAATTATATTCTATTGACATTTGAGAATTAAACAACTTCTTTTCCACTTAAAATTTTTTATTCTCACGACCTAGGTTTCGATATAGTATAACCTCATCAGATGTTATCAGATGATGTTCTACTAAAGCAAAACCTAGGTCATAAGGATAAAAAATTTTAAATAAAACAGTTTCTGGCATAACTTGGCGGAAAATCTTCATACTGACTTTTAATAATCAAACCACTTTACTTTTCCACATAAACTTTTTAATTTTTACAACCCAGGTTTCGTTATAGCATAACATCATTAGCCTAACAATAACTTCAACACCTGATGATGTTATGCTCTAACGAAACCTGGGTTGTAAAAACTAAAAAGTTTATGTGGAAAAGTAAAGTGGTTTGATTATTAAAAGTCAGTAAAAAATTTTAAGTGGATAAGCCAAGTTGTTTAATTTTCAAATGTTAATATGAAGATTTTCCACCAAGTTATGACAGAAGCTGTTTCATTTTAATTATATTCTATGCTTCTTTTATATACAGCGAATCTCCTTAATTACACTTTTCTAGAAAGCCCAGGAAATCGTGTAAAATGCTGGAAAAATGATGTATTTTTTGCTTCACTGCTGGAAGAGGAAGTGTTTAGGTAAAATGAGTTCAGATTCACTGACATCTGAAGTGAAGAATTATTCAGTGTGTTTATATATGCAGTATTTGATTAGGCAAAAGCTGATGAAATCTTGTATTTCATATGGATGTGAATGGTGCAACTCCCATTTTATGCTAAGCACCCTTGGGGTATATGCTGGCAGTAAATCTGTATTCTTTGTTGTTGTATAAGCTTTAGTAAAGCACTATCAGCCATAGTCAGTTTATCATGCAAAATTTGGTGGGGTGAGGAAGTAGCCAAAACGGCTGTGAGCCTATTGCACATGTGCAATTATGGATGGCATTATCGAAAACATAGATACAGTGAGTGTTACTTTGTGTACAAATATTGGAATGCATTTTTAAATTAAGCTTTATTTTATAAATTATCGAAGTTATTTTTAAGGTTAGATTTTGTGGGAGAGCATTGCTTAAGAGCAGTGCAGATTCTGCTATGATATTGCATTCAAGCTACAAGTGATTATATGTATGCCAAAGAATATGGCAAAGAGGGCAACAAAGAAGAATTTCAGACCACTGCCAACTGAAAAGATAAGAACCTGGCGAAGACAGAAAGAGGATCTACAAAAAGCTATTTTTAGTAAACGCCACTTGAAGCATGGAATTGCAAAATGACCAGAACTAGAAGAAGAATTAAAAACTTAGATATTAGACCGCAGAAGATTGGGATTTTCAGTTTCTACAAGAATGACTACTCAACAAGTATGAGTGATTGCTACTAGAGACATTGCTGATTGTACAGGATCAACGTGTTGGTGTTCCACTGTCATGAAGAGAAATGACCAACATGTGAGGACTAAAACTAAAACTGTACAAAAAATTCCAACAATTTAAGAAAGCAAGATGGTCGAGTTTCATAAATTTGTTATTAACGCAGAAAAAGAAAAAAAACTTTGAACGCTCGCAAAGAGGAAACATGGACGATGTCTCGATGACATTCAGTGTACCCCTCAAACAATTGATTTAAAGGTGCAATAGAGTAATTGTTTAAACTTGTAGGCATGAGAAAATGAATTACACAAACATTTTGTTTTTGTTTGCTAATGGAACAAACTTGATGCCTCTTTTGATCTCCAAAAGGAAAAACTGCGTACTAGTGTGTTTGTGCATGTTCTTCCTGCCTGAACTAAGGGCTGGAAGGATGAAATTGGGATGGAGGTGTGGATCTTGGCTTCCTGGTGGGCTGTTAAAGAAACCTACAATGCCTGTATAGGATCAGTTTTGTAGTCCCAGAACATAATCTGTAAAACATTAAGACAACCAACTAAAAACTCTAATAGTTGTAATTTCGGTTGCCCCAGTGCACCAGCTTCAGCTTTAAAATGCATAGTGTCTAAACCATTTAAAAGGTCAATGAAGGAGAAATGGAGCAGTTAGATGCAGTATAGAGATTTTGAAGTGACACTTTCATTAAGGAGGAAGAGTCATTTTACTGATTTGTGAATAGGCCAAAGCTATGAAATGTGAGACAGTAGTAAAATCAATGTGGCTTAATGTCATTGATTGTAGTGCTGTTAATGATATTTGATTTGCTAGTACATGGTGTTTAATTACAGTATGTGCCAGTTGAGCAGTTTGCCTTGGAATTTGTGAAGTAAAAGTTGGAGTGGAATAAATTACATTATAATGCAATTTTTTCATTTTTGTGGTGTGGTTAGAATGCAAAGAGTTGTAACAAACATGGGCAAGCATGCAAAAATAATTATCATATCTGTTGCAAAAATAATTATCATATCTGTTGCAAAAATAATTATCATATCTGTTTACTGATGTGACATTTTGTGGAAAATGCAAGCTGATTGCATGACTCATGCATGATGTGAAACATATTATTAACCACAAGGTTTTGGGATCGAGTTGCTTGGGGTTTATGATTAAACAACATCTGGAAAAAGCCTGTACTCCATCCCAAAAAAAAAGCAGGAATTTACATAGGCAATCTCAGAAAAAAATTAGAATTTTGTTGGACTGCACTAGATGGTCTCAAAAATGATGTGCACACCTGCCTGCACTGTGAAAGGGAATCAACTTGCTGCATTACTGCTCTTGGCCATGGTCCTTGGGTTTCCGATTCCAGAATCCCCAAATGGCGTGCGTAATGTTGATCAGATTTGAATGAGGAATACACAACAGAATGCTAAGAAAATTATATCTGTCGGTGTATTGAATTAATTTCACACATGACCATTTAAAGTGTAGAAATGTGTTTGTTTTGTAACTAAAAGAGCCATGAAGATTGTATGGTAAAACTTGGTGGTAGTGTGAACCTTCTAATGAACCGTGCATATAAATTCTGATGAGGTAATAATTAATTGTTTTAAGAAGATTGAGCTTTTTTCAATGGTAACTGTTGACAGTTCAATACTTATCCATTCACTGATATCAGTGGAATCTGGAGCCCAAATGAAGAATTGAACTGGCATCTGAACTAAAAAAAAAGGAACCATTCCATCTCTGGTGGTCAGAGATCATGCATGTTTTTCAATTACTGTCATTTTGAAAGTATAATTGTATGTTTCTGTTTTTGATCCTGGATTTGTATTTAGCTTGGCCTTGTTCTGTTGACATTTCCAAATAACAGGTGTTATTTGCTGTGTGAATAATGTTATTTTAGGTGTTTTGATATAAAGGTTTCAATGTTAAATGGCTTGGCTATTTTAAATAAGTTTTTGACTTTCCATTTTAGCCAATGGTCAGAAGAAGGATGCAGAGTGGAATCAACTAATATCAGCCACACCCTTTGCCAGTGTGACCACCTCACTAACTTTGCTGTGTTGATGGACATCCATTCTACTTTGCTTAACCCTCCCCATCAAACAGCTCTGCAAATAATAACCTATGTTGGATGCATCATATCAAGTGTTTGTCTTGTTTTGGCCATCATCACATTTCAACTCTTTAGAGGATTGAAAGTAAGTGTATAATAAGTAAACTTTGAAACCTATGTCTGCAACCATTATGAAATGATAAAGAAATTAATTTTTCTTTTCTAATAGATGTAGAAATGCAATGTGTAGTATTATATTTTACCAGGAAGTTAAATTACGTACTGATAATGTTTAAAACAGTAATATAGAATTGTATTCCATTGCCCAGTAGTACAATAATTTAAATTTTACATGAAATGAAATTGGAAGGAAATAATGTTTAATATACACGAGCGTTAATGTAACATTCCAAATTATCAAGCCTGTTTATTAGTGAAAAGAATGGATCTTTTAATCAGCTCTGCAAAGGAAAAGAAAGGGAATTTCAGTACTTTTCATCATAGAATTTTCTCCTTATTCTTATCTTGAATATTTTTAAATGCTGAAAAAGCATAGCCCCAAATCTTACCTGTCAAATTATGTATTCAAATAATAGTATATTTTGAAATTCATTTCATTTGTACATGTTTAAAATTGATATATCCTGTGCCACCCTAGTTTTTTATTTTCACATCCAACCATGCCAGGCATTTGGGAAATAAGAGAATAAAATGCACAAAACATGCATAAAAAAGTCCTAGTATGACTAATATCAATTGTTGAAAAGTTTTCTCAAATATTTTTTATTAATAAGATAGTATAATAAATTAACTTACAGCATTTTGGAAATAAGTCAGCTGACTGTCATACTGAACTGCTATCCTAATGTTCTGACATATAAACTAGGTAACAAAATGAGCTGAGGATATTACAGACATATTTCATATGGATTTTACTATCTACTAACAGTTCTCTGGCAGATTTTTGTAGTATTTTATTCATATTTTAACAGCTTTGTGCACACTGTCAGTAGTGGAGACATAGAAATTAGCTAATGTAACTAAAGAAAGCCATAGAAATATACATGCTTTTGTCTAAATGCCACCTAATTCTGATGCAGCAGCAATAAGCTAGTTACAAAAATAAGTAAATCTCTTTTGTACTCAACAAGTATGTACAAAACAGTTAGGGTGTTAATGAACTGAGGAGATAGTATTCTGGTAAATTTTTATGGGATTTTAAAAAAATAAGGAAGTTTTTAAGAATTGGCCATTCAGCAGGAATTTGGAAAGGATGGTCATTTCCTTAAAGTTTAAGGTTGATTTTTTCTGTACATTTCAGTATTTATTGTTTTAAAATCCTTTTATTCCTTGCACATAAAATTTACTTGATAGTAGTCAGGTTTATCCTGGCTTGCAGGATGACAGAAGTACATTTATGCATGCACCAGCCTGTTTGTGTTCTCCTTGCTGCCGTTTTCCGCCAAAAGGAATTTTTGTGTTTGTTTCTGAATCTTTACAACAAATTGCTCTGAGATTTGTTGTCTTTATGCATTATTTGTCACTTCTATATAGTTGACTTTTGGGGTCAATTTTTTGATTGTGTGTGCCAAGTGTATGCAATTAATACCTGTTTTGAGATTTACTGTAGTGTGTTGTAGGGTCCTGGTATGGATTTTATTTGTTTATTGTGAATGATTAAAATTAAATGCACATTAGTACGTTTTAGCCTAAAATATAAAATAGTCAGTTGAACTGAACAATTATCAACTATGAATGTCATTTTCACCATGCAGATAAAATATTTTGGCCTCAGAATTACAGTGAAGTACACATTTTGAGATCTCCAAAACATACTGTGACCATTTCCTAATTAAGCTCTTCTGTGTTTATGTAATAGATTTTTTTGTGGAAAAGATAATTTACAAATTGTTCATTTGAAGAGCATGAAATATTATATTTTCCTTTTCTTTTAAAGGGTGGCTACACATTGAATTTCGGTCTAAATTAACTCGGCAGGAGTTATGTCCATATCTAATAACCCTGTCCATTGTCAATATTTTGTCATTGATTATCCAGTTTGATGGTTGAAGTTAATAAAAATTATATGCAAATTAGGGTGATTCAAAAGCTATCGAGAGAACTCCAAATAGCACTGTGATTGAATGAGTACATTAATAAATAAGTAGCTGTGCAGTCTAAAGTTGAAACCAGTAATTAATTAACTTAAAAGTCTTTGCTTTGCACACTCATAGTAAGATATTACAAAAATTGCAATAATTTTCATGTTTCATTAATTTTTTTTCTGCTAATCTGCTTAGGAAAAATTTTAACTCCATGAACTATGCACTCTTCAGAGGTTTACCCTAATACATAGACAGCTTTGATAAACATAGTTTCTTAAGTTTATTTTTCAAAAACCAATATTTTTTTAGCAGGGTAGCATGGTTAAATAATTCAACACTTTCTATGGATTGATTGAGGTGAAAGAGAGGAATTTAGTGTATATGGACTGAAGCTGTAAGAGAGGGTGAATTGGAGAGTTGTAATTGAAAATATTGTTACCCAAAAATAGTTATGGAAAAAAGTAAGGCAGTGAACACGTTGGAATTTCATTTACAAAATACAAATAGGGATTGAGTGAGACTTCCCACTCGCATTGATTAGTGCCCAAAATGTTTTTAAGTAGCCCCAAATTCCGTCTGTAATTCCATTAATATAGTTTTTATAACCATACCAAAGAAGAAAGCAAGAATGATGCTGAAGTGTCACTAAAAAGGCACAGGTTTTGGGGCTAGTATGGTGCTTCCATTTCAAGCCGAGAGTTTATTTTTTGGAGCAGTTCCAGGAACCATGCAGTATAATTCCTTAGAATACCCTGTGGCTGCTCCTTATGATATATAATTTGGCGAGCTGAAAGTGATTGCTCCTAATTTTCAACCTACTATTTATATTTACTGCAGTTTGCGAGATGACCACATGCCATAATTTTTATTTCCTATGCCAATTTAAATTGGTACTGCACCCATTCTTGGAGGTCACCACTGAGCATTTTATGTGTGGCAATGGAAGGCATTGGTCTTGTTATAAACTTTTTTATTCACAATTAATTATTGTTAAAAGGTTTTACTATCTACAAATGTTTTTATACTACTATGGGACCTTTCAAGAAAAAATAGAGCAGCTAATATTTTATTAAATAATACAATTCCACATGTTATTCAGGCACAGTATTGTAAATCCAATGTTTGATTTCTTATTTTTTACAAATCTAATTCTTTTAATCAAGTTAGTACATTATAAACTTGATGCATGGCTCCTAAACTAAAAAAAACCTTAGTTCCCTGTGGTAAAGACAGCCTAGTAAATAATTTACTTCAACCAGATAAAAACAACATTTAATGGAGTACAATTGAAAATGTATCTTACAAACAGAGAAATTCCCCAAGTATTGCAATGATCTATTCTTGACCACATTCCATGAACTTATTATCTGATATTTGGCTCTGTGAATTAGCCGAGTTGCTAGTTTCATTGCAATAAATATGCAAAAATAAATATTGTGGCACTTGACCATAATATCAATATAGTGCTGAAGTAATTTATGGAGGATATATGAAAGTAAATATTTTTGTTATTTTTTGTCTTCCATAGTCGGACAGAACTACGATTCACAAGAACCTTTGTGTTTGCCTGCTGGTTGCTGAAGTATTATTTTTGGCTGGCATTGGTCAGACAGATAAACCAGTAGTGTGTGGGATTGTGGCTGGTCTCCTGCACTTCTTCTTCCTTTGTGCTTTTGCTTGGATGTTCCTGGAAGGTAAGGATCATGCTCTGTCTCCATGTCTTCTCTCTGGGGCAAATATGAGGAAAACCTCATGGCCATTTGCTATTGTGAATGAATCAAAGAAAGTGATTATTTCATAACTCCCAAGTGATTCTAATAGGGTTTCACCCAAAACATGTTTTGGGTGCAACTCACCATTGGGTGCATTTACTATTGTAGTGAAATGTTGGTGATCACAATCCTTAAAAAATCACTTGCTTTAACAAGTTCTTTTATTATCTGTGGTGATTTTATAATCACCATAGTTTCCATATGAACCGATGCAGTAGAAATCTCAAATTTACATGAAGGGAAACAGTAATGATAATTTTAAAATAATGCAAGTTGACAATTGCTTTTTGCTTAATAAAAGAAAGCCTTGATTTTGCTTTTTTTGGTTAAGATTGTATTTCTCAATAAAAGTGCTTGTTGGATATTGTATTAAGATAATTTGTTCTTATGCATAATCTGTATAATTTCAGGCTTTCAGCTGTATGTAATGCTGATTGAAGTCTTTGAAACAGAAAAATCAAGGATGCGTTGGTACTACATTTTTGCTTATGGAGCTCCTTTAATAATTGTTATTGTCTCCTGTGTTGTGGATCCATTGAGTTATGGTACAGAGCGTTATTGTTGGCTGAGGGCTGACA
This sequence comes from Hetaerina titia, assembly GCA_037158775.1. Taxonomy (NCBI): domain Eukaryota; kingdom Metazoa; phylum Arthropoda; class Insecta; order Odonata; family Calopterygidae; genus Hetaerina; species Hetaerina titia. The sequence continues at coordinate 52,436,906 of CM073779.1, read as the reverse complement.
ACTTCTTCATCTTCAGTTTTGTGGGTCCTGTCATTGCTGTGATACTTGTAAGTGTAATTTTTTTTATCTCATTGCAGCTTCTTCAAATGAAACATTTTGTTTACTTTTCATTTTTATTTTTTTTATTCAAGGCCAATCTAGTCTTCTTGAGTATGGCAATTTACAAGATGTGTCGCCATGCCAATGCATCAGTTTCCATAAAAAGCAAAGAGCATTCACGACTTGCTAGTGCCAGGTATGTCCTTGTTCCTCATTTTTGGGCTTTGCGAACCTGTGGAATAATGAACATTCTATAATTGTATACAAAATTTGTGATAGCATGGAAAATAGACATTGCATGTTGTGTGCTTTAATGATTCTGTGTTATATAGTTATTCTTACTGTCATCAACATTTTTATATAAGGGTTTTTAATGCTTTAATATGCATAATATCCAGGGTAATTCCATGAAGATACTACATTATATTGTGTGTTTGAGATGTAATATATGTGTGTATATTAGCAGGTGTGCCTTAGTCTAAAATTCTTGCAAAAGTTGACAAAGTATTTTCATAATTCCTCAGGAGAATCAATAATGTTGTTAATGTGATCCAGTATGACTGAAATTTTTCTAATTCATTCATTATTTATCATTAATTTTTTCAAGATTATAGAAAATATGTCTGCTTATGACACATCTATAAGGCTCATGCATTAAAAATTAGTTTTTGTGTTTTAGTTCATCATACGTTTTCAGCTACATACTAATTTCAAATAAATACTTTTATTAAAAAAGTTATTTAAAATTGTGGCCCACAAAAAGTTAAAGAGCTATTCATTGGTTCAAGTGTGTAAAAAGAGAATGTTGTTGATATGGATATGCATTAATTAATCACTTGGCTCTGGTGATTCTCCAATGTCAACAATTCCTTTCTGATTTTTGCTGCATGGCTGATTCAATGGCAAAATAATCACTATCTCAATGGCTTTTAAGTTGGTAATACTTAATGATATTCCGCATTCAGCAGTATTTACTCAATGTAGTTTCTCGTAATTTTCATTTGGTCATATATATCAAGATTCTCAAATAGTGAACTGTATTTATTGAAGTATAGGCCACCAAAACTTATTTGATAAAACAGCTGAATTCTTTATTTCCCAGACGTAACTCCATAAATTAATTTTACTACCCATTTCTTTCCACCTTATACTAACTGGGAAGCTAGCAATGGAAATTAAGTGCAATTGTAATATTATACACCAGTTCCAGTTGTGTACAAAATGCCAAATAAGTCGCATTAGTAATGTATTGGCTCGTAAAAATTTTTGAAAAGCATTATTTTTCTGATGATTAACTTATTTTTCAATGAAACTGTGCATGATAATTGGGGGTGATGATATTTGCAATTGTGGAAATTGCATATGTTGGAAAGTTTATTTTGTTTGCCTAAATTTATCTTTCATCATAAAACAATTCCCATAAAAAATGCCTGAGACTGTTTATCTATTGTTATATCGTGCTTACTTTTCAGTATTATTTCTGTAAACAGAAAAGTGAAAAGTAATTATTTTAAAAATTTCATATATTTTGTGAGAAATTGAGTCAATTTTTTGGAAAATTAAGTTCTGAAGTGCCAATATGGAAATCCCATATTTACATTGTGCCATAGAAAACCATATTTTTTACAGCCTGTGAGTATGTTACAGCTTGTAAGCTCATATGATCCATGAGATTGCTGACTTGTTGACTAAGTAAATTTGATCCAGAGAATTTTTATAATGTGGCTTCAAATGTAGTCATTTGGAAGATAAAGTAACTTATGGAATTTTTGCAAGAAGTTACATAGTTTTTTGGACTATATTGTAATGGGTATAGTGTCTCTGTGAAATGTGACTTATTTAAGTGATGATACATTTTCCTTAGTTATTTTTAATGCCCATCAATGTCACAATTTTATCAGAGTAGCAATCAGTTTAAATTCAGTGTCCAATTTTTCATTGTAAACTCACATTATTGGCATCTTCAGATGTAGGTTAAATCTTATTGTAAATAAAATTGAACCCTAAATGGGGAAACTGGAGGAACAGTAATTCTACTGCCTTCAATGCAGTTGGTCATTGATGAAGGGCTCACTCTACTGCAGTTGTGATTCCTAGTGCACTAATTTTCTCATAGTTTACTTCATGAATGAAAACTACCATGGTATAATTGCACATTTCCTTGAAATATTGCATCTTAGTGGAGTAGTAAGCAATTATTTCTGTTTGTCATATATTCCACTCTGCATTACACTTATTCCATTTTGTTAAATTGTTCTTGCAATGAGCACTGTATATTTTACCATCATGTGATATATGAACTTCAGTTACATTTCCATATTATGATAATGTCAAACATTTAATCATGGCATGTAGCTCTGAAGAGATCTAAGAAGATGACGCAGCATATAACTGATTACATACATGCCATTTCTCAAGTCATAGCCATTGTACATTATATTAGGGTTATTAAAAAAATCTGTGATAGTCTTTGCTCTTTTGATAGAGTACTATCTATGACATGCTCTGCAGGCTGACATTTTAGCGTGTGGAAGAAGTGTTAGGGTTTCTTAAAAGACATGGCCAATAGCAAGGCCTTACAGTAAGAAATATTAAGCTGTTTAATCTTGGTTTAGTTGCAACCACAAATTGTTAGAGGAAAGAAGCATTTACAGCATGTAGTGTCCTGAAAAATTTAGAAGTGCAGTAATTTCATTTCAAACATCAGAAACCAGGAATTTATAACCACTATAGTAATTTCAAAAGTATCTTCTTATTTTAACAATAATCATCCAAACATTAATGATATATGTACATGATCAACAAATTTTAATTTTTTATAATTTTTAATTTTCAAGTTTGTCCACTGAAACATGCATATTCAGAGTTATGTGTCCATAATTTTTGAATAGTCATTGATCTCATCAATCAGTCATCAAAACATATGACGAGGAACAACGTTTTTTACACTACATATCAATGATTGATAATTATAGTGCAATACTGTATAAACAGAAAATTACATGGTAATAATATTGAAGTCTCCATAATGGAAAGGAAAATAAATGAGGAACAAATTACATGATATTTTGAATTGGTAAGTTAAAATAATGAGGTGTTAGTATAGTGTTAAATAAGATCTAAAGTTTTTGAAAAATGAGAGCAATTGAAATATTCCGAATTGTTAGGCACAGGAAATGGTCAAACTAAACCGGGACATGCATTAGTTCAGTGCTACAATCATTAAGTACTGCCAAAGGCAGCTAATAGGCTAATATTCTTTAGAACATCCTTGGGGTCTTAGTGATATCATAATCCTCTGCTCTAGAAATCATTGGAACACAATTATGTGCCATTTATATACATATATTTTTTGATCAAATATGGGCTGCCAGATAATGTGGCCATTTATTGTATGCAGTTGTTTGCAATTGTTATTTGTCATTCCCAGTGGTACCTGCAGTGTGCAGTAAGTGGTCTCTTCCAGTGTTAAATTACTTTATTATCTGTAATTAACTTTCTGAAGATAATTTAATGTAGCTTCATACTGAATTAAGCTTCTTCATATTATTCTCCCATTTCTTTATTAAAATTAATCCCATTTATAGCAAGAATATAGGTGTGGTGATGTAAAGTAATGGAGAGTGATAATTTGTGAATTGCTTTGTTGACAGACCATCCAGTATTGAATTAACATTATGGAATGTTTGTTTTAGATTTCCAGTTTATGGTGAACCTCTTCTGTTAATTTCATGAGTGAATTTTCGGATTCATTTGTCATTATTGGAAAGGTTTATCTTGGTCATAAAAATGCAATATTATCCTATGAACTTTTTTGAGCAATAAAATTTCATGTTTAAAAATAAGAATAATAGTAGCCATAGTCTTTAGTGTTATTAAAATATGGTCAGTACTCTTTTTCTTGTTTATGTTGCATGTTTTGAGTTATATGAAATCAGTGTTGCTGAATTTTGAATGCTACTTATTTCAATGCATTACAATATTATTCAAATTTATTTTCAGTAGATTAACTTGGGTTCATTGGTGATGGTTCATTGTTTTAACATTACTGTTTCTTCCTTTGCATGGCATAGTGGGAAAGAAGAAAATGTCCTTCAGAAAAAATTACAGTCACACTTGTAAGATCATTTTATCTTCTTATAGTTAATGTAGAATGTAATAGTTTTTTAGTGTCTTCATTTTGACAATGTTTTTAGTTGGGGAATGTTTGTTACAGTTTATAAAGCTATGCTGTTTTAGTAAGTAGAGGTGCTTCTTGAGTAGTGTTGTGCCAAGCTTGATCAGCAATTGATGGTTAATGAATGATCATGACGGAAGAGGCATAATGTGAGCTGTCAGTTTTTTATTTTACCTGAACGAGTATATGGTTTCCTGGTGCTTAACTCTGGCAGCCTTTATTTAATTTTATGACAGAAGGGTACTCTGTTATATGTGTACCATTCTGCCTAAAATGTTGACTAAAAAAACCCTTGGCTCAAGTGCAAGTTGAAGACAAGGGAATGAGAAAAGTTAGCTTTCTAGTAATTTTATGGAGAATATGAAAGTATACAATATGCATGCGAGCAAATATAACAAGTAAATGATAACATTCAGAAAGGTATTAAAATTATCCACAAGGAGTTTAAAACTTAGTTTTTCCTTGAGAATCAATGTTAAAACTTGTTGCACATTACATATTAGTACATATGATGAAAAAGAGACTCGTATACCTAATGATATGTCTTAGTCAATTACCTGTTGTTTCTATGTATCCTAAATTAGTGTCACTTTCATTTCCACCATGGCAGTTATTGGGCTCCACTCATCTTTATAAGTTTCTTTAAGGAAAAATTACAAAATTTTAAGTTTTTCTTTGAATTTAATCACAAAAATTATGTATAATTTAAAAAGGCAGGTAAACTGGGATGTTACCTTCAACAACATTGTGCATTCATATGCTTGTCATCCTGACCATGAGTTTTAAATAGAGCAAGCTACCTAGATAGTAGGTAATTAGTATTTTAATGCATTTTTAGGTAAATAAATGAAGTAGTTCCTCGGTGTTCTAATTTTAAAGTTACTTGCCTTTCGATTAATACAAAATCTCAGTGTTTGACATACTGTTAAAACCAAAATTAGTCAAATTATGAACAGTCAAGTTATTTAAATAAATAGAAATTAGTAAATGAATGTTATGCTTTTTATACTTATGTTATATTTAGTTTATTCCAAACAATTTATGAGCAGCTGCTAAATTTTGCTAAGGCTCCATATTCAGAGGTGTGCAAATTATCTAAAACTCACACACAATTATGAATGTTCTAGTACAGTGAGGTCCTTTGCCTGTAGTGCCTTCTCAATAGTGATTAGGGAGTAGTGTTGTTGCTTAGGGATGCTTTGAAAGTTAAGGTCATTTTGTCTCCATAGGATATAGCTTATGTGACCCATGATCAAGGTTCCATATTGGTCTGAACCTAAACTTTTCATCTGAAACAGTAGATAGTGTCATGTTGAAATATATCCTTCAGAAAATTTTTAATAGATACTAACTTGTTAAATTTCATAATCATGAATTTGGTGGTGTAATAGTACTTGATTCCTCAGCACAGTATCACACACAAAAAAACACTGTACTTCTTATTCCAATCCCTTGAAGCATGATTATAGTTGAACCATTTCTTATAATTGATATCTGTGCTCCTAAATTCACCATATCGGCTGTCATGGAATAATTGAACCTCAGGCTCAACAACAACAAGTGGTAAGTGCCCATACCAATTCCACTTCCATGATCATCTGCCCAACTAATATCCTTTTCTCAATGGCCATACATAAGTCAAGTGCACCACTTATCTTCTGATCAGGAGCAGGATTTTGACAATTTACCTGAACCCTATTTATCAGTTTCAGAATAAAATAGGTGTCTTTATTTCAACATTTCAGCAACAGGTTAATTATCAATAAGGCAAGTAAAGCAGTGAGCCGTTTTATGTTTTAAAAATCTCAATAGTTGCATAAAAAATTTAGTCACATTCAAAGAAAGATTACTTGACACTAAGGAAAGTTTAACTTTATTAATCATATAAGATAATAGAGCACCTCTGAAGACTGATTCAGTTTCATCATTCAACCCATAAGGTTTAATTTCTTGGTAATTTCTGTTTAAACTTAAATTTATATAGTTATAAGATATGCATTCTCAACCAAATGTAAAGCCAAATTCCAAGTACACACTGTCTTAAGTGAATGCCATTGTCTGTTCAGTTTGCTCATTGGCTCTACCTTTTGCATTGGATTTGGTCATACCCCAATTTATGCTGGATAATGAATAAGTATGCATTGAGTATATTCCCCGAGTGATTATTTGTTGTTAGTATCTTTTGTCTATGGTTGGGATGATTATATAAATGGTTATACTAAATGCTACTCGGAAGAGGAAATTGTCTTCTCTGTAAAATTCAGTCCTCTTTCATATATGTACAATAAAATTTAGTTCCACTAATCCATAGTGTAGTTTGCCCCAAAAATTTGGAAATGATGATCATAAAACTATATAGCTTAGAAACATTGTGGAGTTAAAAAAGTTTCTACTGTATTTACTACTAGTTCTATTATACATGTTATGATCATTTCTTGTGCAACATATGTCAGAATGAATGGTCTTCTTTCACAATATATAAAAAGACCTCTTTCATAAATTTCATAAGTATAGATATAATAATGATAGGCTTCATCCAAGGTGTCCATTATTGCCGATTTTATGTTGCTGCCAATGTTTGTTATCTGCATGGCCCTACATTTTGATATATGATCTCACATCAGCACTCTTTTTGGTTCTATTCCAATTACTCAAGCCATAGTTCATCATTGAGGTAGTACTGGTTACTCTATGCTAAATTGATTAAATTATGAGTAGGAAATTTAAATTTTTTGTTTTTATTTAATTTTTTTAGAAAAAATGACCCATTTAATATATTGTTTCTGGCATCTGTTTCACTAATTTAAAATCTTTATCAAACTCACAAATTAAGTTTGGTCAATTGATAAAATATTGAATGTCAGGAGTAAACTATCTACTTTAAATGTGATTAATTAAAATTCAATATAAAAGTGTATTTTTTTATGTAATAATTGCCAACCTAGCTCTGCAGGCGATTAAATGACCCTTCTCATTTCATCTTTCAATAATTTTAAATAAATCAGGCTGTTCATGATGAAACTTCTCAGTGTCTTGAAAGAAGTCTCCAATGATAAAAATCTCTATTTATGGACATATACTTAGGGGGTGGGTACAACAAGAGCTGTGTTTTAATTTTATTATTACCTTTCCCCTTTAAATTTCTTCAAATAACTACATTTTAGTTTTGCAAAGTTCAATGCATATTAGATTGCAGAAAGTGTATGCGTGAGTAGGATAGTGATTGAAGATAAGTTAGCAATGGTTAAACCCAGATATGTTCTGGCATCTGTCACCAGGAAAATGTTGTCAGTTGCCTTCATATTCACAAGTATGGTAGGACTATGATTCTAATTAATTTTCCACAAGTGAGGAAGAAAATCTTTTAAACTAAATATTTTTTCAAGAAATGCATAATATTTGACATTCATGCTTGAAAATATGACTCTTGACAAGAGGCCACCAAGGTGAAATACAGTGTCATTCGTCATCAATTATAGAGTTGCGTTAATTTTATGTGGTTGAAGTTTTTTTTTATTTTAAAAAATATTTGGATACATTTTGCTGCATATTATTAAATTTGTTGAATTGAATGTCATATATATTAATTTTTAAAATATATTATTTCGCCTTGATAGAAGTATTGGGTAGAAGTAGATGCTATGTTAGAAGATTGTATTAATATATTTGTGTTTAAAGGTAGGGCCTTTTAATCAATGAGATATTAGGACAACACAGTGCCCCCAAAATTTTCTAGTCATTATTATGAACTTGAAATTATTGGTATTTGTTACAGAGGGTCATATTACATGCAATTTTTAGCGAATGTAAATTGGGGTATCATAAACTTTTAATTATTTCTAAAATATAATTTACATATAAACTTAATTTTTATTTATTATTCTTAAGACTTCTGTACATTGTCAACATCCAGAGTTATGCATTCCTCCTGGAATTTCATGGCCTGTTAAAGGCTATCATTGTAGAAGTCAGCAGATTGCATCAAAATTCATTGTTTCACCTCTTGTATGATGTCATTGGTGTTGTCAAATTTCTGACCTCACCGTAGTTGTTTTGAGTTTTGGGGACAAGAAAAAAAATCACTTGAAGCTAGAAGAGGAGAATAGGGCAGATAGGGATAAATTTCAAAGCCTCATCATTTTGATTGCTGTTCACGCGATGGTCACAATTGCAGGTTGTGCTGTCAGTCAGCAGTGTCAGTAGTCATGGAACTCAGCATGCCGACACTTTTGACATGTACAGTTCTTCATGAATACTCCTACACACTGCCATAGCTAAGATGTCTCATTTGAGATCATTTGGATGATTGCTCTTTGTTCTAATAGGATCAAGTTCTCCACTTTCTACAATGTGGCAGTATTATCATCCGTGAGTGATAGTTTTCCACATTTTTGAGTGACTTTTGGCCAGTTTGAAAATTGTTTTTCTACCTCACTACTGTGTCATATGATGGACTATCATTTCCAAAAACAGCCACCATGTGGATTGGGATGATTCAGCGGCTAACATGCTGGCTTCCCTCCCAGAGGGCCCAGGTTCGAATCCTGAATATATATAGAGATATTTTTCAGTGGTATTTCAATCCCTACTAATGACCTTAGCTCTCAGTTGCTTCTCCTAAATACTACTACTACTAACAGCCACCATTTCATCGTGAATTTGCTGGGCACTGTGTACTTTTAATTGAAGGACTTAAATCACTTTGTGAGCCTCTATCATTATCATCCTGCGAGTTACTTCAATCTACGGTTTCCTGAAACAGAATAAATCAGTATTAATAGCTGTAATTTACAACATTATATTCATAATGATCAATTAATATGCAGAATAAATTTTATCTTGGTATCTTAGTTATTTCTTACTAATAATTACTTGAAAATGTTACCTCCACGTATAGGGTGGAAAATACTAATAAATACAGTTTTTGATGCAAGGTGCCAATCATTTGGTGCCAGGTGCCAGGCATTAATATCAGATGTGATGACTTTACTATAGAGGTTAAACTATATCCGCTCAAAATTATTTCACCTTTTCTGACTAATTTTATTTCCAGTACTATCACCCCTTAAGAATATGAAGGCAATTCAAAAGGCTAACTAAAATTTTATGAACCCCCCTCTATTGGCTGGCAGTCAGTGTTAATCAAAGCCAATCTAGGAATGGTGAAAATATATGTGAGATATGACTCTGGATTTCATAAAGGAATCAAATAAACAGTGTGCTTTCTGATGTGAGGATGACTAGATTAGAAAGATATGAGAATTGCAGGTGTTACAAGTTAAGTTGCTGCAAGAAAACGATAATATGCCATCTTGTTAACTTTGTTATCCTCATCCTGTATCCTTAATTAATCAAAAAGCCCTCCATCTATCTTGCTTTAGAGAAATATATTGCCATTCAGTATATTTGGACCACAATTGACATGGGAGATGAATGCTTGCAGAACTCAGAAATACCATATTGTTTTTTTTTGCATTAAATGGGGATGTCATACGTGTTTCTTTCTTATATTAGATCTTTTTGAGCCTGGGTTTCCAAGTTTTTCTAAGGGTACATCCTCAAACCAATCGAAATTGGTTTCTTCTTTCTTATTTAATTGACTACCTTCATCAGCCAGTCAGTGCCAGTGTCCATTGCTGCGACTGAGTACTTTTACATTTTTAAATTAAATTAGTTGATGCTGACTAGGTCTGTTTTGCTGCTGGTGCCACCCTAGTTGGAAGTGCTTTCCTCATTCTCTGTGCAGGGTATTTTTTGCTCTTCCTGTCTTTTATTTGCTAGTTACAGAATGAAATGCATCCCCAATTTCTATATCATATTCTTTTTATTGATCCTTGAAGAATGTATGTGTTGGTGTGCTGTGAAGCCTTAGTCAGTTCACATGGGAATAAAATTGGCAGAAAGATGTCACTTTTGAGATGTTACCAGTCATAGGCATACATTCAGAGCAAGCATGAGCTCAGTTCAGCGAAATGCTTCAAGACTAACTTTCTCTTTCTTCTCTAGGGATCAAGAGAGCTGTTTTGGTAATACTATATTCTGTCATAATTTGTGACTGTTCATTGGAGAAAGAATTATTATTGTTAGTTTAGTGCATAAATGTTTGCAAAAACTAATGGAACATTTACATTATTATTCCCTTTTCAGTTTGAGCATTGTTGCTGCAGATATGCTGTTATATCATAATACGCACTCAAAAATAAACTATTTTTCTTTCTTCCTAGGGTTTTCCTCCTTGTGCAGCTTAAATATGGTAAATGGTTTTACTTGACAATAACGTCTTTATGGAGGTTAAAATTGTTCCTCATTAGGTTGAATGCTACAAGCTGATCTCCAGGAAATGAAATATTTCATTACATTTTTTAGTCCCACAGTATACCAGTGACGTTTTAAGACTTCATTCCTCATTTGTTTAAAGTCAGCTTTTATTGTAATATTATAATATTGGCGTACTGTTAGTAATTTTAATAATATTGTGGTCCTTGGTGTGCAAACTTATTGGTACAATTTACTTTTTTTGGAAGTTGTTGTACTTTTTTCGCTAATTTTCTACGACTAATGATTTAATAGAAAACTGGTCTCTCACACAAAGCCCCTTTTTTAGTTTCCATTCAAAGGATAGTTTTATTTGCTTAAATTTGGGAATTTAGGATTGCTATTTCATAATTCAGTATGCAAACTTTTGTATAGTTTTTTCAAAACTTTGAAAATATCTTATTTAAAGTAAAACCTCACTTCATTAAAAATTCATGTGCTTTATCGGATTTCAACATTTATTTTGCAAATTTTCTTTTTTATTTTAATATGCAATTAAAGATGATGGAAAATAAAACTCATTGTCATTTTTAGGTATTAGAGCTGTAATCAATCCTGGTATTTGCTTTGCCAGAGGTTTTGATTTTTAAATGTGATTCTGGAAACCCACATAATTGATCACACTGTTGTATGCTGAATTATTTCTATATTTTGTTAGTGCTATTTCTTTAGTAAAGTTGGCCATACTACTTACTGCATTAGTCACACAAAGAGTAACCCTGCTGTGCTTTTGTATTTTATACCTTGCTAAAGGACATATGAAGCAGAGTTAAATTTCATAAACTATGGCATAGTTACAAGTGTTTTGAGGATTGTGTTTGCTTTGTCTTTCTAGGGCTTGGCTGAGAGGAGCTATAGTGCTTGTGTTCCTCTTGGGGCTTACCTGGACGTTTGGCCTTCTCTACTTAAATGAAGAATCCATTATAATGGCTTACATATTTACTGTGTTGAATAGCTTACAGGGACTGTTTATATTTGTTTTCCATTGTGTTCAAAATGAAAAGGTAAGAAGGATGTTAGGACTTCAGCATACTTCAATGCTCTTGTAATAATTATGAGGGTAACCTGCCATTATGTACATACAGAATCTTTAATGAATAGTATTTTGTAAATGACAGTCATCGGAGTGTATTGTAGATTTCATATGGTGGTAAATAAACTGCTGTGAAGTAAAATTACATCAGATGACTGGTTTTTGCCAAATTTAATGTTATTTTTCAATTTTATTCTGATTTTTTGTCTTTGAGCTTATTAACTCTTTTATTTGGCATTCATTATGCCAGGAAAAATATCACTCTTTAAGTTTTGTTTATTTATAGGTATTATCTCAGTTTGTTTACTCATTTTGTTGGATGCCTCAGTTTACTGTATCTCCTCTTTTGTAGGTTCGCAAAGAATATAGGAAATTTGTAAGAAGGAACTCTTGGTTACCTAAATGTCTACAATGCTCCAAAAATTCTAGCAGCAAAGAACGTCGGTCCAGTTTCTATGCAGGCTCTAATGGGAACCCCTCGGCTCCCAACTCGCACAGTACAGACAGCTCTGCCCTCTCGCCTCACGGGACAAGTGTGGGTAACTCAGGCGGCGCCACTCATCTCCGACTTCCACATCCCCACCTCTTGCCCCCGCCCCACCTCCTGACACCCCCCCCACCCCACCCCCCTGCTCACCCCCCAACCACACCACCACCGACCACGGTCTGCAACAACGGCCTCTGCAACCACCGACTCCTTAGTTCAGTCAATGCCATTTCTCAAGGTACTAGTTTATGCATCTGTACCCATTGGCAACATGCTCTATCTATGATTAATGACTATGAAAATAAAATTAACTCCTGTAATTTGATTGAAGGTTTAAAAATGTCTCGGTGTTTTATATACAGCTTAAATTGCTCTGCTCTCGATGCACTGAGCTGTATTGCTTTTATAACTAACACAGATATTGCTGCAGGCTTTGAGTAAAACTTAATGTTTAAATGTGGATGTGGTGGTGTGGTGGGGCTTTTAGGTAGATAATGCTTTATTTCCTTAGTTGCGGACCATGAGCAATTGATGCCTCCATTGATATTGCCTCCATTGGAGGCCCTTTTTTTATATCACTGACCTCCTGAAGGCTAAAACACTAATTTAGTATCATGTGACTGCATTGCCTAATTAATGTCTTCAGTAGTTCATCAAAATGTGCGTAGGGAAGTCTTGAATTCCCAACAAATGTCATTCACCTGGCAAGCAGACATTTGAACCAGTAAGGGCTGAGTATAAAATAGGAATTTTTAAGATAAGGGGATGCTCAAAATCCTTCTGCAGACATACAGGTTTGCCCAAACCATGTACTAAATGGATGATATTGAAGTTGACTTTGAAATTTGCTTAATGTGATCTTGCCACTGAGCTTGCTTACTTGAAGCTTGATATGAGTAGGGAGAATGGTTTGGCTGAGCAAGTGATGGTTGACGCGGGTGGCGGGGTGCGTCTGTTGCAGTATTTCCTCCAGAGGGGTTGGAGTACCCGCAGCAGCAGAGCCAAGGCCAGTGTAGGGCCTGGCCTCGGTCGTTGCAGCCACCGTGCTAGTTGCCGAACGGCTGCCTCAAATCCCTCTGACCTGGAAGTTGAGGTGTGTGCTTCCTCTGCTGCCAAAACAAACACTGGGATCTCGTTGCCATATGCAAGTGGGAATTTTCACCCTCACATTCCTAAATCAGCCACTTGTGGGTTGCTTCATAATCCTTTGCTTTGGAAGGTGAGGCTCTAATTCAATTTCCAGCTGAACTGCACTAAGATCTCATAGATGACAATGCTGTGTAATGAATTTTGCATGGTTTGCGCTGATAACCCTAAGATAAGAATGTGCGGGTACTTGAAAATTCAAGCTCAAGTCGACAATAAGATATTCCTTGCTCCTGGCAGCCAATTAAAAATCATTTCCTCTGCTGCATATTTTCTTAGCATAGTCTTAAGCTAGCTAAGGAGATATGAGGAAATTATGCAAGGACGAATCCTTCATGACTTCAGGAAGACTAAGAAAGCACTTATCCACCTTAATTACTTGTAGAACCACTTACAATTGCATAGAACCTTCTTCTAATTTGTGACCGTGATGAAATTAAAAATTTTATGATATGTCAGGTGTTGGAAACACTGAATTAGGCAATTCGCATAAATTATCCCCCGAATATGAATGCCACTCAGTTCTTCGGATGCCACATATGATCAATTTTAGCATCGTCATTGGATAATTGAAATGTGTTAATACAGTTCAGTTATCTTAAGCTGCTTCATGGTGCACACCAGTGCCAATAATGTTTACCAAGTGAGCATTCATGTTCTGTATTTGAGAATGTGAGTTGTTACTTGTGACTGAGTTACTGGCTGCTGAAAAATACCCTAGCTGAATACCCAGAGAGTGCTTCAGACAAAATCCTGCTATGTTTCTATATCTCTCGTTATAAAAAATTCTTTAGGTTTACTACCATATATCAAATGTTAAGCCATCTCAGGGAGTTACTATCTTTTCATCTGCCTAGGGAGTGATAGCAGTTTTAGGCATTGCATCAATAGTGCTCATTAGATAGTGGGTTATATTATGATATTCATCTATGATAGAGAACTTCAAAGAGTTCCTTTTCTTCAATGAATGCAAAATAAATTAAATTGATGCTTTCAACTTCATTCTGAATACTATGAAGGGGTATAGAGAAAAATTTCTTTTTGTGATTTCCAAGGTCAACGTATATGTACATGTGGGCTTACATTGATGTGTGAGTAAAATTTTTATGGAAACTGACAATTCTGTCACACTCAGTACCATTACTGATCTATTTGCCTTACTTTTTTATGGTAGTTAGGTTTGGAATTTGTGATATCATCTGTGCAACAGACTCCATTATCCCCCATGTATCTTATACTTATGTAATAATGGGTATTGGAGTGGGGGAATGATGTCTTTATATTTTACGGTATTATTCGAAGCATATGAACTTCAATCATGGTTTTGGTGGCTATAGTCAGGAATCAGTGAAACTGGGAGGGTGAATGTGAATGATTTTCTATCTACAAGGAGCCAAAGGCACAAAAATTTAACTAATTCCTATAGCTTGTATTGTGATATTATGAAATTAAGTTAATAGGTATATAATTATGCTTAACTGGTAGAAAATGCTCTGTGGTGATAGTGCAAGTAGGATTTACTTTTGGAAGGTTAGACAATATCCTCAAATGTTGTGCACCGGGAAAATAGGTGTGTGAATAGTTCATCTCTTTAGCTGTCAATTTTCCCTTTGAAGCTGTGGCTACTGTCCCCTCTTTTACTGACTAATCTCACTAAATTTCTGCCTTAATAATATTTGCAGTGATGTTTACAGAGTGATATTCGAGCAAATGCTTTGCCATATTTATTTTCTTTTAGTCCTCGTGTATTAATTCAAGGGAGCCATATTCATTGTTTGTTTGCAAAAATATCCTCTTACCTTCCACCCTGTGCTTCTTCCATTAGCTCTATATATTATCAACAGGAAATGGTTATAAAACTGAAGGATGTCTTACTCATCAATATAGAGATAAATCGAAACAATTTTTTGACACTTTAGGCAATTGCCCAATATGATTTGGATATATTTATTTAGTGACTGAAAATCAAATGTTTCAATAGACTTTTTGAATAAATAATGAAAAGAGAAACTTTATAATTCCACATAGATTTATTAGACGGACGACCCAGGTTTTGACGTGGCACGTCATCATCAGGCCACGTCGAAACCTGGGTCGTCCCCAGGTTTCGACCCAGGTTTTGACGTGGCACGTCATCATCAGGCCACGTCGAAACCTGGGTCGTCCGTCTAATAAATCTATGTGGAATTATAAAGTTTCTCTTTTCATTATGTTAAGTCGATTTCATGAAGTCACGCCCAAGACAACGAATTTTTGAATAAATATAGGGAAATTTTAAATAGACTGACGCAGTAAATCGAAGTTATTTTTGACGTTTAGTACATTTTAAAATTAAAACTGGGAATTATAGGAAATCTTTTCAATTTCACTGGTTTGCATGAATGTTTCATCAAATCATAGCAGCCAGGACTATTGAAATTGAGGGTTTGAAATCTCCTTTGAGTAATCAGGTATAGTTCATTTAAAATGAAAGCCAATAGCATGTATTAGTTGAGGTCTCTCGGAAAACTGCTTAGCAGAGCTACAGTCTGTTCCTGTATTCACTTCCATGTGTGTGCTCTTAAGAAATGTAAGCATTTTGGATACATTTCTTGCAATTCTTAAACATTCACGGGCCTATGTCAGATGAATAAACATTCTTTCATCTGTGGGTATGAAATTAACCAGAAAATTCCTAGCATGCACACTTGCACTCAGAGAGGGGAGCCATAGATGATTTATTACAGGTGATGATAACCTCAAAAATGATACAGAAAACAGGAGTGAAACTGGAAGGATAAATGCATGAATTTATCTTAGCTATTAGATTTTGTTCTTTGATGGAAGATAAATAGCCCTTTTCGTATTAATTCGTAAGACTGAAAATAATATAACTGAATACAATAATTACCAACAATCAGCAGATAATCCATTTTCTTGTCTTTCAAACACAGAAAATACATAAGCGTCTTCATCCCTTAAACCCATTGTTTCATGCTCATGCCACTACATAAAGATAATTGTAAAGAATAACTATTCTGCATTAATTACAGCTTCATTAAGCAATTTTTTATCATATATTGTGTTGTGGAATTAATCTAGTGGGGGGGGGGGGGGCAATGTTTGTAAAAATTATACTGTTTGAGTTCATAAGCATGAATCCTCTTCATCACTACCATTCCTGATTAAGCAAAAATACACCAATTTTTACCCGCAAATTCTCTGCTTGCAAACATTTTGCTAGGCAAAACTACGGAGTTATTAATATGAATTACAAGAAATATTTAGAGTATTTAGAGTAGTAAAAATCAAAATGATAAAATGTAGCAGATAATCCACTTTTTATCAACCATTCTATTGCAGCATAAAATTTGAAATTAATTAATATTTTGGAACTTTCTGGGATTCATGCATTATATATTAACCTACTCCATAAACTTTTACTATGACGAAGGTCAATGCACAACTCCAGCTCAAACACACCTTTTATGATGCTCCACACTCAGCTAGCACCAAGATAGTGTAATCTAGCAAAAGACATCACACAAACCTGTCTGCATCTATGCCAGGATGACATTAAAATATAAATCTATCCACTTTTGAGGGCAATCAGTAGACTTGTCATTATCTTCATATTCATTAATATTCTACTGATTAAAGCTTAACTTCAGTTTTGAAGTTAAGCCTTTTGCTCATGTGTAACACACATAAGTTGCGCTTTCATTTGCTAAGTCATTGATGCTGTGGTTGAGTTATTTTGCCAGCATCTGTGATGTGGCTGTCCTTCCCTCTGTGCAAGCACATGCTGTTATGGTAAATGGATTTTGTTTGGTGCAATGCCTTCTGAACTGTGGTTTTAGGATGAAAGACATGCTTGTATAAAAGCCTCTACGGGGACAGATTGTAGCTCTATTTGATGACTTGCTGAAGGTGGTCTCCACTTCTGCATGCAGATGGCTGTAAGTTCAACTCTCTTATAATTTGCCGTGTAGGAGATACTAATTTTTATCAATGTGCTTTTAGCTATAGGAGCCCCCTCTTCAAGTTTCCTAGGCATTGGTAAAATAGACTGAAGGTATTCTCGTTATGCTAGATAATGGATTTTCTTTACCTTGGCTAGATGAGACATGTGCATGCCCTCTAACCATGACCCAGTGAAAGAGATGGTTTCTTATTATAGAAATAGTGATTTTAGAGTACATTCGAGATTTATCAATTGGAAACAATGCTGTAATCACTATTATTTTCTGTATGGCATATGTTGTTTTTGACTACTGAGTACAAATTATCTTTATAATTATGAGAAAAATTATCTGAGAAATCTCTTTTGATCGCAATACATGCACTTCCACCTATTATTGTACTAAAACCATATTTGAGCTTACATTTGCAATTTAAGGGCACTCATGCCATGTATGGAGTCTGACAAATTCCCACTCATTAAAACACCCATGAAACATTGTAAAGTTTCACTTCCTGGTATAAATATTCGTAATAAATTGACTCCTGGCACTAGGGGATTAAGTCTTCATTTTCTAGTAAAAATGTAAACTCACCCTAAAATCCTGTGCAAGTATCCAACATTAAAATATTTTGTTTTCAAAATTAAATCTCCAATACCAAAACAAAGGAAATTAAAAATGCCATTTTTTTTTAAAACAAAAGGAAATAATGTGTTTAAGCAGTGCTTAGATGATTTTAAAATACAAATAATATTTATAAATTCCACAGTTTGCTAGAATATTTAAAACTAGTCCTATATTCTCTTTAATTTTTTAATCATTGTGGCAAAGTTGCAGCACAAATAAGTTCATTCGTCAGAGTGAGGTATGGTTAATAGTTTATGAATATACATAGCCAAAGTTTTTTGGTTTAAGTAAGTTCAAATTGGTAACAAATGGGTAAGGAAATACTCTCAAAATGGAATCATTTGTTGTTTGTTGTTCATAAGAACTTCAAACTAGTTTCTTAATAATCCTTTTTTAGAGTTCAAACTAGCTGAGACTCACTCATAAATTCATAGCTGTTGTTCCATAGAATAGTTTTTGAGGTATGTTGGGTGTGGAATATTTTATGGCTCTGTATTTATCCTGCATTGAAGTGGGTGCTTTCAGGAGTGAAGATGCTCGTAGCTAAGGGAAACTATAATATTTTTCTTCCTTTGCTATAAGATGATCTATTAAGCATGTATCCTCAAGCTGGTAGACATGACTTGTACCCTCTAACTCATTGTGGTCTCAGATTTCCCAATCATTGTATCACAGCAGCATTTGCTTGGTAGAGTCTCAATACCAATAACTTCTTGGATGTGTACCATTTATACAGGTTAGCCATTTAGGAAGTGATTGCAACTGGGGTTCCTATCGAAAAAGTGTGGGAAAGGTGCTTCCAAAGTGAATAGGTTTGTGACGCATTATGCATACAAATTTAGTGTTCAGTGCCATCATTATATTAAAAAGGGTTATGCCTAAGTCTCCTGTGCGTAAGCTACCATTCTCATGTGATGAAGCTTAGTTGCCATTTTTTTCCATGCACACAATTCCTTTTTCAAAATAATTATGAAGTTCAGGTATTTAAGAATGTTGACAGGGTTAATTTTCTTTTTCTGCAAATTAACCATATCATGCTTCTAAAGTAGTTTACAGTTGTACATTGCTAGAGCACATTTAATGTTCATAGCGTAAATCAAATTACAGTTGAGGTTGCGAGATTAGCCTGTCTAGCACTTAAGAAGACAAAATAAGTAATAAGTTATATTTCCTCCCAGGATCTTTGGGAAATTTACCCCCTGGAATATTTGCTAAGTTCAACTTTCTGGTGACTAGCCATAATTTGGTGGTCTCTGGTCTTCCTCTTGTGCTAACCAGGAATACTGGACTTGTCATTGATCTATTGAAATTAGTTTTATCGTCATTTTTTGTACTTTATTATGCTAAAGTGTATTTTTGTAAATTGTTCACTCAGACCCTTGGAAGTACACCCACTTTATGTGACGTCCTCTTTAACGTATATTATTTGCCTCAGATCTTGGCTGGAGGGAGATGAAACTTGTATAAATTATGAAAATGTCTCCATTAATGACACAAAAAAGATTTTGGAAATGATTTTCATGTATTTTAGCATACCATACTAAAAATAGACTACTCTGTTCAGAAAGACACACAACTTGCTCCAAATTGAAAGGAACCACTACAGTGAAAGGAACACTCATTCTTTTGGATAATTGGATCATTTTATTTTAGCTTAAAGTTATAACTCTCATTTTTCTTATTAACTGTATCAAAGTAGTTTGACATCCTGCCCCTTAATGGAAGATATGTGTAAAAGTTTTTTCTAAAGAATTTTATGGTCATGAGGATAATGTGTAATCATTTCTTTCACAGTTTCTAATCGAAACATGTTATACACATGAAATCCACTAGCTTTTAGTATAGTTGCCATCTAAAAGAAGACATTGAATCTCACTGAAAATTTAGAACCGATCATTGCAATATATCTCTAGCTTTTTATTAGTAAGTAGTTGGTGAAAATGTTAATTATGCTGCATTCTAATTAATTAATTGATAATCCTTAATCTTCCATTCATTTCTGATCCAATATCTAGTTTCCAAGTCAAGATTTTAATCAAATATTGTACTTTGACTTAATCCACAAATCATATATAATCTTGTCTGCATTGGAATTATTAGGTGATACTTAAACAAGATTCTGATATCCTTTAGAAGCTCTACATATTTCCTCTGAATTTGGTTCTATAACCATCCTTGGCTTTTCATCATCATTATTCTGTATTCTGCTAATAAAAATGTAGGTGGTGGGAGTGAATTATCCTAGAAATTTGTATAGATGATATCGTGGGAGTTAAGACAGCCTCAGTTACAGGGAAACCAATACAGAGCTTTTAAATATGACTTTAAAGTTTTGTATCAGCCAAAATATCTATATCTAATGAACGTAGGTTGGATATATACTCTTGCAGTAATTTCTTATGACATTAACTAACTGTTAACCACAATATTACCTATACTCAAGTATGTTAGACCAAGAAACTGGTTTACTTGTAAATTATATAGCAATCATATGTCTTCCTGCAGTATGATAAAACTTCAAAAGTAGTGAAACTTAAAATGTATGATCATTGAATATAGATGATGACATTGATTTGACTTTACTGGTTGGAACAAGGTTAATTATGAGTTCTATTTACAATTTTAGTAATGAATGTTAAATTAATTAGGTTTTGGATAAACTTGGAAGTTATCTCTTTGCTTCTAAAACTAGGTTATCAAAATGTGACATGTGCCAAAAATTTTAAGTTTCCATTTATCTCATGTATAGGATTTACAATTTGATTGTTGATTGCATTTTGTCACCAATTAAGATTTGAAGTTAAAAGTAATCTTCATTTTAAGCCATTATTAGGTTTTATGTGAGGAATTTCCCTAAAAAGTTAATTCTCTCAGGAGTTCCATCTGACTTTAATAATTATTTTACATCTTGACGTTGACTTGAATCTTGTACTCGCACAGCTAATTATGTTTATCATGAAAATTCATTGTAAATATATTTTTGAATTCCTGTGATTGCAGTATTTTAATAAGCATGGCTCATTAGAAAACCCTTATTAATTTTTTATGAATATAAACTGTACATAATTCTTGTTTTTTTTAGTGTAAAGAGTGTTGAATTAGAATTTTTTTTGTGCTTTTAAAAGAACATAACATATTTCATATCACTGATGAATCAGGATTTATGGCAGGATGTCTTCAATGATAATGACAGGTTGTGCATGGTATATTTTTTAAAGGTGATATCTGAGGATTATTGAACCATTAAGTTTGATAATAAGATTTGCCTTCACATAGAAATAAAAATTATTTAAAACCAGATTTATACCTAGGTAATTTGAAAGGTTCTGTTTTGCCAGGTTTTTCCACTGTATATATTTATCATTGTGATGATGCTTCATTTCCAGTCCAGGAAAAATCTTTAAAGTCATAACAAAGTGCCAAATGTTAACATTGTCTGATATGTGTACATATAATCTTTAGGGTGTGGTCTCGCATTACGGCGTCCATAATAGAAGTACCTTTCAAATAGGTTGCCAATTTATTTGTGGCATAAAACTCTTTCCAACTGTTGAAAATAAGTACATTTTCATTTGATTTTTATTTTCTGAAGTGCTATTTTAGTTACTATTTTGCTAAAATACTTTGGTACAAAGGTAAAGAATGCCTTAGTCACTTATTAAAATGAAATAGTGATTTTTTTATGGGTAAATAAAGGATCTGAGCTAGAGTCATTGTTATAGGATGGGAAATATGAGTAAAACCACCTTCATTGCGCTTAAACATTTATGGTGTTCCATTCCATCGTAGAACAAATTTGCTTCCTTCTGTCTTATATTTGGGGTGGTAGAAATGGAATAAAGAACTAACAAATTTCCGTTGAGATGAACAAAATTGTCTTCTCCACCCTCAGAAATTCTTAGTTAATACAAAAGGCTGGAACTGATTAGATGGGCTGAAGTGAAGGGACTGTTCAAATTTTGAATGGTATCTTGTTTGAATGTTCTTAATGCCAAAGTAGTGACCTGTGAAGTGTTATATAGATTTCATTTGGTTTCAAATACTAGGTCTACTTTTTTGCTTATTTATTTCCAGTGATATATTGTCTGATAATAAGCTCATAGGCAATGACAAGAAGAGAGTTTGTATTTAGTATATTACATTGAAGAGGTTTAATGTTCATGCACTTATCAAATGCGAGTCAAGATAAATTGCATATTTTTGTATTACATTTTGGAAAATAATTACAAAATTGAATGATTGGCACTTCAGCTCTGAAGTGAAAACGCAATGGGTGTAAAAAATCATCATGATGATAAATCTAAGGAGTGGAATGGGTCTCAGTACTAGAGCCTTCTATCATCATGATGATAAAAGTCTTTTACTTAAGTTATGCTTACTCTAGACTCAAGAACATATTTCAGTGATATTATTTTTCTGTTCAGTAATGATGGCTTCCCATGTAGATATCAGAGCTTAAATTGCTTAGGCAATATGATTGAAAAATCCCTTTTGTGGCTCTAGTTGAGAGATTTTTCCCTATGCTCCATTTCTTGGACTCGAAGAGAGCTTCCGTTTTTCTACCCACTTACCGCATAACTAACTCAAAGAGATGTACCACCCATTATGTAGGACTCGTTGACCAAAAAAGTACACATTCTTGTCCTAATTCTCAAAAAGGTGTTGGCTCATATTCTTGTAACAATCTGAAATTTGTATGCTTTCTTTCCTTTGTTATTAATTCATATTGTCTTGCTTGTATCCCTCATAATTTCACACCCAGTATGGATACATAACATATTTAAATTTGGATTCCCTTATATCAATTCATTTAGTACCAGTTGAATTAGTTATCCTAGGTTTTGTGGTATTCGAGTTTCATTCTATAATTTTGATTTTTATGAGGGTGCCATTTAACATGGCATTTGTGTTAAGATATCAAGTTGTAGGACTTAAGAAAGTTGTTGGTTGAAATAGGTTGCGATTAATTGAATTTATTCTTGATAATTAATCATATAATGGGCATCTCAGGGAATTTTAAAGTTATACAATAACTATGTCCTCTTAAGTGGAAGTGAAAAATGATGCATGCCATGCCAGAAGAACTCCTCTTCGTGCCATACATAGAAATATGTTTTGATTGGAAATATTTGCACCTTTTATGGGGAAGTGTTGCACAGCATGATAGTGGTTTTATGGAGTGTCCGTTAGTGGCCTCGTGTGTCAAGACCTCATTCGTAGTATATCAGGCTTTGGTTAGCAGGTTATTGGTTAATCATGTGTACAGTGTGTTTTAAATAATTAGGATATTATTACGGTGATAGGAAGAAGTCAAAAGCCCAGGAGACAATAGTATGATTCATTGCATTTGAATTGAATGAAGTAAAATTATTGAGAGGAAGTTTTAATCATTAGATTTGTTAAAAACAGGGAGAAAATTTCATCCCTGTCTGGTGAGTAATAGTCAGTGGCCATGAAAGACTGTGATGTATATAATTCAGATTTGTTTAAGTAATCACAAAGTAGATGGAATTTATTTTTAGCTGCACTGATTTTAGAGGGTTGAGTTAAAGGTAGAAATGCATTATCCTTGCATTTCATTGTATGAAATAGTGCATTGAGTTGCCATAGATTGAATTAAGCAATGGCAAATTAATGGTAAGTATTTCCCTTCATAGAACCTTTCCCTATGAAATAGTTCACCCATAAGAATTTTGTAGTTTATAGTTGGTTCTCTGTTATGAATTGATAGTAATGGCCTTCAAGAAAATTGCTTCATGCTCTGTATATTGTTGTCAAAATCCTATAAATAATACACTTCCCCGATTTGAAGGTTTCCTCATGTTTCCCATTTGAATAACGAATACTTGGCTGCATCACCCAACATTTCACATTGTCTTTGTTTACACAACAGATATTTTGGTAATAGTTATTGTATTCCATGCTTAAATTCACATTTAAAGGTACACATAATGTGAGCTGTGTAGCAAACATACAACTCATACATTTACACACATGATCCTTTATATAAGTACTATTCACCCAAAAAGAAGACTTCAAATTTAATATGACTCTCTAACAATATTAGGTATTCATAAAAAAGGCTATTACATATGCAAACCAATCCAGCATTAGTAATGTGAATTAAAAAGTAATTTAACCACTTAGTTCCCTCTTCTTAATTTTTATTCCCCAATTCTAGCTGCCCTGTCTTATTGTGTACCTTCTTTGAATCCTGTACGTATAGGATTGGGATCTATTTTTTCCATGCTGAAATAAGTCGTTTGCTGATAAGTATAAAACTGGGCCTCTTAATTTTCCCTCTTAGAGTTGTCCCCTGCCCAGAACTGTTCTGAATTAAAATAACTTAATATAATCTCTGTAGGTTGTCATCACTACAATATCCTGCACTTGTATCTGTATTCTTATACCTCCTGGTATTATTTCAAGGTCAGTATTCATGCCTTGAAGGGTCCTTCTAATTTCCGGTGTAAGGTGGTCTTTGAGCAGACCTAACACAAACACTGTTCTTTGTCCTAAACATAATTGTCATCTATTTCAGACAATACTTAGCCAATCCTTCATGAAATAAGCTGACATCCTTGGGTGTTGGTATCTGACAATTAGTACATTGAGTAGTATTTCCTTAGGCATTGTTTTGCATTTTAAAAACACAGCATGTTACCAAGGTGCTATTTTAGTGAGCATAATATCCTGATGGTAATACATCTAGTATCACAGTAACAGGACAATTTTTTATTTACAGAAGTTTTTATGGTTATGCTTCTCTTATGTTTTTCATTAAGTTTTCATTGGCATTTTAAAGTGAAGAATGGTTTCATCTGTCTTACCCATTTGGCTCAGGTGGTATTGTAAATCTTCTGTGAACCAATTGTATACATGCCTCTGGAAAGTATGTTTGTTTATCAGTGAAGTCGAAGGGCAGATGTTGAGAAAGTGAATTTCTCTGTGGTGGGCTAATACTACTAAAATGCATAGTGCCTACATACCATCATTTGCTTGCCTTAAATTCTTGATGTGGACTGTTAGCAGTCATCCTAATTCTCGAGTGTCCAATTTTAATGACTTCCCACATCGCTAGCTGTTGTCCATCTGTTCTTTGAAAATGCTCAGTTTGTAATTCCCTTTTCCAGATCATGAAATCAACCTAACTTAGGTCTACTGAATGATTTCGATAACATAATATTTCTGTGGTAACTTTTATTATTCCTGTGGCTACATTTCTTTTTGCAGTTATTCCTTTTTCTGTGCATGGTTTGCCATTTCATTATTTTAAGTTACATTATTCAAAGCTTATTAATAACTTTTTACTATTGCACATTAAAAGTTAGCATAGTATGAACTAGTCCAGCACCCTTGTGAATCCCATACTCCTTGAAATTCACCCACTGTACTACAACTAGTAGGGTAGCAAACAAAAAGCATTACTTTATTTTATCTGATAAGGTTAAAGTATATTTAGATTCCATATTATCTATATGGCATAGTGTAATGTTTCATATTATGCATAAAATCGCTCAACAGTCTTTATCATTTCATCATGTATAAGATTTTCTACCCAAATGCACATTGCCTTCAGCTCTTTTAGTGCCACCAAAGTGCAAACATATTACCTGAATATCTTCATATTAATTTCAAACTATTTATGCAACCATTTTCCTGCAATAGTTTATCTTATCATATGAAATTAAGATTAAGATAACCTGTTCAGCCATGAACACTTCTTTCATTATTGCCACCAAAATGAATTTATTGATCCTTGCTATGATCAATTTTATGAAATCTTAATACTTAAGTGAATAATTATATGTGATGTAATACTGCATGCATTATGAATTATTTGTAAAGGTGAATGTTTGGCATTGAGGGTCCACAACCACTTATGTACCATTTGGTACATAAGTGAAATTACTCCACCAAGTAGTATCATTAATTGTCAGTTTTATCTTTTGGTATATTTTAAATAAGCATTATTCTCTTCATAAAATTTTACTCATGAATTCAGGATGATCCTTGATATTTTTTGTTGCATTTTTGTGAAACCTTCCTTTCGGGTAAATGCTTATGAGATGTATTTATGCATGTGGATAAATGCATGGTAAATGGGAATTGCCTTTAAATTTGCTGCTTGGTGCTGAATCACTTGCCATGACAGTCATGCATTTGAAGCATACTGTAAAAAAAGTGAAACGGACAAGGGATTAAAAGAACTAGCTTAAAGTCATTATGAAAGTAGGAAAAATTGGGCATGAAGTTTTATAGCAACCTATGCATAAAATTAACTATTAAGTCATTATGGCCAAGCATTATGGCATAGCATGAAATGAAAGAAAAAGCTGGAAACATTTTCCTGGCAATCAACATGGTAGCAAGTTATGTATCTTCCTACTAAAAATGTATATTCCCCACACATGTGATATTGGTTGTGGCTGAGAGCAGCAAATTTTCCCATGCTTAAAAGTATCAACATGATGTAGTAAGCATATATTCCAAGGTTTATTTGTTAAAATATAGGGAATGGTCCCAATAATTCTTGAAGCATTTGTTGAACTTTTCCAATTACCACTTGAAGTTGCAATCAAACTAAATTTATTCATTGTCCCATCGCGTTCACCAAATGCATATTGAGGGTCATGTAGTAGTCTCCCAAAATATTTTTAGAAAATTGTTGTCTTTTAATTTTATAAAAGAGAAATGTAATTAGAATCAGTTGGAAGCAGAGCTTCCAATTTTCATCACAATCACATTTAAGGATGCTGTGGTAAAAAAGTGGTTTTAGTGTGCAGGGGGTATTTTACTGCCAGGAGGGTCTGAAAGTTCAAATCCAAGTGATGCCTCAGGACTGACCTAGCGAACACAGGCTCATGTTCTTTTTACCAGGTTTTAATGGGTAACTTAAAGTAGGGCAGGGAAGAACTAGCTACTCCCCTACCCTAAAATGTTGGGATTACATATATAAGGCTTAATGCAGAGTAATCTGTGCACTTTCTTATGTAACCTGCCTTCAGATTATTGGATTAGTTTTGGCACACTTAACAGAGCTACCTGTTGTTTATAAAATTGTAATCTTCGGATTAAAGTAGTTGTAATCGGTATTTTCTATTTATTGTACAATGAAAACAGGAATCTTTAGTTAAAACTGAAGGCTCTTCAAGGGAAGTAATTCGGTATAGTGGTATAATAATCAAATTAGAGTACTTCTCTAACAGTTTTATTTAATGCAATTCATTAGTCAACTGATTTAAAAAGGCAATTGAAAAGTGCCAGCTATTGTATTTTGCAAATATTCTTTCATTTCATTATTATTACTTAATCAAGGCTTAAAATAGATATTCTTTCTCGTACATGTAGCAATTTGTAGATTCAAAACACCCATGTCTAAAAAACATTTGTCCACTAGTCTTGTCAATCAACATCAAATGTCACAGCAGTAGTAAACAATGCAATGACAGCAACCTGTTAGGGGACTGGCTAAGTGCGACACATATTTACGTATTACTGAGGGTAAAAATGTGAGCTAAGAATACAAAATATGGTCAAATGAAGAAGATTTCCATGATAAAAATGTATAATAATAGCAAAAACAAAAATTCCTCTCCTATTCACTGATAAACCTTATTATTTATTAGGTTAAGAAGAGAAATATGCTAATAGAGAGAAACAAAAAGCTATATGGAAGGTAATATGCTAATAGAGAGAAACAAAAAGCTATTGGAAGGTAATTATATCAAGTGAAGCAGTGTACACAATGTGATTGTTCCTGTAAAATAATCCGTGTGCACATATTTTGAAAATATTATGTGCATAAGAGGAGGTAGGTAGGAGTTAACCAGAGCAGGATGATCCTCAGTACATGTTTTTAATCATTCTGAATAAAACCCCATCATTTCCAGTTAGCCAAACCCTAATGTAATCTCTAGTTGTGATAAATTCAGTCAGTGATTTAACATATTTACATGTTTCCTGTTGAAAAAGATGTCTTTATGGTGAAACTAAGAAATCTTAAATAAAAAGTAAAGGCCTTCCAAATTACACCTTTGTAAATATTGCATTAAATCTGATTTCCTGCTTATGCCACTGGGGTGCCAAATATGCTTTTCATCAAGTCTCTTAGGACTTCTAACCATCATAGTTAACACAAAACCAGGTTAGGAAGTTAGGACTGTAAATTTCCTTTATTGGGCATCTTTCCCACAAAATATAGATCTGCATATTTTATCATAAACTTTTTATTTTATGTATTACAACATGAATTTAATGATGTAATAAAGGTGTTGTACTTGTACAGGTACTTTTAAAGTGCAGATTTATTGAGGAGCAATGAAAAAATTTTCTTTAAAGATTAAGATGAAACCGCCTTGGTTATAGTGCCAATATTTTTATTATGTAATATCATAGATAGTTTTATTTAGAAAATAGTTCCCCCTAATCAGTTTGATCATAGCTCAATTATTTTCTTGACAAACTCTAACCTCTTTTTACTTAAAAATAGTAAATTGTTTAATACAGTAAAGTATAGAATGTGAAAACTTGATTTCTTAATATGGGACTGGTGCCTTCGTGTCTTTAAAGTGAATCTCCAGTGGGTTATTTCATAGACCAAAGATATATGTAGCCTTGGATGTCAGGGGGATCAGGATGATGGGATGGCTAATGTACTGGCTTCCCATACCAAGGGCCTGTGTTCCAATCCCAGTAGTAGCCAGATTTTTCTGTGGCATCTCAATCCTACTTGGGTGCTATGTGGAGAGCAATTGATTATGCTATCCATCAGAGGGGGCTTTAAATTGTGGACCCCTTGGTGCCTTTCGATGTCGGGTTTCTCTCCACTCTTCCTCCTCTTCTATAATATCCTGCCCCTACTGGATTTTAATAAGTTTGCTCACTATCATTTTTAAGTTAACTCAATATCCCTTCTGGTGTAAATGAACTCTGCTGTCAGTCACCTCTCCCTTAAAATACCACCACTTGAATGCCAGTCTAGGTCTGAATCGACATTAAATTCAATCGAAGTAATACAATTCAACATCTTAAATTGGTACCTAATGTTTTAAAAATAAGGAATCAAGAAAAGCAGATAACAAGATATACAAACTCCTTGGTGTGGCATGAACCAACCCCAATCATAAGGTGCTTAACCCTAAATGCTTTCAACCAACCACATCATCCCAATTGTTTTTTTTTGATAGGTGTTCGTATCCATTGTTTTTAAGTGCTACAGAATGTGAAGTTCACTCACTCGAGTAAGAGGAGGAGTTTGTCTCCTTGCATTTCCTGTGGAAGCAGACAGGCATTGTTTTATTTTAATAATTTTTTATATGCATGCAACTGTTACACACTATTGTTTTTGCTCAAACTTGACCATTTTTACTCCTAAAATTACAGGAAATGCTAAGATATATGAAAGTCAATGTTATAGATTTTTGAGATCATTTTCACGTTTGTTTCTTAAGAGCGGTTTACCTCTCTCACATCATTTATATGCATATTCTAAGAAATGGAGCTCATTTGCTTTTTATGTGCATGGATGTGTAGATGTGTTTCTGTTGATGGATATTATTCTTGGGGCAGTGCTTTTTTTGTAGAAGCAAGAGGTGTTGGTATTAATTTCATTTTATGCAAGTATGAATAACCACATTATCATTTTTAGTAATGCTGGTGCACTATGCCACTACGTATCCATAAAAGCTCACCTTTGGGGTTTATGATTCATCTTACATTGAAGTTGTTTTTCTTTTCGTGATGACTAGAAGAAATTTAGAATTGCCAGTTTTTCCCATACCTAGGTGAACTAAGAGCTTAGAGAAGGCATTTAATTGCAATCATTTTTAACCTGGCAAAGATGAAAGCTATGCCATTTTAGATTCTATCTATTGACTTGATGGAAATTAAGCCCTTGGAGTGTGACTAAATTTCCATTATGTCCATATATGCCATGTACATATAAGGCCAAGGTCATAGTTTAAATATCAGCACAACATGGATATTTGAGGCCCCCGTGATGCAGTCATGACAGTGAAATCACTGTAATATATGCATTTGAGGCTGTTATGGGCATCACAATGATTTGGTAGCATAATCAATATGATGTATCATACTGGTCCCAAATAGCAGTCTAGTGGTGTCTTTGACAAAATATTTTGCAGGGTATACCAAAATCATGTGAGGGATAACATATAGAGGTGTTAGATAAAAAGAGAATAATTTGAGTCAGTTCTTTGCAAATAAAAGGGAAAGTTAATTATGTGGCAAAAGTTATACCTTTGGATGATTACATTATTTTTATGTAAGTAATGGAGTTATTGTATCATACAATAATTTCTTGGACTCATAATATGTTTTCATTCATCTGTGCTTCATGTAGATCATATGGCTAGGTAAAAATATATTTTTTTTCTGCCAAAATAAATCTCATTCACATTTCTGAATGTTCAGATATTGAAATATATTTAACTTAATAGCAAGCCTCCATCAATTCTCTTGTTTATTTTCCCCATACTCACTAATTTGGAAACTGGTTTAGTTTCTTTTAGGTTTTTATGAAATTTTAATTACAGTCTGAGTGGCAATGTATCAGCATCATGGTTGAGTTGTATGACAATTATTGATAGCTCAATGCATAAAAAATTGATAAGAATGGAAGAAGAAAAGGGCCTGGTTATGCACTCACTGCTCAAAATACTCCTGGCAAGGGAATAGTTTTGTGCTCTGTCCCCTCAAATACACTTTTTGTAATCTGTACTCTTGGGCATTGGAATTGCTCTGGTTGTGGGGACACCCAGGCCTATCATGATTAATCAAGTGGGGCAATGACTGTGTTGATTATAGTGATAAATTATTTTT
Organism: Hetaerina titia; assembly: GCA_037158775.1. Taxonomy (NCBI): domain Eukaryota; kingdom Metazoa; phylum Arthropoda; class Insecta; order Odonata; family Calopterygidae; genus Hetaerina; species Hetaerina titia. The sequence goes on along the minus strand of CM073779.1, from coordinate 52,406,298 downwards.
CTTCATTTTAATTTCTGTTATGTTCGAAGAGTATTCAGACGTATCGCTAATTCTCATAATTGTCTGTAAAAAAAAAGCACCAAAATGCTTTCCTAATTTTAAAATTTCTTGAGATTCATCCAACATGAGCACTAGTTACAACACTGCACTGTAGTGTTTACATTTCCTGTCACTTCTGGTAATCTTTGTTGTGTCTGGGCTTCATATAAATTTTAAATTAACCAGTGTCTTGCAGGAAATTAAGACAATCTTTTTTTAGAATTCATAGAGATGTTAAGTTATAGGGTGGTATATTTAGTAGATGAGTTGCACTCCTTAAATTTTGAATTCAGGTGTTAGGAAATATGTGGAAATAATTATGTATGAGAAGTTCTGCTCTGTCCTTCACTGTTTCACAAGTCTGCTTGCCTGCTAAATTTAATCCTTTTTATTCTCTGAAGACTAAATTATATATGTGCATCTTTTGTGTTCACTTTAATAATTTATTCCAGTGCTTGTCACTATTCTCATTTGTGATAAGTAACAGCTTAAGCTTTGTATTGGCCCATTTAAATTTTAATATTTGTATGTACTTCATATGGCATAGATTTTGAGAAGTTACTCTTAGATTTACCATGTTTTAGTAATTGCATGTACTGCTGCCATAGATTAGAAAGTTTTTTTTATATTTGAGATAATTTATTTCTATAATATTCATTGTGTGACACTCAAAATCTCAATATTCAATAAGATATCCATTTGACCATGTCAGAACTGATTCCTCTGAATCCTTTTGCACATAATTTTCTTTTGGGTGTGAATAATGGTATTTATTCTTTATTCCTCAAGAGCTGGCTGAAACACTTGCTCGCATCAGCTATCTTTTATTTGTTATTGCAATATTGCTGTTTGTAAGTAGTTAAATATGCTTAATTTCAACTCACTTTTTTCTTCCACAGAACATTTCCTTTAAGTCCTACAGTAGGGATTCAGGGCATGGAGGATCAGAGCAGGAAGATTTGCCCAGGTCTCACAATTTAGCAATGCAAAACAGTTTAAATAATGCCAGAAGTCTTAATAATTCCAAAGATTCTCGCCGTTTGCCATATATGCCTCCAGATTATCACCAGGGAATCACCAATGACCTCTCAGTCACTCACTGTCCAACTATTGATTTAGAGCACTCATCTGGTATCCACACAACACCACGGGCCATGATGAGCACCTCGGAAGAGCACCACATGAGAAGGCAGGATCCTCTTCCTCAGTACTCAACAAGGCAGGGGCACTTGGTGCCAACACTGCAGCAGCTGGCTCCTCACCAGGGTGCCAGGTGCGCAAAGAAATCAAGCAATGGCCTACACAGGTCAATGAGCCCTTGGAATCATACATACACAGAGATTCGCGAAGGGCATCAGCTTTCACATCCACTAGTGAAATTCCATGCACACACGCTAGGGCTTCCAGAGGATGACCCAGTATACGAGGAGATTGAAAGGAATGATGCTCAAGTCTCGGATGTAAGTGACGAAGATCTGAAGAGGCAAAGTGATACAAGTCGTCAGTCATCCCGCAGCTATGGCGACCACCGCCCCCTCATTCCGTACAGCCCAGCAAGTGACCGAAACTTTCAAAACTGTATTGAAGATGCCCTGAAGAAAAAGTTGAGGGAGCTGCATCATTTGGAAAGTTCTGTCCGGGGTGCTCAGAGTGATATTGGTGAAGGTGTGTCGGAAAGCTTGAGAGTTGGACACCTGGAAGATCCTCAGTCTGAATCCGATTTCCCTGTTGTGGTCCCAGGTGCTTGTGATCCACCTCCAGCCCCAGAATCATTGGCATTTGCTGGGGAGAATGCAAGAACAGTGGCCGTGCTAGATGGTGAAACAGTTGTGTGTCACCTGAGGCCTGAAAATGAACTTTATGCTAGTGATCCATTCACTTCCAGAACTATAGAACTGTCTCCATATAGTGAGTGCTAAAACTGACATAGAAGTTTAAAACATATTGTTTTTTCTTCTTGAGCATAGGATGTGTGTAATGTGAATGCTGTTGAAGGTAGAGTACAGCATAAGACTGGTATAGGAATTTTTATACTTGTATGCATTGGAATTTACCATTGAATCCACATGTGCATAAATGCCTTATATATTAGTATTCATTATTTGAGTGTCTATGTCTATGTATATAATGTAAATAGTGCTTTGTACATGTGGACTCATGTGGAAGAATGTTTAGATGACAAGGAGTATTTTTTTTTTAAGTCTGAGTCAGTGACCTAGTTTAAAGCACAGTAAAAAGTCCTCTAAAACTGTGATGTCATTGTATTGAATTGTCCCCAAGATTGTGTAAGACTTGTTAAGTACAGCTGAAATGAAATATGCACAAAATTTGAAAAATAAATTATTTATGAGTTTCTTCAGATTTTTATTCCAAACATCATTCCTTTTTTCAGCTGTAATTGTGCTAAATATGTTGCCTGATCAATGCTCTTTTGATTATTTTGTGCAATTTTCTCTTTAAAATTTAGATAAAATAAAAGAAATGATGAAGCTTCTCTGGGTGTTGTTTGTGCGCAATTATTTCTTAGAAAAATTCAGTATTGAAATTTCCAATGAGAGCAAGGAGCAGCAGGAGGTTTGGGACTAAAAGTATAACATACAAATGTACCCATATATTACATGGTAGAATCTCCCTGGGGATTTCACCACAGTGATAATTTACCCCATGGGGAGGAATGCTGCCTCATTTTATGGATGAATACCAGGCTGCATCTTCTGGGAAGACTGGTATAATGGTTTGTGGTTCCCTCATGCCTTCCAAATCACAGTAATTCAGTTGTCATGAGACTTAGTCTAGACATAGCTGTACAAGCTGATCCCAGATTACTTGTTCTCTACCATTGTCATCTTGAGGTAAAAATGTTATGCCTAATGGATCATTAAGCATACATAGTTTGGTTTTTTAAGAAATCTTCAATTTGCTTCATGTTCTGTGAAAGATAATGATTGTTCCGAAAGCTGGAAAATTTTTAGATGTTTCCAGGATTTGAATCGAAAGTCTCGACCTTGGTAGTTAAACTCATAGCCCCCATCTGTCTCACATATATTGTCAACCAGCTAAAATCATACTTTTAGTTGATTAGGTACATGCTATATTTTGTTTGATGCAATCCCTTTTTAATATCCTACTGCTGGATAATGTCAAAGAGGCAGTGATGAGGTACCTAAATGGTATTCCCAGTAATTTCTTCCAGGAAGTGTCCTGTGACTGGTAGAGGAGCCATTGGTGTGTCAATACATAAGAGTGCTATTTTGAAGAATTTCAAAAATTTGTATTTTGTTCTGCAATGAATTTTTTCCCATATTAATTCTACATATTTTTGAGACACGATTTAAATCCATGAAGCTGCCTCAGTCATTCAAGGCTCTCAAAAATCTGAGTCCATAACGAGCTCCCCTATTTGTTGTCCAAGAAAGATTCCCTCAGACTTTTACATCCCTGATAATAGGAAACACTTTTTATGACATGGGAATCCATGAAATTCTGTATTCGTACCAGTAACCACAAGAAGTTAACATGAGTGTTTTTCTTCCCAAGGGTAAGATCTCTCTTTTGCCTCTTTTGATACTTGTTCATGTGTTGTCCATCCCAACAACATCGAAAACAAGGTAACCATACATGTTCGAATTTTAGTCCCATTACAAGAACATAGTGAATATTTGAATCTTTCAAGCTGTGCAAATATTGCTTCTCATATTGTATCCTTGGCCATATATGCTTCCATGCACTCCTGTGATGTGAATCACAGGTACTGAGAATTTGTATAATTGAGAATATTGTATTATTTCCTTTTGCAAGGGAAGAGGATTTTACCTTGTTTTGAAATAATCTTTAAAAATCTCCCAGTGTTAAGGATTTTGTGACCGTCGGAATGCATACAATAAAAAACCTTTTAAATTCTGTACTTATAATAGAATACCTGAAGAATATGAATAGCATGAAGAATATGAGTTTACAGTGAATACTGCGTTTGATTGAAATAAGATCTTTTACTTCACTTTTCAAGTATGCTCCAGATTCAAGCCAGCGTCTATTCTTTAAGTTAAAAAGTGAGCACTTCCAGGTTAAATTTTAAAAGCATCCACAGTAATTTTTCTGAAACTAGAAAATGTATAAATTTATTGAATGAGAACATTGGCAGTTCATTTTTCTGACAGTGATTTCCAATTAAGGAAAAATTGGGCACAAGAGAGGATGTCTTTGAAGTTAATTGGAAAAATTAAGAAACTAATTTAGAAAAACAATTGATGAATCTCATTTAAGATAAATTCATGCCAAAAACCATATTATTAAATACTGCTTATTTAATTTTTTGACTTCCTGTTGATTTACCCTAGGAAATCCTATTTCTTTGAGTTCTGTTAAATTTACTGAGGAATCTAACTGATCCTGGAGTTCTCCAAGAATGTCTTCTGAAGTTAATTACCATATTTGAGGTGGAAGTGGAAATATGTAAATGTACTATGATGAAGTCACATGGATGAAAAAATATGATATAATTTTGTTTCATCCTATAATAGGATATTTAATGGAGTGAGTCCTTAAAAATTGAAATTCAACTTATTTTGGTGATAAGAAATGCTTGCTGTAGTCCTTCATTTCCCCATATACCTAGTAAGTTCATATGGTATGGAATGAGGTTTCATGTAGGTCCTATTTTAATTGAAGTAGTGCTACATTTGAATCGCAGAATATGTGAAGGGTCTAAGGTTTGCTCATATCTCCAATTTAAAAAGTAACAACAAAAAAGCAGTTTTTTTCAGTGAAGGAGTAATGTTCCTTCTTGAAGACCCAAAAGCTTTTTTTTTTAATATTTGGATATATACGTGTGGCCGTACAATATTTAGCTATCCACCACTTCTTGGAGAGCACATACTGGGTTCTTTTGAAGATGCAATATGTATGATTTTGCTCTTCATAGGAGAAAGAATCAAGTCCATAATGGCCCTAATTTCCTACTCCCTTGTAAATATGAGTAAATATATGAATATTGTACACAATTTCTGTCTTCAAAAGTACTTCTTATTACATTAATACAAGTCTGAGTAACAACTCATTAGGGCATTCCAAGTCATAATGTGGTTGAAGGACATTATAAATTGCTATTTCATCTATATATCTGGAGATTTGGTGCATTTTCACACACACTATTATAGAACATGTCAAATATAAATTCAAATGTTGAAAAAAAATACAATATGTATAAAATAAGTCATCTCTGGTGTAACTTTATGGAATTTACATAACATATTAAAATGAAATAAATAACTGTAATTCCACAGATGTGAATAATGTATGCCAAGTTAGCACCAGTGAACAAAAACAGATAGACACAAAAAAGAAAAGAAACACATTTTCGAATTTTCACCCTTCTCAAAGGAGAGAAGGAAGGAACTCTCTCTCTCCCTTAGGAAAGGTGACTTGACCACCGAAAATTCAAAAACCTTACCGAGTTTCTTTTCTTTTTTGTGTTTCTGTGTTTTTGTTCACTTGTGCTAACTAAAGTTTAAGCTTTCAGCCTTCTCTGAGGCCTTCTTCAGGTCAGACTGGCCATATGCATTATATATGCACCTATTGTCACATTTGATCAAGTTGAAATTGAAGTGAAGCAAATATTTCAGAAATTCATTTGCTGAATAGAGCATTAGTTTTAAATAAATTTAACAGCTTTTTCTTGAATGTAGGCACTCTTGGTTCATATTTGATTCCATTAGAAGTTTAAATATCTTAAGCCTATCCTTTAAGTTCATGAAATAAGACTTTCAAATTCGTAGAATGGTTGATAAAGGCAATAACTACTGCCATACAATTTAATACCATCCGCCAGTTCCAAATGTACAAAATACAAATACTAGTTAACTGACTTGTAATTTTGAGGGACTGGCCCAACACTACTTTCCTTCGGTGATAAAAGGACATGTGGAAACCAGGAATATCTGCTTGGAGGATGACAAAATGAACATTCAGATTTGAGACTGCAGGGATTTGGGGAGGACGTTCATTGATTAAACTGATAAAATAAGCCGAAAAAAAATAAGTCTATGAATAATTTTATGCCCTGTCAACTAATGAAATCCTCAAATTAATGCAAGTTAATGTAGTGTGAGAAAATCGTCACGTATGTAATTTTTTAAAACTCGCGGTGTAGTCATGCCAAATATTTTTACAATATATTATAGACATTTAATAAGATAAATGATAGTCACAAAGAAATTAATGAAGTTGTCAACTTTTTTACGATTAATAGGACAAAATTTTGTGTATATTGAGATTTTTAAACAATGTTTACTCTTCATGGAATTCTATATATCCGCATTACCACACGTCTAAATATGTACGTAACAATATACGCGGGCATGGTAAACATATGCCCCGTTATAGAGTTACTAAATTATTCAAATCTACATAAATAAAAAATAAGGTTTTTTGGTGTGAATGAAAAATATTCAATTTTTTAATAGCTTCAGTGAAAACTCCACCACGGAAAATTTGTGGTTGGCGTACTTGTTACAAGGGAAGCAAGAAATTAGGATTATTTTAATTTACACAAATTTCACTGCAAAAGCCGGTTTTGCGTATAAATGGAAATAATTTCCCAATTTAAAATTTTTGTTTTCCTCAACTTCTACAATAAATACACAAAATGTGCACTTTTTGGAGTTGTGTAGTAAAGAGTTTCATTCATTAAGAGAATAATAGGTTTGCTGATATAATTGGTAGGGAGCAGTCGCTCAGCGGACCGGCGCGAATGGATCCTTTTAAGCAATGAAAAAATTTATTTTTGAAACATATTATTTAGCTCTTCTCGTGAAATTATTACTTTGTGTGTTAGCCTCAGGTATGTTATTGCCTGCAGAGTATTATGAACCATAAATGATGCTACATAACTAAGCTTCTGCATGGCGGATTGAATATGTGTAAAATTGGGTATAATACACCTTTTTAGGTAGTAACGGATTTATTCCTGATGCTAGCCAAGAGGGAATTCTCCGGCCATTCCGGAGCTACTCTGATATCACTTTATTTCACTACTACATACCACCCGAGGTTACCCGAGTTACATGGGAATTCGCAGCCTTCATGGATAACTCAGTATGCCCTGCTAAACAGGTTCACGTGTAAGTATTCATTGCATATTAAAATATGTCGACTTATAATTACAATGTGTAAATATTGGTCAATAGTTTTTCGCATGCACGTTATTCGTAATGATTATGCAGATTATGTGTCAAAGATTAAGTCTCGCTATTATTCATGTATCTACACATAATGTCAACAGTTAGGAAAGTTGCAAGTTACTCTCTCATTGTTGAACGGCGATGTTTCGGCGCCGTGTAGTGAGCACAGTATATTATGTTGACAAAACAATGGAAAATACACCAGAATAATGTTGAAGTGGGTGACGATATCAACGGAGGAGGATGCCAATAGGATGAGGATGTGCTTAAGGGGAGTAATGATTTGATGTACATCGTACAGCGTTTTGAAGGATAAATGTGCGAACCTATCAACCTGCGGCACACGTATTTGGTTAACAGTCTAAGCCTGAATAAATATTTGTTAATATGCAAGTAAAGTTGTCTATTGTGATGTTTTGTGCGGCGGTGGACCTGGAAAAAACGAGTGCTTGAAGGTCGAACGCATTCGTACTTAGTTTCATGACTACTCAAATTGTAACCATTAATGATTTTTTATAGAGGTCTACTGATTTAGGCAAATTTTGATGAACTCAGTTACATTGCTACACTTCTAAGCCTAGCATAACACACAACTAAATATCACATGCCCTTATGATAATAAACAATTTTTTCTCCACATTCTTTACCTTCATTCCATCTCACATACCTTATTTTCCCCTTATATCCTACTTTTCAATAGCATTCAATTAATATTCAGTTTACCCTGCAGCAACCTTTTATGCCTTCTGTATATTTGTCCAACAAAATCATCTCTTCTGCTTTGTCTAGCACCTCTGTTTGTTTTCCTTTTTGTTAATTTTATTTTTTCCATTCACCGGAAACTTGAATCACAGAAGGTTCTAAACTATAGTTTATCCTCACATCTCAGTTTTTAAGTCTTTTAGCCTTACAAATGTATTCGTCATACAATATGTTTCACTTATCTTTTATTCATATGTTAAAGTAACCTCCTTGTCATTAACCCCAGTGAGGCCCATCTCTCCAGTCTATTCCTATCCCTACAGAATGCTTATTAATTCCACCCACTCTACCCAATCAAATTTTTTCTCAAAACCACCAAGTGAAGGCAAGGAAATACATAATGCTACCAGAATTCTATTAGTATTCATTCTAGTTGAATTTATTCTAGTAGTATATGCACACCCCACCCATTTTAAAATCTAAACTGATCTTCCTGTAAGTTATTTTCCTCTGCTCTATCATTCTGTTGATGATCATAAGTCTTACCTTTACTGCATGGAAAAGAAAATTTATAGCCCTTGAATACAGCTTGCTTTTTCCTTCTTTTGGGATGGAAATAAATAGTCAGTTTCAATGGTCTCCTGGAAAAATTACTGTCTCTCTTAAATGCCATGAAGGAGCCTATAAAATGCCTTCCTTGCTTTACTAACCTCTTGAGTAGTTAGTAATGCACATATATCATCTATCCCCTTAGCTTTCTTTGATTCCATTTAATGTCATTTCTATCTCATTATCAAGTATGCCTCAGTCGTCCCTATCAGTATGTTCTTATATCCAAACTTGTTGGCCTAATATGCATCTTTACCCTTTATTTCTTCTATGTAATATCTCCTTGGTGCCTGAATCACTTATTTTTTGATTAATTCTTTTAATGTTAATTGTGTGACTTGGGTTACTCCAATTAAAATGGAACCCTAGGTTTGAAGGATAAACAGTTAGGAATACTTGTAATTCTGAACTGTGACTGTGTGACTCCTTCTAGTTCCATTTTTACAATCAGATTCTATTCATAGAAGAGATGGTGTTGAATTGTCTTTGTTGTCGGATAAATGCTGAAGGCAGTACAAATGTATACACATGTACTTCTTGGAATATATTGACAATTAATGACTATAAATACTAAACTGGAGGTTTGATTATTCAATTGATACATATGTATGCTGTAGTTAACAAAAATATGAAAAAACAATTGCAGTTTCAAAATTAAAGCTCCTATTGAAACATTATTTAAATATGTAATATTATAATTAATACATCTCATGAGTTGGAATCAGGCAGGGGCACTTTCTTACTAGTTCTTAAACATATTTCACCCAAAAAAATAGTAAATATATAAGATGATATTTCTGTATCATCTAGGTAGTTACAATTAGCATATATGCATTTATCCTAGAGAAAAAGGTGAATTGGGATGGTGTGGTGGCAAATATAATAGCTTCCTAACAAGAGGGTGCTGGTTTGAATCCTGGACAAGGCAGATATATTTCAATGGTATCCCAATCTCTACTTGAGGTGCTTTGTGGAGAGCACTTTGAGTGAGAGAGTACACTGTCCGTCGAATGGGAGATAAAACTGCAGACTCCTTGGTGCCTTTTGTTAAGAGTAGGTTAATGTCGATGCTGGGTTTCTCTCCACCCTTCCTCCATTCCCATCCATCCTTAATGGTGCAAGTGACCTTAGTTGTTGTTTGCCTCCCCTAAAACTATTACTACTCCTGGAACAAAATAGCGATCACATTGTGTGCAGAGTAGCTGAATGAGGGATGACTTGACTCATTCACAGATCAGTAGTTAGTATTTGGATTTTATTACTTTTGGCTAGTATTATTTTATGTTTATTTATACTATTTATATTTTATTACATATTGCCCTACCTCTTTGGTTAGCATTACTTGTTGCTGTGAAAATATAAGTGAATTTTAAAAGTTCAACATTTTTTCATTCTAAATAATGCACTTGTTATCATGCTTGATTTGACCTCTGTTGTAGATTATTATTGTCAAAATTTTGGACTTTTCCATGTTTTTATTAAAATAGAAAAATGTGTATGTTTATAAAATTTTTATATTCTGAGAAGGAAATGTTGTGGCTTTTGCTTTCCTTTGGTATGGCCAGAATTTTTACTCTAATATATTCAATTCCTAATCTAATAATGTTCTGAGACTGTGAGTTGTGGACTAGTTTTCATTTCCTCCAAAGTTATACCAACTATATTGAAAATAATATCACTGAGACTTCCAATTAATGGTTAGTACAATTAACTACTCATTATCTTTTATCCAAGGTATAAAATGGCAATGAAATATGGTGTTGAACATAGTCATTTCAATGGAAAAAAATTCAGAATTGGCCATGATGAACACATAGAAGTCATAGTCATATACTGGCCATCCCCCTGAGGCCTGAAAACAGTATGCAATGATGAATTGTACTGCTTTATTACTTGTTTAGAGCTAATAGAGAGAAATGTTATGTAACTAGGCAGTTGCTGAATTGGGAAGTAGGCCTCCAATATTTGCTCTCTTTCTGTTGCCTGTGTTTACTGCAGGCCTTATCTCTTTCAGGGGCTTGACTTGCTTTCAAGCAAGACTGGAAATTCTTCCCAGATGTTTGGGAGGGGTATTTTATAATGCTCTTCCAACACCCAGGTAGATAAGCAGATGATATTATCAGCTGATGGGGGCTTTTTCCAAGAAAAATCTGAACACCATGTGATCCGTGCTTGTATTTTGAGCATTGTAAACAACAATGTATGCGTAAATCCTCAAAATGCGTAATGTCTCGGTCTCTAGGGAGTAGGATGAAGGGAAGGTCCATTATAGTTGATCAAGTCTGAGAGTTTACGAAGCATCCTTTGGCTGTCATCCTTTCTACATTGAAATGGATAACAAGATGAGGTACGTTTAACTGTATTAATAGTTCTCATATATACTTACTGGGCATTTTTTTAAGGAAATGCCTATGTTTTAGGCTGGACTCTTAATTATAATGAATTATAACTTAAATGTATGTGTTTCCTTCTTAGGGACTCCAAAATTTTGTACTCACAATGTGCAGTCCAAATTTCATTTATGGAGGACCGTAAGGACTTCTTCAGGGGAAACTTTGGGGGCCTCAAGGATGGCGCAAGAGCCCAGAGTTGTGAGGAGACATGACCAAGCTCATTCATGCAGATGGAAGTGGACAGAGTAATGGTAGAAGGTGCTTTGGACTGTGTGAAATACTGCTGTTGTGCAGTAGATGACATTGATATCAATTGTGCAATGTTTTTCATTCCTTGAAAAGGGCAAATTGCAAGATATACAAAAAGAAGTAATTTCCCAAATCAAAGCGGAATTATTCAGGCACATGTGATGGGGTTACCTGCAGTGTTCTTTGAACCTTTTTCGGAGGAAAGAATGTTGGGTTTATAGGGCTTGGATGTACTGGAATGAGACATTGTAGTGAAGGAGGTCTCTCACTCCCTGCCAGTAAGTAAAGTGGTGTTCGTATGTTATGGAATACATATTATTTCATCTTTAAATAACTGGTTTTGTATCTCCTCGTAAAGTTCCTGTGTTTATGTCAACATCCAGGGTAATTTGTTTTATTTCTAGGCCATCTTTTTAATTGAGCGTGAGAAAAAGGAGGATGTTGGAATTCAAATGTAGAAATGCCAAAGGTAAGATGAAATGATGAAATAACTTACATTTATGTTTCGAGAATCTCACTTCTGCCACTTATGAAATAACTTTGGTGCTTTACATACCCTTTAAAAATATTTTGAATCTTTTCATAGGATACACCATCACCAGTGAGCATTGGAAGAAAAGTAGAGGGAACTCCTGCTATAGGAATTGCTGCAATGGTGGAGTGAGGAGGGGAGGAGGCTCAAAGTTAAGGAGGTTCCTCAAGAAAAGGAAGGTTGATGGGAGAAAGAGTAGAGACCATAGAAGATTATATAGGAGAAGAACAGAGGCCATTACTAGAGCCACATACCTTATTCATCAATATTACTCAATCGTTTTGATAAAGGTATTGAATCAATAAAAAAAATTTGATGGCTTAATGTTTTTGTACTCTAAATTCATATTTTTTTTACTTAAAAATGTAGATTTGAAAACATTTTCCTGTTTTTATGCTCAATTTAGAAATTTTGTCTAAAGAAAGGAAAAAGTTTTTATTAAGTTTAGGATTCTAGCAAACATAAGTATTGGTTTATTTTGAACAAAGCGTGAGATCTTTATTGTCTAAATATTTATTTTTCTGATACAAATATATTTTGTAAGTATTATTGTATTTTATATAAAAAGTATATTGCATGATTATATTATTTAATAATTAATATCATCTTAATGGGAGACTTTTTCTTGGTACTTATAAATTTGAACACATTAAAGGAATTTTGATAATGACGTTATAAAATTATAATTATAAAATTTTATGAGCAAACATTTTTTAGATGAATCACTAAAAGTTAATGATACCTGTTTCAGGAGGTGCAAAATTAATGTACAATGCATTGAAAAAGTTACTCCACTGCCTAATTATTGTAATTTTAATGCTGTTTTTTCTAAAATTATGTCCAAAGTTTTATTCTTCTTTAGTCTGCTCTACTCTTTCCAAGCCAATGGCATCGTGTTGGGCAAACAGTCACCTTCAAATTTCCTTTCCAACACTCGCCCACTCAACAATCTTTGCTCTTAGTATTGTTATTAGCATTAAAATTTTTATTTTAGGGCTGCTACTGGTAGTCTGCGCTCAGACTTGAGATTTAAGTGTGCCCATCACCCTATTTTGTATTCTTTGTTCTTGACAGTCAGGTACTGATGTTTAATTTATCGTAATGTCTCAATTTCTCTCTATCTCCTTTTCCACCCACAATAGCCTTCCAATTTCAAGGCAATTATGAGTGCGTAGAACCTTAAATGCACAATATTTTCTCATGATTATGAGATATACGTACTGGTTAAGAATGATGGCACCCATGGAAACAAAAATATTATTTAAATAAATACGAAAAAGTCAATATGCTTAAGTTATTGTTAGCATAAATAGAGGTACAATCCTTTTAAAACATTTGAAATTATTAACATTTATTTTGTCAACACTTGGTATGAATTGATTCATTACAGGTTGCATCTCTCTGGCTACAATGTATGAAAGCATTGGCTTGCTCCTACCAGTTCTTTTGTTTTATATTTTAATATTTTGGTATGAATTTTGTATTTTTTCTTGTGCTACGGGCTAATCAATTGTATCATACATATTTTGTGTTGCTGTCCATTTTTTATGTGTACTATGTACATATTTATTTTCTAAAATTCCTAGATATCTGATTCCTTCCTGAATAAATAACTGTAAACAATCAATGGTGTGAAAGTGATTTTTACTTTATTTCATATTAGATAATTGGAGGAAGTCTTATTGTCATAATCAATTCCCCTACCTCATCCTTTTGTAAATGATATATTGGCATCAATTCCTTTTTTGATGTATTTATATGTCTTTAATCCCCCCAACTAGAGATTCCCTAACTCCTCAGCTACAAATAAAGCACACAGGTGAAGATGTTAAATTTTGAATTTTTCATTGTACATCGTATCCTATCCTTTGATAATTTAGTAAAAATGAAAACAGCAATGAGAAATCCTTGAGGTATTAACAGCCACCATATTTATGATCATCAATGTCTTCACTTGATGTGTTTAAACATACACATTTTAATATCTTAACAAGCAGTTTTACCTCTCATCCTATCATTTCAACTGTGTACATATCTATTAATTTTACTATTTTGTGGTGGTAGCCATTTTCTGAAAGTATTTAACTGTTCCTACATTATTTACTGTCAATTCCATTATTCCGCTGAATTAAGTTCACTTATTACTGTCCCTCTTTACCATATTGGTGTTGCTATTAGCTCCTAGTTCTCAGATTTCATATATTATAACTTAGTACCAAGAGGACTGCTCTATTTTTGTCATCCTAAATGAATCAATGCTCCTGTCTGAGCAGTTAAAGAATGGATAGGCTGCCTATCCATTCTTTAAGTGCTTAAATTTGGCTGTAAATGTGACATGACCAGTCAAGGTATATTAGATATTGAAATATACACTTGAAGAACACCAAGGAAATCCCAAAAGTTTACTAAAATTTTTGGTTGACCTAGCAAACTACAGGGTAAAAGATTATTTCAGTAACGGGTTTCTTTGCCCACTGTAAATTATACTCCTATTTTACAATTTTTGATTGGTCTTTAATTGCACAGAGGTTTAACAAAAATGCTGTGAGGTTTCTGATGTAACTATCATCATAAATATTGGATGCCTATGAAACGTCTTTCAGTACATAAGGAAATGTTTGGAGTATAAAATGTGACCGTGTGACAATATCAAAGGAGGTTGTTTTTATGTCAAATAAAAATTCAAAACCTTACTGACAAGCCCGAAATCATCATTCTTCCCAAACATCTATGTTATCATGTTTGTCAAAAGTAGCAATATCCAATTTATCTATTATTTATTACGCATTAATCCAAAAACAGCACTTCAACCTTTACATCGGACATTTAACAATGATATATATATACTGTTGGATCATGGTAGTCCAGGGGTCAAACCAGATCTTCCTGGGAAACTATAACCAGCACAGGGAAAGGAACTGCCCCCCCTACCTTAATGTGTGAATTTTGCATACCGTCGGGCTTAGTACTGGGTGAACCTTACCGTCTTGTGGGTTTTGGAGGTCTTACAAATACCAGTCAAGTTCATGAGACATCATGCCAAAATGATGAAGACAGAATTGGACCTGAAACAAGGAAAAGCACAAGAAATATCAAGTGCAAGTCAACTGTAAGAAGAGTTTGATGGATTGCTTTAAGTGCAAAACTTGAAGGAAAGGAAAATGTATTTTGCAGAGCATCAAGTGGTTTTGCGTGTGAAGGTCTCAGAAGTGGCTTGAATAAAGAAGTTAGCATTTAGCTCACTGTAGAAAAGTTTTAGCTTGTTAGCTTTTAACTGTAGAAAATTTTAAACAACATGCTGAGAATGCATATTTGCTCTTATTTTAAATTTTATTTGAATGATAACTTACCCTTTTCATTGTTCATTTATACTTAACTGATTTAACTAAGAAGCTGAACAAAACTATTTTTAGCAATCGTGTTGCAAATTCCTTATTTGAGAAGATTTCCTCTCGCATGAATTAATGTCGGTTTCAACATATTAAGCCATTTCCTTTTTGATTGAACATTTTTATTCAGACCGCTCTAGCAGGGTCTTGTATACAAGTACCTTACCGCTGCTTTAAAATGGAGCAGATTTAAAGAAAAAAAATTAATATTCTGTTCCAAATAAAATATTCCAACTTGAGAATGGATAAGATGTATTTAAACAAAAACTATTATTTATCAAAATATGAAATATTTTATTATTTTGTTTACAGGAATGAACCAGAGAAAAGCTAAACTATTCTTTTGATATTAGGGCAATAATCTTGCATGGAAAACATAAAAAAATGAGTGAAATCCTCTTAGGTTTTCCATCATGTTAGTGTCTCTATTGCTGCCAACATTTCAACAACTGACTCATCATTCATTGGGCTTCTAAATACCCTGCATTGCATTCAGAAGCCCTGAGGGCAATGATCGAGTCGGTTTTGAAAACTTCAACAGCCATGAGGAGACTAAACTGGTGGAAGCTCCAGGAGGATTTCAGTTAACAGATATGCTGGGAAATCACAAGATCTTTCATCATAAAAAATACATTGCTTACCATAGGGAACAAAAAGGAAGCATTTGTTCAATCTGGACTCTAAGGCTTTGTGGAAACTGGCCTTCTAGTTTTAACTAAATCTCATTAATTTATGAAATGGCACCTATTTGAAGGTTGAAACAGTGGTTCATCATAGTGTGAAAAAGAGTCAGGCTCTGATCAGTTGTCATTAAATGAACGAGCAATTTTGATGTAATTTTTTTTCTTTTTCAGATATGTTCAGCATGGCAGCTATCCATTAATAAATGGCACCACCTCAAATTTTCCTCCAAATACATATACAGGAAGAACATCCTGGCATCATTTTACTACTATGTCATCTTTTGAACCTCGCAACCCTACAATTTTTCCGATATATAATCCACTGCCAGGGAATTGGTATGCAGCAGCCTATGTGCCGAACTGGGACATGCAAGTGAAACAAGAGGTTAGTCTTATGACCAGCAAAAGTCTTGAATAGGAGATTAATGAATAAGAATTTGGAAAAATTCTACCTTATATTATTATTGACATTGGAGAAAAATTCAAATTACAATTGTACTTCCTGATGAATGTATAATACTGCATTGCCTTTAAATTAGAGAAATATGCCAAGATAGCTCAAAAAGTCATTTTTGTTGTTAGGAATTTGATCCATTCTTTTTTACAAAATTTTCAATTTCTCATACCCAGATTTTCTATTTTACTTTCAATCTTTTTTGGAACTGCTTGAACCATGTCAAGTAAATGATAATTTTGCAATATGTATTACATCTCATAGAAAATATTTCATACAACCGGCCTCAGCCCACTGGCAAATTGTTTAAAATGTTTGCCTTAATTCACAATTCCATACAGAGATTGACAGTATGGTGACCCTAATACAGAAGCATTGAACTGATGGGTATATGTTTCTCTAGTAGAACATTTTCTTGAAGAGCAAGAAACATAAATATGCCATTAAATTTTTGTACTTGTTTGGTTGTATGGAAAAGTATTTAAGTTTTATCATATTTTATGCTACGTGTCCTACTGCTGATGGAGGAATTGGTGGCAATTCATTATTATGGTTAATAATGACAGCAGTGTTATTTTTCCTGCACAGCAGGGAAAGGCTGGTAGAACTCTCATGGCTAATTGAAATGGCAGCCTTGCTCTTAATTGCCCATCTTGTCCATACTTTTCAGGAAATAAAAAAATGTTTTTACAGGGATGTGTTGTTTAAAATATGTCATTTATGAAATGAATATGGGTACATTGGTGGTATTTCTGTCTTTTGTACGATGGCCTACTGGGAAACTCCCAATAGCCTACTGGGGAAGCTCACCCCTGGTTGTAGATGCCCATACTGATGATGTGCTTTTGTCTTAATTTATAATGACAATAAATACATACATATATATATATATATATATATATATATATATATATATATATATATATATATATATATATATATATATATATATATATATATATATACATACATACAATAGTAGAATTTTTATAACATAGAAACACAAAGAGAGGACACTCGCATATGTAGTTGACATTTTGATGGCACAACCGTCGTCATCAGAGTAGCATTCTTGTGAAAGAGTGGAGAGGACATGTGCGGGGGGGAAGGGTGAGGGGAGGAGAGGAGAGGTAGGGGACCAATAGGAAACAGACAAGAGGGTGGGAGGGGATATGTAGTCAGCTATGGGATGCATTCAGTGGGCTTGGTTCAGCCCAGGGGGTTTAAATGACTGGAGCACCCAGATAGGTGCCATCTTGCGGGTTCTCATCTCTATGCTACTTGCGCATCATTTTTAAAGTGCAACTTATCATGAATTAAAAATATAAACGATCTTTTCTGTTAAATTTATTCATGAAAATTAAGTGTTTTTTTCTTTTCAGGGTATTAGTCACAAATGTCATTATAGTTTGGGATCTGTGACAATTTGGTCTCAAATTAAGAACATATCTATCATTCCTACAGGCAGCAAGAATGAAGTATTTTCAGCTGGAGCCAGTTCTTTCTACAAGTAATGTATTTTAATCAGTAATAGCCTGTTTAATTTAATAGTCTGATGAAGTTTTCCATTATCAGAATATTATATCTGATGCTTCTAATTTATTTCAGGTTTTATATTCCATCGCAAACATGGCATTTTTCTCTTAATATTTCCAATTGTAACTTCAGAATTCCTTCAATGAAGGAGAAAGGTGGTAATTTGACACAGAATTGTATGTTGTATGTTGCCATTAGTGCCAAAGCTTTGCCATCTAGTAACCAGAAAGGTGCTGTTGCTAATTTAACGGAAGGCAGTGGGCATACCTTTATTGTTACAGAACCTTTCACAGATTGTTATTATTATTTGCTAGTCATATCAGAGGCAAGAATCTCATTTAATGCTGAAATTATCACAAAAGGTGAGTTCCTGAAGTTGAGAAATTAAGAACCATTCTTAATAGTTTTGGGTTAATGAATTGGATAATTCACGTACCTTAAAATAAAGAAGTGTCTTACAAGTTGTTCAAAAGAACAATTTTATTTTTTCATGATGAGAGCTACTTTCATTGTTGAAATAAGTCAAATTAGAGCTAAAAGTTCATGTTCATTATGTAAACCTTTTGTCAAAGTGTGATACTGGATGCCAAGGAGTTTGAATATTTGCAGTTATAAAATTATTTAATTAATTAAATTGATTAATTAATATCAATGAATAAGTTTTAAAATGGCTTCTGTTGAGTATTTGCAAATTTAATTTTGTACAAAGCAAATTTATGTATATCACTTGCCTCTCATCACATACCTACTAAGTGGGCCATGAGCTATTGTGGGATAATATTTGGCTCCCTTTAGGTAAGATTCATGCTGGGTATGACAGTGTTTGGGTTTACTAGGGATTACATGGCTATCCCCTTCCTCTGACTGAGCCTTTGGCCTAGAACCTATGGTCAACTATATTAACAATGTCTCCAAACTTAGGGTCCCAAGGGATCCTGGTCGATTTGCCTGCTTCCCAAAGAGAATTTGCCTCAGGTTTTTTCTGAAGGAGTACTCAGCATGGGACTTAGTAATCATACTTTGGATCTCTTTAGGTTCCATGTAAAAATAGCTTTTGCATTATAATAGCTGCATTTGGATACATTCATGTGTCTAATAAAGGTGCTTTCCAATGGTCAGAAGGTGTTTTCCTAACAAAATAAATTTTGTGGGTTAGTTGAGACTCCATGGATAATGAGTCTAGTGACAGCAAAAACTAGAATGAGAATTATATCAAGATAATACCCATAGTTGTGGTTGATGTCATTGACAGTGAGGAATTTGATGATGAGGTTTTCCATGAACTTAATGTACCTCCGAATCATATTTGTGAATCTGTAGAAGGGAATGTTCCCAAGAATGATGCTGATGAAGACCTGGCCTGAGGAAAGTTCTTCCAGTTTATCATTAATGGGCAATAATCATTCTAAAACAAGGCGGTTAAAGAAGCATCTTCTTTAAAACATTTATTCCCATATGAAATTAATGGGCTAAAAGAATTGAAGGCTGAAATGAATAAAAAATAGAGGTCATACTGTATCTACACATTTCATATTTTGAGTAGTAGTAGTTTTTAGGACAGGTGGCTGAGAGCTGAGGTCATTTGTGCCATAGGGAAAAGATAGGAAATCATGAAGGGTTGAGAGAAACCCGGCATCGGCATTAGCCTACTCTAAACGAAAGGCACCTAGGGGTCCGTAGCTTAATGTCCCATCCGATGGACGGCCTTATTACTATTTCTTGTGTGTAATCATTCTGAATCTTGTTTTTCTTTTATGTTTGCCAATTTATTCTTTCCTCAGAATGCAGGTATGAAGTTCCTCAAAGAAATAATTTCAAAAAAGTTGATCATACAAAAGAAATGTTTAAATCTGCTACTCTGTACTCTGGTAAAGTCAGTGGTAGAACTGATTGGCCCATTAACATCAATTATTCTAACCAGAGTATAGGGCATAGTGAAGAAATGGTACTTCCACGTGGTGCCACAGCTCTCTGCCCAACTGTTTTCCATCTTAGTCGAATAAAACATTCTGAGGATTTCTATGTCACATTCTTGTTACAGGTGAGGCCATAATCTTTTTCATTGCTTTAATTTCCACTGGTCATTCTTCTGCTCATTCATGCACTTTTCAAATGGCATTTACTTAGGGGGATGGGTGGTCAACAAACTGGATTGCATTGTCAGATTTATATGCAACATATGCACAGCTGGAAATTCTGCCTTTCATGGATATCGGTGGCACACTTAGTGTTAGCATTTCCTTGGATGACCAACTGTTGGTTTGTAGGAATTTATCATTTTTTATAATTGATACACAGAGCTTGCATTTTAAATTTGTATTAGTTTTTTGCTTCAGGATAATTTCATCTCTCAAGTATTCTTATTGGTTCTTGCAGAGTACTAAAAAGCAGTTGATTGTTGTTACTGCATGTATTAAACAAGGTGCTATTCCACAAGTGATCAATGGTAGTATTATGTGCTCATTTGAATTGGAGATGATTGTGACATCCAATAATACAAGCACAATTGCAGCAACAAAACTCATACCATTTCCAGAACCTGACATTTGGTTTATTGCCTTTCAATTAAATTGCTTTATTAATGGGTAAGATAAAATTTACTTTTAAATTCCAGTTTAAGGAGGAAATACTGTAGTTTTTATTCATATTACATCTGTATTTTGAACTTTGTACACGTATTTTGATTCTTATAAGGTACATTTGTGTAATTATTTAGATGAATAATCTTTTATTCAATATTTTGCTCTTTATTTTCCTAGTTCTGATGTACCCTGTGGTCTCAAAGACATCCTGGTGAAGTTTAATATTCAGGTTCACCGTTGTGTGTTTCCTTTTGAAGCCTGTGGTTCTTATGGAATTTGTCAAGAAACTCACAAGGGATTGCACTATTTTACATCTTGCTTTTGCTTGGGCGGTGAGTATTTATTGGAATAACTAAGGATTATTATTATTAGGTAATCTACCGGTTAAGGTAGGTTTTTGGATGGACATAACTATCAAATAAATATTTTGTGACTCCTAAGAAAACCTACTCTACATCAGGTCCCTCTTCATCTCTGTGTACTTCCTTCCTCCCTTCATCCCGTCCAACCTCCCTATCCTGTTCCTGCCCGTTCCTCGCTTGCCCAATATTCTCCCCTCTATTACCCTCTTCAACATTCCACTACCGCTCAATATGCCTTTCACCCATTTTTCCTGCCTCCAAAGGATTTCTCTCAACAAACCCCTCTCCTCACCCACCATCCCTAGTACTTCCTCAAATATTTTCCTTTCGGTCCATTTCACCTTCTCCATTCTTCTCTACACCAACATTTCAAAAGCCTCCAATCTACGTCTATCCTCCTGCTTCAGTGACCACGTTTCCGCGCCGTACATAGCTACGCTCCATATCAGAGTTGTTACGAGTCTTGTCTTAACATTCCTACTCAACGTCCCCGTCATCAACTCCCTCCTCCTTGAGAAAGCCTCCTTGCCTAGTGCAATTCTTCTCCTAACGTCCCTACCACTTCAACCGTATTGGTCCAAAACAATTCCGAGATATGTAAACTGCTCTACCTGCTCTATTTTTTCCCCGCCTATTTTAATATTTAGCTTGGCCTTTTTCTTTCTGGAAAATCGTGTAACCTTTGTTTTATTAATATTGATTCTCATCCCATATTTATCGTACTGAACCTCCAATTCACTCAACAATGCTTGCAACCCCTTGGCTGACTGAGCAACTAATGCTTGTTCATCAGCGAACCTGACCGATTTTATGAATTCCCCTCTGACTTTCATTGCTACCTCCAGTTCTTCCCATGCCTCTTTAATCATTTCCTCCACATATACGTTGAACAGCACCGGTGACAATGGGCAACCCTGCCTTATCCCTCTTCCTAACACTGCCCATCCAGACTCTCCATTCTCCACTCGCACCTGAGCAGTCTGAGACATGTACAGGTTGCAGATCAGTCTCTTATCCCTCCAATCCATTCCTATTTTCTGCAATACATGCATTAATTTTTCCCAATTTACTCTATCAAATGCTTTTTCGAAATCTATGAAACAGGCAAATACATCCTGATTGTATTCTATATTCCTCTCGATTAGTGATCTCATTACTGTAATTGAATCACGAGTACCAGATGAACCCTTCCTAAATCCAAACTGATCATCCCCAAAGTAATCATCTACCTTACTCTCTATCCTTTTGTTGATGATCCTAAGAATAGCTTTACCTGCGTGGGATATCAAACTAATTGTTCTGTAATCCTCACATGATGTAGCCTTTACCTTTTTCGGAATAGGAACTAACACTGATCTCACAAAATCTTCCGACCAGATTCCTTCCTCATAGATATTACAAATCAGTCCATATAGAGTCTCCTTCCCACATTTTCCTAAACATTTCCTAACTAAGGATGTGTAATAATAAATGTACCTGGTACTTCTATCATTAGTTTACTCACATATACAATTTTAAAATTAAAATTTAAATGTTAATGCTAAAAAAGGTGGTTCAAATCGTTTCTCATTATATTTGATCACAATTTGTAAAGCAATTCCCGTATATTTCAGTTTTTTGTTACAAATTATTTATACCTTCTACTCTTCCAATTTATTCAAAGTACAGTTACCATCATCATCAAATCAAATATGCTTTCTTTAAAAGATTCAGATTAGCTCAATAAGTTAAATATGCCATCTATTACATAAAACACATAATTCATCATAAATCTTTATACTGAAAAACGATTATGTCCAGTAAATATAGCTCCTTATTGAACAGGTATATCAGGGCACTTGTTATAGAATTAGACTTTTCAAATAAGGTGTTTGTCAGTGTCCTAATTCAATCCAAAGGGCTATTACCCAAATGAATGTAATTTACAGAAAGACTACGAGGTCTGTCCAATAAATATGCGAACTGAGGCCATGTAAATTTATTTTGCAAAATTTAGTTTACATCAATTTATGTTCTTCAAAGTGCTCTTCATTCATTGCTATGCACTTATTTCATCTTCTTTTCCACTGTTTAAAGCATCTTTGGAAGTCCTCGGCAGTTAGGCTTTTTAGTTTTCTCGTTATTTCTTGCTTTGACTTATAATAATCAAACCACTTTACTTTATAAGTCAGTATGAAGATTTTCCACCAAGTTACGCCAGAAACTGTTTTATTTCTTGCTTTATTTTGTCCACATCTTCCCAGTGATGTCCCCTCATCACATATTTGCATTTTGGGAATAGGAAGAAGTCGCAGGGGGCGAGATCTGGCAAATAAGGAGGATGATCAAGGATGGTGATTGAATTTTTTGCCAGAACCTGGCAAACAATCAATGCTGAATGTGGTGATGTATTTTCATGGTGAAGGATCCACACATCATGTTCAGTTAAAATAGTGTGCACTATTGATATTCCTAAATTCACTTCATCAGCTATCATTTGGACAGTTTTTCAACGGTCGGTAAGGACAAGGGACTGCGTACGATCAATTTTGTCGTGAACACAGGTGGTTGAAGGCCGTCCCGGGCTTGTATAACCCATGGCATCTTGCCGATCATCTTTAAAAGGCTTAATCCACTTGAAAACAGATGTTTTCTTCAGAGCTTTATCACCGTTAACCACTGTCAAAATTTCAATAATTTCTTGATAACTTTTACCGCACTTCACCAAAAACTTGATGTTGATTTGTTCCGCCATGATATCGTCAACTTCCATTTTCAACAAACAGTCAACAAACAAACAAGCAACTAAAAACAAGGACAATAGAAACTAACATAGCTGGCAACATATGCACAGCTCGATGATCTGCCAAACACAGATGGCTCATTGGGTCTCAGGCAACTAGCGCTGCTAGTGGGAGGGGCTTTAGTCCACGTCATGGCCACCAGATTGCACCAGTTTGTGTATTTATTGGCCAGACCTTGTATGCACAAACTGTTGGTAACATTAAAGGAGTGCCACAACATCTTTACCACAAAAAATGTCTCCCCTCAATATTTTGAAATCGAGACTACTGTCTCCTGAACTGCACTGTTTCCATGTTTCCATCAGTAAATAGTGTGTTGTCATCAAACTTAAATGTATCAAGGAAAATGCATTTAGCAATGGGAACACCCAAATGACATAGAGATAAGCACGGTACTGAAAAAAAATAAATGAGCAGGCCCACAATACTCTCACTTACACCATAATGCACTTTCATATTACCTAATACTATCTGAGGGGCTTGAAAAAATATAGAGACAAATTGACTTAAACATAAAATTCACAAACCACAATACTTGGCAATTTACTGGAAATCTCCAGGCCAAAACTCTGCTAAGGGAGATATCTGTAATTTAATATATAAAATTGTGTACACGCATAGGTGGATTGAACAGAACCTCACTGTCGGGTATAAAGAGCACACAGGACATTTAAAAGAAGCCACTTTGCATGATCAACAGTTATGGAACACATATTTGAAATAGGAGACCCAATCACATCTAAAGACTTCACTTTATTGCAACTTATGGATAACTACAAATTAAACAGGCTGGGAAAAAGCCATGAATATTGCACCAGGTGTCATAAATATTAAGGTTTTTAACATAGTATGAAAATTCAACAACAGACTTCAACAAATGCGTACCTTTGTTTATGATTACCAGATCTTTTGAGCTTAATATAGACGTATATATGTTGTCGAAATTTAGGAAAAAAGGAGGAATTCCTTCCCAAAAATAGGATATTTTAAAGATACTTTAAATTAAGACAAATGAATTCTGGCATAGATACACCTATTTATTTGTTTGCACGGATAATTTGAAGGCATAAACAAAATTCCTGGACTTTCTTAGAAAGAGGCATGTCTGGGAAAAATCAGACATTTGAAACCCCTAACCTTTTCATTCCTTACCATTTCAAGGTCATAATCCTCTATGACTTTGATTCTTCATAACCCATAAAAACCCCTTTCTCTGCCACAATGAATCCACTTGTATACCAATGTCCTTCTCATATTTCTCAAATAACAGTATCTAATAATGGAATAAGGTTTTAAACAGAAATATTCCTGTGTTCCAGGTAAAAAATAATATATTTCACCCTGCTGACTTAAAAATGTACTGGTATAGAAGCTGTCTTCATATAAACCATTATATTGCTATCAGATCTGCATTGAATGCATTTGTATTCATTCATTAAGATTAAGCACCTATTAGGAAATGAAAAAAATACAACCTGTGAACAGTCAATCTAAAGGATCAACTAAATTCTCTCTATTAACACATAAAAATGTTTGGCCATACCTTAGGACAATGCTTTAAAATGGGATAAACTAAGGAAAAAAACAGTTTTTTATAGTTTTCATTCAATGTAGATTAAGAAATTTTTTCGATAATCCCAACAACCCTTTCACCCTTTTATTAATATTTAATTAATTTGAGGATCTAAAAAGAATTACGATTTCATTATATTCTGTAGTATGAAATGTGTTCAACCAACTTGTATTCTTGTAACTTGTATTTGAGATGGAGCCAAACTTTGTCAATCAATGTTTAATTGATAAATTAAATGAAATTGGCCAGTGAATAAAACCACTGTAAGTGAGGCTGTGTAGTAATCTCTGATTTTATTTAAATGTGTGCTGCTAGTGAATACACTTGAAAATGTAAAGGCTGTTTCTCTATATTTGAGTTTATTGTGATTGCTTCAATTCTGCCGAGGTTGAACCCTAATTCCTCTATCCTATATTTTCTCACCTTTAATGCAACTTTTTATGATTGGATTTCTATAAAATTGCTGTAGGGTAGTACCTGTTTCTGTATGAAATTTAGGGTAATTAATACAAAAAGTTACTTGATCATCTTGTTGCAGTGAATCTGTAATATTGCTTACTAATACCAGCTTTTTGATTGAATAGGATATAGTGGCTGGGGGTGCACTGATGGCCAAAATGCACTTCTTCATAGTACGCTTCTCCTGAATACTCTATTGCTTACATTGAGCAATGTCTTCTTTTTACCAGCAATATTATTAGCAATTCGTCAGTATATGATTTCTGAAGCCTTGGTTTATCTTGCTACCATGGTTTTTTCAACATTTTACCATGCCTGCGATGAGGATTTCTACAGCTACTGTGTGACTAAGTATGAGGCAAGTGGAATTTATATGGTAACAAAAGCATTTTTTTAATTGAACTATTGTGATAAATATTTTACTAAATTATTTGTCAAAATAAATTTTTATTGTTGGGTCAATTCCATTTATTTAAACTCACACCTAATATGTAGCATGATACCACTTGCCATTAATATTACAATTTGATTTCATCTGCTTCATGTAAAGTAGAAAATTTAAGAATATTTTGTCGAAATGCAAGAAAATGATCTCTCTAGGCTTATTGAAACTTTACTGTGAAATGTTTTTCATTTTTTATTTTCATGAGTATATAGTAAGGAATATAGTCATATGTTTTTTACATGTTGCTTCTTACTGAAAGCATCTAAAATATCCATCCTGGCTTAAGAGTAACCGTTACAGAATTCTGGTTGTCATATCCCCAGTGCTGTTCCCTTCTGCAAGCTAAAAACTTAGTTAAAAAAAATGGGAAACTCAAATTCTAGTGATTCCAGGGATGCATACAGTGTAGGGGGTGGAGCAAGCGCTACTAACTTCCCTGTGACTGAGGGGTCACCCAAAATCATCTGTGTTCCTTTGTAACTCCTAGTGTACCTTTTAGGATAATCTCTTAAAAATTAATGTATATCTTTGTTTATTGTCATCCTAAACAGAACCCCTCTTCAAATGATAATAGAAGATACTTCTTACACTTTGATGATTCAATATCAGAATAGTAGACAGCATTAATAATCAATGAATAAATAAACTTCTTATTTTTTCATACAAAATTTTTTTGTGTGAAAAAATACCAAGTATATTTATTCATTGATGATGAATTTGCATAAATTAGAGCCTCAAACGATCAAATTCAGTAATAAGAATGTTCATTTTGGCGACAATTTATGACTGGGCAAATTTATAAACTGAAGATTGGTTATTATTAACCAGTAATTGTCTAACATGCGATGAATACATATTCTTTTGGGTTGAATCCTAATGGTTAATAATCTTTTGAATCTAAAAAAATAATTTATTTAGTATAATGTTAATCTGAATGAAATGATTTCAGGTCAGACGAGCCATATGAAGACAATAATATGCATTGATAAGGAGTTATTTAGTTCATAACCCTCCTGTTAATCAATAATATATGGTTTTATATAAAATATGATGCATATTTTATGCTCTATTGTTTTGTATATGTAGTTTTCTGTGTCCATTAAATGACATTAAAAATGATGAAAAAATTAATAAATGTATTTTTGATTTGATATCATTGAGTCTTAATTGTGTGACTTTATGTGAATTTGGGAAATGGCTAATATGATTTTGTTTCTTTCAGGTCCTCCAGTTTTGTGACTTTTTTTTCTCCATTTTTTCATTTTGGGTGACATTAATAGCCACAGCAAATATTCCAGCTCATTTGGTGTCAGCTTTTCACATAGTGGGAGTAATTATCATTGCCATTGGGGTGGAGTACAATCGCACAGGACTGCTCGTGTTTGTCATTCCATCAGCACTTGGTTTGTCAGTACCAGTGAGTATTTCAGTTCCTGATAACCTGTCATTCATTTGTTACCATTATTATTCATATAATGAATGGATTAAATAGATAGATAAATAATCAACTACTATAAGTTGTGGGAAATGCTTTTTCCCAGAAGAGGACAAATTATAGACTAATATATTTTTAGGAATATCACTTATGTTTCTATTTCAAGGTGCATTGAAGGGCTCAATTATATGCTTAGATAATAAACACAAGTGATCATAATTTTTTTTCTTATGATTTACTGTGCAAAAATTTAATTCTTGTTATAATGTTAGCATGATGTGTAACCTATATGCGGTAAAAGTTTCATTGATTTGACTCATGTATTGCATTAGCAGCAGTCTTTCCAAGTTGAAACGTTCATTTTACCTCTGCAATGATGGAGGTAACATTATGTGCAATATGCTGTGTAGAATTTTACCCAAATGAATTATTAGCCAACGTCTATATAATGTTGCAGGAGGCTTATAGAGAGTCGGTTCTTCCCAACAACTCAGATAACAAATGATTTAAAATTTTTAAAGAGGGTGAGACAGCTTCAAAAAAATGTGCACCCAGAGCTCCATTCACTGCTTGTACAGTTAACACTGCTTCTGCCATTGTGAGAAAAGGTCGTCAAATAACATTTAAAGTACGATCAGAAATCTTGAAAATTTTGCTGGGTGCCACTGGTTGGTGACTTCTGCTGGGAAAGTTATGGATATGTCATTATTTGCTGTTCAAGGAAACATGTATCAGCATGGCATAATAGCAAACACAACAGTAAAAGGAGCATGCAATAGGGATTGAAAGAAACTTCTTACAGGCAATATTAATCACAAAATGCAACATTTCAAAGCAACAGACCTAAATGCTATACCAGAATAATGCATGGCCACACACAGTTAATGTTGAAGCTAAATATCTCAGAAAAAATGCGGTGTGTCTTCCTCATCCTCCCTTTAGTCTTAACCTTGCCCTATTATGACTTTCTTCTGTTACCTAATGGGAATAAACACCTTTGGTTTATTATTTTCCATCATCAATAGCAAGATAAGGTGAGTATATTTCAACTTGTATGGCTGCTGCAATATTGGAGTCTAATCAATTAAACTTGTGCCACATGTTTATTCGGGGAGCTATGTAATGTAAACTTAAAATTTTGCAGAATAAATTATTAATATTCTTTAGTATTTGAATTTCACCTCCATACATTCTGGTGAACATTCTTTTTCATGTGTAACGGCACTGTTGTTGAAAAAATGGCACTGTATAAGGTCCTTTTTTATGGATGCAAAAATTGAGATTTTCAGTGTGATCATAATTGATTACTGTCTGGTGGGGCTTTGGCAAGAGACCCGGGCACTTAGACTTTTTGCTCCATTGTGCCAACCCATTTTTGACCTGCCTACCATATGTAGACAGGATTAGTGACAGGGAAGACATGTCATTGCGTGACATGACAGTGTCATGGCAAAGGTCATAGAGACAACCCATCCAATCTCTATCCGACCTCAATGTTGCTTAACAGAAACTGATGTATCATTGTGATGAGGGTCTTACCCTGAGTAAGCAAGCATAAATGTTGACTAAATGCAATGGGTATTGGGTACCTGAGAAGCATTTGAGATTAAAATATGAGAGATAGGGTAATGAATGAGTGGATCATGAAAAAATGTGGAGTACATTAGCAGTAGAGAGGCATGAAAAAAGTATGTCCTGCTGGTTTAGTTGTATTAAAAAATGGATTAGTAGACTCACCAAACAGATGTACAAGAGAAGAGTGTGTGATTTAAGGGGGAGGGGTATTAAAAAATGGATTAGTAGACTCACCAAACAGATGTGCAAGAGAAGAGTGTGTGATTTAAGGGGGAGGGGTAGACTGAGGAATTATTGGGCGAATAACATTGAAGATGATTGAGGAGATTTAATATAAGGATGTAGCATTGTGGAAGAAATTGGTAAGAAGTATTAAGGTTCCTTTCCCAACAAAAATTTCTTGACTGTACCCACTGTAAAAGAGAACTGTGTGCAGGGTGTGTATGTATGTGTTTACCAAATTTATGGTTGTAAATCAATATTGGCTGCAGAATTTTCATATTTTTGTAAATAATACCACAGAGGATGTAGGAAATAACATTTATTCAGGCAGTTACCTTGAAGTGCATTGGATTTGTTAAATACATACGTGACAGAAGGAAGTTTCCCCATGAAGAAAGCAAAAGATCAAATTCATAAGCCTGAAAAATAGTGATGTTAATCAATGACCCACCAAGGCATAAGAGAATTAATATTGCGGGTTGCAGTCAACCAATTTTTGTACTGAATGACTGATGAATGAGTTTATGAAAATTTAATGTCTGTCTCAAAATTTCATGTGAATCCAGTTGGATGATTTTTAAAAAATATAGAATGTCCAGTGCTTTAGGTGATCTATTTTAACGTCATTCTTTCTTTTTTCTAGCTATACTATTGGTGCATCAGATGCTACAAGCAGTCCCGCATTTTGTTTCAATTATCATCTTTTTTGAGGATACTGCCTGGAGTAATATTAGCTGCAATAGGATTGATAATGTTTGCCTTTGTGGAAACTGAAGCTAATTATCAGGTAATTTAACTGTTTTTTGTATTGTTTTTAAGTGAGATTAAATAAGACTCTTAGACATACATATGTATGAATGTAAAGAGGTGATTTTCTAACCTCGGTCATTTTCTTGCTAATAAGATTCGTCTAATGGATTTGAGAGAGTGGGCTGTTTGCTCAGGAATCTGGTGGTTGCTCAGAAATAATTAGTTTCTGTTCGGGTGGAACTTTAATTTTAAGTACTTTTAAATAACTTCAAGTAATTTTAATTAATTAATTATGCCACTTTAAGCGACAAGTTGGGTTGTCACATTAATCTGGGATGTTCGTTCTTAATGAAAATTATACTTTTTGAACAATGTATTTTTCTCTGAAAAAGGAATCTTTCTGCTAACATCAGGGTGGCCATTGATTTGGAAAATTCAGGAAAAGCCAAAGTAATATTAGATAAGTTTTAGAATTTATCAAAATTGGCATACCTATGTTTGGAAAATTGCACATTTTAGATTTTGCTTTAGTGGCAAGTTTATAATTCATTTGTTTGATTAGCCAGATCATCCAGAAATGATTCATTAAAAAAGTTAACTACTGAAGGGCATATAGGAATAAGACATATTGGCATGCTGGATCGAATAAAGGAAGGTGGGAATTATGTGAATTTGAAGAATTCTATACAGGTTTTATATGAATTATTTAATGATGTTTAAAGTGGAGCCTAGAAATGTAGCTGAGTACTGCAAAGCCTTCCTTGAGTCGTAGATTACTATTAATAATAATTATGAAGTCATATGTTAAAACCAGTCATGCTACTAAAAAATGGATCAATTACTTGTATGAGTGATAACTTGTATGAGCTATGGGAAAATAGTCCATGTATGTTTCCTTTACCATTTTCACTGGGGAAGTAGTCAATCAAGCTTGAGAGAACCCATGGTTTTACTTTGTACTTGATCAAAAGGCTGTGATGGGATATTTTATTCACTCTTTTTTTAAATAATTAATTTTATTTTTTTCCTAAGTTATACTCCTATATTTTCTCAGTAATTGTAACTGAATTTGTTAGCAGTCTGGCCAATGAGATTGTCATGGAATAGAGAAAATGAATATTTTTGCACTTATTTTTGCTATAATTCATAAAGTTTGTGGTTCATAGCTGTTAATATCACTTTGTTGAACCATTAAGTGTATACAGCCAGTTTTTAAGGTATTTAAATATCTTAATAGTGAACCCTGCCATTAAAGTAAACATTTATAACGATCAGATTTAAATTCAGGCTGTAGATTTATCAGTTGAATTTCCTTTTTTCTTTCCAGTATGTTCATAGTACATGGCACATTGTCATTGCATTGTCATTACTGTTTCTTCTCCCACGAGTGACTGTGGAGGCAGATGACTATCCCCAGGCCAATGAAGCTGAACTTTATGATATAAATGACTGTTCACACATTAGTCCAGTATTTGTCATCACATCAGATGTAGACAATCTTATAAACTCGTAATTAGTGCTATATTTTTGAAATGATTTTATATTTCAAACAGTACTTCATTACTATAAATGCTCTCTTTTATGATGATTATATACCTCTATTTATAGATTTTATTACATTCTTGGTATAAAATTAGTTGTTTATATTTTTGTCTATTTTTATATCATATGAAAAATAACAATTTGTGTAAAAAATACATTTAATTAATGGTGTTGATTTATTTTCCACTGAAATTTTAGTGAGCGGTGGACTTCTATTAGTTACTCAATAATTTATCCTGAGACATATCCACATTCTGCCATGAGATTTATGTGCAATATTTTTCAAGCTCAATGTTATTTTAATGGGCATTTTAACTTACCAGTTAATTCAGTATAACAGAATGGAATTTGTTTGAAAGACAATTTTGTGTTTAGCCTGAATCTGGTTTGACCATATATCATTTAAGGATAAAATTGACTTATTGTAGACTAATGTTGAAAGATGGAGATATGCTAGAGGCTAATTTTAAAAATTGTTGGTGAAAATACCTTGAATATGCCTTGGATTAATCAAATGCAGATAATTAACTAAAAAACCACCACAATAATGAATGCGAAGGTTGGTTTCAGAGTGGATTTCCCATAACATCAACCTCAATGCTATGTGAAATTCACACATCCAGGAACCAATTCCTTTTCTTGGACCATCTATGGTTTCCAGGAAGATCTGAAACCCAAAAAATGACACAGCTTGGGTGAAGCAGAGAGTGCCCAGGATATTGAAACAAAACCTGGGCCCTCTAGTAAGTAGCCCAGTGCTCTATTCACTGGGGACCCACATCCTCATGTAGATAATTATGGTATCTTATTTTGACATTATTATTAGTCTTTTTGGAGACTGGCCCATCATATGGCACCACTACAAAGGCTGTAGTGCCTACACAAAGCTATGTACAAGGAAGGGGCAACAGGTCAGTAATTCATAAATCCATGTTGGTTGAGATTTAGCTCCTTGCGCAGGTCATGATGGTAGAAAATGTACCAGGACATTGGAGACTATCTACAATACAGGGGAAATCTTGATTATGGTGATTGTAGGTAGGGCAGGGACCACCACAGAATTTATTGAAGGAGGAACTTGGACTCTACTAAATACTGAGTGAGTAATAATAGTATGCTATGCTCATGGATAACATATTCCACATTGATGAATAAATGTTGTAGTTTTTCAAGTGTCAATAATGATAATTTATAGGCCAAACCGGTTTGTTGATATCCAAACATTATGCAATTCATAAGGATTATCGCATACACATCACAGTCATATTAACTCTCCTGATAGAATAGGACAATTTTACGTAAACAAGAACACAATAATGCATTATAATAATGGTCTGGTGCACCAATCCTGTTAAAAATATGGTCACCAAAATAACAAAAAAGCATAAAATCACATTTTATGTAATGAAGCAACAGCAAAGAGAGCAGTGAATGATGATTAGTTGAATTCCCTCTTGGGAGTTTAAGTTTCTGCATGTTCAATAATTAATTTGAACTCTACAGATGTGATGGTGTTGATTAGTCAATATCCACCAAAATTGTGGCCTATTCATAAAAAATATTACATTCTATTATTATATTCTAAACGTTGAAATAGAGCCTCATGTTTCAACATCAATCAGCTTACTACACACACTTAGCGCACTCCCCTGCTCCCTTAAGGAATATCTGTAAATTTGTATGCAATTAAGATTGGACCCCAGATGTTTATGATGAAGAGATGACATACCTTTCCCTTTCAGGTTGGAGTTAAATATTAAATAGAGGATATGTCCTGTAACTTTGTTTTATGGACATCAGTTAACTCTTCAGCTTAATCATATAAAATGCACAAAAGATATAATTTTTGGCACTTCAATGAAAATTATCTATCTATCTCATTGTGTGCCACCATATACTCAAATAGTTTTTCACAGATGTAAGTACACAACAGTATTTTTTCTACACCTTAACCGTTGAAAATAAGGAAAATAGTTTATGGGTTTCCATTTACCTTATTTGTGGTAAAATGTCTTTCAACATGCACCATGACAAAAGCTTGAAGTAACATTATGATATCACTGAGTAATGTTCTTCTTTTTGGAAATCATGATAGTGAGATACATTCCTTAAAATCAGCACAAATCAGTTTAATGATAATGGTAAGTTATGACTTGAAAAATAACAGACTGACTTCACATTGTAAAATATGATTTGAATAGTACTTTTTCTAATATTATCTGTAAACATTCATGATCCAATTGAATATATGAAAAATCTTAAAATCTTACCTGCCAGAAGATAAGATGCCCAAAAATGCTAGTGAGCTTAATGCAGTGCAGTAAAAAGCTTTGCCAGTAAATATGGGTCACTGTAGCAGCCTCATTTTCAGATGACCCAAATTGAGTGTTGGCAATCAAGAGGCAAATCATGGCTAAAGTTTGTTCTGAGCTCTTTTATGCTGATGGCATTTATCAGACATGAGAGTTGCTTGAAAATGCTCCATTAGCCAAAGTTTGCCCATCCCTTTGAGGTTGAAAACCACACCCGGGGTAGGAATTCTAAATAGAAATTGGCCACTTCCAATGGGATTTGCAGCATCCAGCCAGAATAGCAGGGTCTATGTACATAGTATCACTATGATGTATAGAAAAATCATTATTAATGAGATGAATATTATGGGTGAATTAGGAAAACTGTGACAGGAACCTGAAACTGCTGACTGAACTTAACAAGATCCAATTAAATTTATCAGAAATTCATGCACCTGTGAATTCTGTACAAGTCCATATATCTAGCTGTATTTTAGATAGGATCATTCTAGATTATTTTGTTATCCTACACAATTTTTGCAGGATCTTGCTACATCTAGCGAGTGGCAGGGCTACTATAAGCTGTGATTTCTCTAAAAGGTTATGCTCTCTGCCAGATTTTACCAATTTCCTGCTGGATCCTGCTATGTATTTTTGGATCTTGCTAGAGCCTTAAAATAATGTTCGTGCTGTGATTTTTACTGGGTCAAATTATAATCTCATTCATGACTCAGTAAGGTAACAATGAATTTTTTATTATCAGGAGGATAGTGATTAGCTGTATACTTTGGACAGTCCCTGAAATCTAATATAGCTGTCCAGTTCCAAAACACTTCTGTAACATGTAAATGCATTTTCCAATAATATTTATATATATTTATAATTATATATATATATATATATATATATATATATATATATATATATATATATATATATATATATATATATATATATATATATATATATAGATGATTTCTTCGAAGTCACGGAAGTGTTAAATAAAAACTTTGACAGCAACACACAATTGGAGAACATATAAAAGGAACACTCACACGAACACTCTGCTATGTATTTTTGGATCTTGCTAGAGCCTTAAAATGATGTTCGTGCTGTGATTTTTACTGGGTCAAATTATAATCTCATTCATGACTCAGTAAGGTAACAATGAATTTTTTATTATCAGGAGGATAGTGATTAGCTGTATACTTTGGACAGTCCCTGAAATCTAATATAGCTGTCCAGTTCCAAAACACTTCTGTAACATGTAAATGCATTTTCCAATAATATTTATATATATTTATAATTATATATATATATATATATATATATATATATATATATATATATATATATATATATTTATAATTATATATATATATATATATATATATATAGATGATTTCTTCGAAGTCACGGAAGTGTTAAATAAAAACTTTGACAGCAACACACAATTGGAGAACATATAAAAGGAACACTCACACGTTATGTCTTGATAATTTCGACGGAATTGTGCTGTCTTCCTCACATGATTAGTTAGGACTGACTGCTGAACTAATGAAGGTGAGGTATATGAGAGAGAGAGAGAAGGGGACGGGGGAAGGGGAGAACAGGTGGGGGAGGAGAGGTGAAAGAATTATGGAAGGGGAAAGGGAGGTCAGAGGGGAGGGGAGATAGGATAGGAATGAGAGGGAGGATGTGGAAATAATCAGAAGATTTGCTTGCAGTCCTAGCTAATCTTCTGAGGAAGACGGAGGTCAATTCCGTCGAAATTATCAAGAAATAACGTGTGAGTGTTCCTTTTATGTGTTCTCATATTGTGTGTTGCTGTCAAAGTTTTTTATACATGTATATACTTAATAATACTCCTATCTTTTGATTCTGTCATACTGTCCAAGATTTCCGCAAAGCACAAGTTTATCCATTTTATTTCTATCGTCATTTGATAAAGAATAAACAATTTTTAGAAAATTTGACAATTGAATTGTGAAATTAGTGTTTTTAATGTACTTCAACAGTTGTCTTGTGGTGAAGGTTATAATACTTGATGGATGCCTAATTTTTGAGAACCACTATGTGTTGATGGATATCCAGCCATGAATATACAATTTACGAGATGAATATAAGTTGCACTTGAGATGATTAGCATATCTGTTACATTCCTACACTCATGCAGTGTATATTGTAGATATTCATTTGATATTTTGCACTGTATGAGCCTGTTCCTTTTTCTGCTTTCTTCACATTTTCCTAATACCCGACTCTTCTGCTACAACACCTCTATATTCTTCTTCCTCCACATATGGGTAGTTTTCTCTTCCTTTCCCAGTCTTTTTCCTTAAAGCCTTTATTCTAAACTGATTATTTTTTTCTGAGATTAAGTTCCAAAATCATACAATGTCAACCTATGTCTGCCTTTAATATTTTTTTAATTAGAAACTAGTATCAGTTTTCTTGCTATGCTAATTTTTCTTTTGTGAACACAATTCTAATCCTAATGCCCTTACTCTTTTGCCTATTTTCATTGAAAAACTAAGCTTCCCTATCAAGACATTCATCTGACTTCATAGCTCCCGACTTACATTCATTCCTAAACCAATTCTATCCCACAACCCATTTCCTTGTCAAATATTAGCACAAACAATAATGAGCTTAATAATGATATTACCCTGCTATTACTACTGTTGCAGTCTTGAATCATGCCCAGACTTAAAATAACATGCCTTTCCCTCCAGTATACTCAAATGACATACATTAAACATTTTTACTGATAGCATATTATAGTACCAAATGATGACTTATCTTTGTGGTGAGAGAAATATTTCTTGCATTTATTGATAGAGTATATATTATTACCAATTTATATGATTACAGATGTTTCAAGGAATATTAATGAACATAATATCGCCAGGTTAATGAAATATTTATTTACTAGATTTTTCAAATCCAAATGTTATGGCTAAATAAGTGGCACCTGACTGGTTGGGTTTCCTCACCCAAATTATAAAGAAGTATTTTCTCTGTTATGTAAAGAAGAGATTGGGTTTCTATCATGGGTAGTGAACTTTTTGATGTGGTGCCAATACTTGATCTGCTGAGATTGAAGTAGGCATGGTCTTTTAAGGAAAACTCAAATTGGATTGGTGCCAACTTTTGGTAGGGTAATGTAAATGATCTTTGAAATATCAATTAAGGTTTTGATAATATGCATAACTGAAACATTTAAGTTTGTAACAGACATTCCAACTGCAATTTCAATAGGTTGATGACAAGAGTATCCATTAAAGATGCTCAGTAGTAATTTAGAGCTCTTCTTTATGGTACAGTTATGCTGCACATAGAGTTCATTTATAGCATGTGTTGAGTTTTAATACAGCTATTATGGTTACTTTGCATAAAATTTGCTGTAATTAAAAACTGCCAAACATAGGATTCTTCTTCCGTCAATATACACTGATTACATTTTTTGCAATTCACAATCGACGACTTTTAATGGTAAGTTAATATCTAGTAATAGTGGCATGGTAATAAGTGGGACATTTTATTTATTTTAGCAAGGATAGGGAATTGTCATATGATCTAAAAATATGTCATGTGGTGTTAACATTCTACCATAACACCAGATACTGTCTTTAAGGAATGCAATAAGAAAGAATCATATTGCATACTATCGAAAATACTAATATTGGTAACCATTTAACTTTGCACACTGAACTGAAGGAATTGCAGTGAATAAATGAGATGACTATTATAGAGTTCATTATCCATTGTGAAACATAAAACTTACCTCTTATATTCATGATTTCATGACGGTAACTGCATTAAATTCGACACCAAAAGAATATTAACTTCCTGAAAATGGGGATGAGCATGAAAACCTAACAACATGTATTGTCACGGTTAAACGAAATCGACATTTTATTATTCAACTTAATGGAAATACGTTATGTGAGTAACCAACTCTTTCCACTAATTCTAGATTTTTGAATGGAGAGTAGAATTTTGCCGATATGTGGTCCCTTATTATTAAAAAAGCCTGAAATAATTTAACCAGAATAACGCATGAGATGTCTGTTATGTCAGTAAAGCTAAACTAAGTAAAGCCGGTAAACCTGAGAACGAAACAATCATGTCATTAAATCCAGATTAATTATACCTCATATTAAAATCTTCAGATATCCGCATATGTTTATTATAATCACAACAACGATGCAATTTTTGTGTTGAAGAGTGAAGTTTATTACTATTATGAAGGCGTATTGAGAGTAAATAAAGTAATCATACAACACTTCACCTGCCATTTAAATATTTATCAGATATGAAAAGATAAAATTTTGACAAAATCCAAAACAGGGTCACTTTCAATGATCCACTAATGGTGGTACTCATATACAGACATTTAGAATGCACTCTTATGCAATCCTTGTAACATATACAGATCGTCTGTTTACGGACAAACATTTTTCGTAGCGTATTTTCTCGTTTGAAAGTTTGCCGACGCAGCGCAACGCCACTTGGGTAAGATTTTAGGGCGATGAATACAGTAACTCGCGAACGCTGGACTGAAGTGGTCTGGCTGGTAGTATTCCGATGTGATAACCTCCTTGCAGAGTTGACGCGACATGGCTGAATCCGTAAGTGCGGAGATCACACCGGTGTTTGGGGACCCGTTTGCCGATGAAGAAGCGTTTACTCCGGAATTAGGCGCTGAATTAAGATTACAGACGCAGACTTTCGAAAACCAAAACGGAACCTGCCTGTACGGTCGTTATTGGAAACCAAAGGGACAGCCTAAGTAAGTTTACAATTTTTGGCGGCTTCTTTTTTCAAGCCTTTCTCCATGATTTTTGTGATAAATTATTTTCCAATTTTTCAAAATCGTCAAAATAAATAATTTTGATGTGCGATACTTTTCTAAGAAAGGGATAATTTTTTTTCTATTCAGTTTGATGAAACTTATTAATACTCTTCCCGATTTTTAAGTGCGATTCTCTATTTAATGAAACTTTTGGAGTTATTTCACTTTGTGGTGTACCGTTCTGCATTAATTCACTTAACAATTAGTTTGTAGAGGAATACTCATTCAGAAACAAAATGCATTACGAGTACGAGTATATCTTCAGTTGTAAAACGACTGCTTCAACTTATAATTAGTGATGCCTTTTTTATTGCGTTATCATTTGTTTAAAATACCTAAGATTTATTTGAAACTTTGAGCCTTAAGTATGTGCATGTTTTTGGCTTTGATCATGGTAGTCCATTGGGCAAAGCGTTGGACTACTGACCAGAGGACCCCGGTTCGATCTCCGGTGGCACCTCTGGTACTCCATACTCCTCAGCTTCACCCAAGTTGTGTGATTTTTTCGGGCACTCGAAATTCCTGGGAACCCATAGACGGCATATGGAAAGGAACTGCGCCCCATACCCTGGTGTGCGAGTGCGAGGCACACGCCGCCGGGCTTCGTGATAGGTGAGCTTCACCCTCGCCTATCAAACCATCCTTCGGGCTGGTAACTGTGGTTTATGATGTTTACTGCTGGCTAAGATCAATCATTTATGGTCTGCCACGTTGTTAGCTACCACGACGTCATTGTTTAGAGCGTATCTCGTAATTACAGTGAAGTGATTTAATTCATAAATATTTATTTATCCTTTGGTAAATGAAAACAAGGAGGGGTTAGGCACTGAGGACCAGGGACGAACATTTACTGCGACTCGGAGGTCGGGATGGTTTTCTACGACGAAAGAGTTGCGGGATAAAGCTCTGAGGGTGGTCGGAAGTTCGACCCATGGACCCGGAGAGGAGGGAGAGATGGGATGCGACCATGTAGATACGACCAGCTGCTCATGAGGGGACTGAGAGTGGTCGGAACGTACGCCCGCTGCTCAGGGGGCAAGGGAACCCTAACTGCTCCAGTATTGTCTCGCATTGTAAGCCTTCGCGGAGGATCAAAGGTAGCTGGTGACATGCGAAAGAGCATGGCCGTTGCTCTTTCTGTGGGACGATGAACGACTTGCAGTTAAAGGAACGGAATTTGGCAACATATTTATTGTTTTATTTTCATAAGTATCCTGGGACTCTCAAAACATTAAGAAAAATAAGAAGCAATCTTATATACACTGTTTTCTTTCCATGCGCATAATTCTCTGAATACGTCATTTCCGAAACATTTTCCATGTGAACCTCAATCGACAACCCGAAAACGATCAATGGCAATTTAATTGTGTGGTAATTTGCCGACGCGTCCGTAAATTGCCGAAACTGGTTATATTTATGCTTAGTGACTCCCAGTCGACACTTTTGAATCTTATTAATAAATCCAATAGATTCAGGCGAAATGTTGTGGATGTTCGTCATAATGAGCAAAACAAATTTGTACTTTTCCATAGGTTTATTGGTAACGTACAACGCGTTTAGGTTCACAGAACCATCTTCAGGTATAAGATCTTGTACCTGACGTTGCGTTATTAATAAACCTGTGAAAAGTTCAAATTTGTTTTTCTCTTTATTAATAAATGGTTATTTCCATGATTTTAAAACGTTTTAACTTTAGTATCGCTACGTGCGCGTTTAGTACTTTGTTTCTTTCGCTCACATCCTTACTTTCCCACCAAATACTGACACGCTCTTGAATTACCGAAACTTACTTTGGAAACATCATCATTTAAATACAATTGTACATAATAGTATATTCCGTACGTAGCTGCTGTTTTTGATTTATTTCAGCTAAGTACGGTTCATGGGTGAAAGATTGTACGAGTACATATTTAAGAATAATTATAGGCAGGTGAACTTATAATGACAGTTTTCATACGGTTTTATATTGTGGTTTAAAATTATTATTTACAGCTTCAATATATTCGGAATCGTTGGAGCGTTTGATTTTTTTTTCTGACAGAGAAAAAATGGAATTTTCAGAATATTTTAGGCGTTTATAATAGATTTTTAAATTTTACCTTACCAAAAACGAACTCGTGTTGTTAATTAGCGGCATACTAGCTTAGTGTGCGGAGCTGACGGGAACACCCGGGTTCAAACCCGATCGAAAATGGACCTCGGGCCCATATCTTTACACTTGCGACGCTAAAAGCATAACGCGATATATTGGGACTGTTACCCAAGCTCTGAGATGTTTAAGGTAGGAAATTATCTTGAGAAACTACAGTTGGCAAAAGGAATGGAACTGACCTCTCTCTTCACTAATAATGTGTGAATTTCGTAATAAGTGAGCTATAACTTCTGTTATCCAACTTTACTTTAGGTTGCTTACTGTGATTACTGACAGATATGCAGTTCACCGTTCTTTGACTATCAGGAAACTACTCTTGCTATTGTTGCCTGCTATATTGGCACTAAAAGAATTTATTGAGAGATGCGTAGTATATCTCTTATACTTTCAAATGCGCCTCAAATTATTTTCCTACAGAGGAGAAATGAAGTAGAACAGAGAATTAAGTAAATATATTCGTTGGTAGAGATGATGGAAAAGTTGAAATATAGTACATTTTTCGCCAAACATCAATTCTTAACGTTCAATATCTATTTTTTCTCAAAGGACCTGTTTGGGATAATGTATATGACGTAAGATCTGGTGCTTTCCCGGCGTATGAGCTTGGTGAAGTTTTCTCGGGTCTTCAACCGGGTCAGGGGTTCCATGATGACCGACGTTTCGATGCACGAGTCGAGCATCGAAACGTCGGTCATCATGGAACCCCTGACCCGGTTGAAGACCCGAAAAAACTTCACCAAAATGTTTATGCCGTTGGATAATGAATCCACTTTAACGAACTTATTTTTTAACTTGATGTATTCTCAAGATAATGCCACCATTAGATTTCATTCTAACTTCTCAAAAATTCAAACCGCTTAATTGGTAAAAACGATAACTTCTTGGTTGGAGTAATAAACTTATACATATAAGGGATATAATACTTAAGTGGAAAATTGTATTATGTCGGGAATAATGGAATTTTTACTTACTGCATGTCAAGCTAGGAGAAATCGAAAGGGGACTATAATATTTGATTTTCACGAGGGAAAATAAATTATATATTTCGGGAATAGAACAAGTAAGTGAGGAATTATGACAATTTACGTGAAAAATAGGCAGTTTAAAAATAGGGTCCTCCTTCACATTGGAAATTACATAAGAAATTGCCCCATTAAGAACGTATGGCACGTTCTCGCGTTTTGAACGTGATACACGCCAAGCGCGCAACATCTATGCTCTTCTCGGTAGTAAATGTTAAGTTCGCAAGAGTGAATAATTATGTAAATAGTTTGTGATGCAATATTTCTTCTATTCTTCTTGATCATTGCATACTACTTTCACCTTAATTGCATTTGTACATTTCATGAATATTTTGATGCTCCTGAGATGTACTTTTAGCAACGAAATACGTATGAAAAACGTGCAAATTCGATATATGTGAAAGACGTATGGAAGGATCGAGTAGAGTAAAAGAAATCAGAAAGTGGAGAAAAATCCCAGTAAAGCCTTACCCTTAATATTTATTGTCACACCCGAGAAAAAATGTAATCATTATTTCAACCAGCATGATCCCGTGACCTGTTGTCAACAGTACTCATGTATGCATGGACTAAGGGCGTTTAACCACTCAGGATAATATAATGATTGTGGTGCTTAAAAGTGAGTTGATCCCTGCGTTAATACGGAAATCAAAATCTCTCTCTAATGTTCCTAATAATTTGAATGTAGGAAGAATTTTGATAAGGTATACGTTGGCTTTCTTTTTTGCTTTTTTTGTAAGAAGGAACTTGAATTGATAACATGTACAAGAGGTTACGCATTTTATTCTCGTTTTTCTAATCGAGAGTGGTGATTTTTTTATTTGAATAGGAAGATATCCTGGAGACTTGGTCTAGACAATCTTCTTACTTAGAGCTCATCCAATAACGCACAAGATTAATGCATGTGGAGTCTATTAAGTATTGTTATGGATGGACTCTCCATAATCTCAATCTGATGCTATGCTGAATAATCGAATCTCGTATCGAATATTTTTGACGCGATTTATTTTAGAAAATAACGAATGAATAAACCACTACTGTTGCGGCATCTCCCGCAGTTTCTTGAAATTTCACTACCAGAATATTTATTTGGATTGCAATTGGTTGGATTAATGGGAAAAAATTAATTTTCCTTTTATTGAACCAATGTCATAGATGATATGTGTGTGTAGCGGTAGTGCTGTATTGATATGAGAACTTTGAGTTGCAATTTTTTTTCGCAAATCGAAATCAATGCCACTTTTAATGTTACCATCAATTATTGAGAAAGAAATTTAAATATCGCTTCCATATATGTACCATGGAAACGAATCTTAGTGCAGTAATGCCGGAAAGCTACGCGTTTTTCACTATGCAATATGTTTTGTTTAGTATCTTTGTAGGGCCTCGTCAGAGTGAAATACGTGTTAAGAGTTATTTAACAAACAAAAGTATTCCATGAAATATGTCTACACATCTGTCGAATTATTAGCCAAATATGTTGATAACTACCTTTCATTGAGTATTTATCATTAAATTCCATTTGTATGCTAACAATTGACTGACTTGTTTGAATGCTAACAGTTGTTCATGAACAATCGGCGCGGTTTCCGAAACGAGGGAGGGGGAGAGATGGTTAAACATCAGGATAGATTTGGCGGCTTGCGATAATCAATACAGCGATGAGGAAGTAAGGTGCCGTCACTCATAAGAGCTGGCAGGAACATTTAAGCGCATATCGAACGCCAGGGTCGGTTCGTGAGCGGTAGCGTTTAGCGAGGGTGGATAGAGTGGGGCAAACTAACTTGCCCCGGATTAGCGAGCGTTCCGTGGAAAGGGATGAGCGCATTTCAGATCCAATCACACGATGGCGCGTCCCCTTAATAGCACTTAATGGCAGGAAGCGCAGCACGAGGTACTCGAAGCTCACGGGTATTCACCTGTTTTTGTCACTGGACTTCGAGTATTAAGCAGAGACCTCTAGAAGTGACTTGATATGGGTTTAGGTTCATTTACGTGACCTTAAGGTGTATCATCTCTCTCCTCGTGCGTTCAATATCTTCTCTCCTAATAGAATAGACATGATTCCATTTCATTAAGTATTTAATATATTTTTTAAAGTTATGTTTTTACTCACGAGACCATACAGTTATTATTAGATAAACCAAAATCACTGAAAGCGAAACGAGAATGGTATTGGGGTTGAAGCTGTGATGCATAAAGGTAACCATTGGTTTCTCGATTTATTTAGTGACCAAGTACTTCGAATTCCACAGGAATTTGTTCAATAAGTTGAACTATGTAGTATATAATTATTTTCTATCACACC
Organism: Hetaerina titia; assembly: GCA_037158775.1. Classification (NCBI taxonomy): domain Eukaryota; kingdom Metazoa; phylum Arthropoda; class Insecta; order Odonata; family Calopterygidae; genus Hetaerina; species Hetaerina titia. The sequence continues at coordinate 52,362,175 of CM073779.1, read as the reverse complement.
ATATTGTAGTTACTCCATATTGGCGGCGACTATTATAGCCGTCATGGTAGTTTAGTGGATAGAACGTTCGGTCACTGACCGAAGGTTGAATCTATTAGAAAACCACATACAAAACTCGACCATGACCATTTTCTGGTTATTATGGAAGTTTGCGATTATTGTCACCGCAAAATCTGTATCAGTGACTTCCCAAGATCTGGAAAGCTTAGCCTTAAGAGATAATAGCCATGGGGCGGGTGGCTAAACCCGCCCCATATTCACCATTCTCGTTGTGACTCCGTCCTTCCTGCCTGGAGAGCCGTGAATCTGCTCCCATCTGTCATAAACCGGAAAGCGTTTGGTGTTCAATGAAAGTCTTGGGTGCAAAATAATATATGCATGCGTATTTTACAGGTCACCGGATGACAAAAATAATTCAATATGAGAACTCTGTCAGCAAGTCGAAAGTTTCTCATCCCAAAACAACGATCGTGACGATATATTCGGCGGAGATTTCCGTGTTCAGTCTGTTGATTGGAGTATATATATTATTTTAAAACAAGAGGGTAAGGACAAATATGCATGCAAGTCGCTATTGTATTCTTTTAAGTTGAACTCCATAAATGCATATTAACTTTTCACTCCACCAACTAGGAGCGATAATAGTATTCTTGATTTGTTAGCAACGAACATACCCGAAAATGTCTTAAATATAGAAACTATGAAAGGAATTAGTGACCATAGAGCAGTAAGTGCTACGTTTTTCCTACATGGGGTCCGAAATAAGAAGCTTAAAAGAAAAATTTCTTGTTGAAAGAAGGAGACTATAATGTCTTAAAACTCGTGGAACAGAGTCTATTTGCTAATTTTAAGATACTGAGTATATGTGGAATCTCTTCCTTGACATCACACGCTCAGTAGTCAGCAGGTTCATTCCAAGTAAGTTTTTAAAAGATAACAAGGAACCTAGTTGGTACAACGCGGATATTAGAAAATCCGAACGACGTCTAAGGCTATGTCACGCCAAGATAAAATATAGGAGGGATGATGTATCTAGCGACAAAAGGAAATATCACTTATGATTATTAGATATATATATATATATATATATATATATAGGGCGAATGCCAAGAAGGAATAACGGAAAGGGTTAAGCGAATTAAAAAGAAAAAGATTTGCAGAAAATTTGAAAGGAATCCGAAAGCACTTGGTTGTAGGTCAGAGAGGTTCGGGGTAATGTCCATTGAGTAACGACGAAAGAATAAATGAAGGCGAAAGAGTAACAAGCAGTTTGGAAAATTTCAACTTATTAAATTTCTTCTTTCGAAGAATCTTAAATCTAGAAAGATTTTATCTTATATTTGTAAAGATTTTATATTTATAAGACATTTAAGAATATATATGTAACATAATATGTTACATTTAGAAATCATATAGATTCCCTGAGATTGCAAAACGGCTGATGTACAGCCTATATTCAAAAACTGTGACGAGGAGGAACCGAGCAATTACAGATCCTGTATTTACCTCACATCCATTTCATGCAAGATCTTGGAATATATAATTTCCACTTCTAAAGCAAGATACCATGATAGTCAAGAGTATTGATGAAAAATCTGCGCGGTTTCTGAAAGGGTAAATCCTGCGAGACACAATATGCGCTTTTTTATCGTGATATCTTTGGTTCGGGAGAGGGTAATGTTCCAGTGGACGCGATTATGCTATATTTTAAAAACGCTTTCGACAAAGAACGTCAGATTAAACTACCCACAAAACTATAAGCGGCCTAGCCAACATGCTTCCTTCTACTTCAACCTCCAACAGCTCACCACCACTCGTGATTTCCTTTCTCCATATTCTGCCGACTTCACACTTACCGCGACAACTTCCTGGCAACATCTCCATTTTCTCCGTCCGTCTCCATGCCCACACCCCATGAGGCTTCCATGTATGCTATACCTCTTTTCAAAAAGATCAGCATACGCAGCCATACGATACTAAACGCAGTGTGGGGTGTCTTAAATATTTTCAGTCTATTTTTTGTGTCCCTATTAACATTTAAATATCCATGTATTATGATCTATTCTTTGAATCTTTTCATTAATTATGAGCATTTCAATCAAGAGATACTAATATTCCTTTCTTCAGCGTCCCTATGGTCAATTGCCGTCCCTTGTTATTTCTTCCTTTGTTCACACAGTCCTCCTAATATAAACTTTTTTGCCCATTGAAAAAATAAAGTACGAATATAGAGATAGGGCGAGAGGCAGGAAGAAATTGAGAGTTGAGAGCTAGAGACTTCGTTGTTTTGGGAATGATCTTAGAATTTTCCCACGAGAGGTGTAGCGATTAGAGAACATTTGAGAGTGCTATTTTCCTATGATTTGCCCAATGTGCATGAAAGTCAAATAATAATGCGTAACATTTTTTTTAAAACAGGAGATTTTCCATTTTTTTCAAGAACTATCTTTGGGAATTTTAACGTTGATCTTTTTTATCATTCGGTTTTAGTGAAGGCTGTTACCATTCACTGGGCTACTTTTACAATTTTCGAATTTTAATTCATCTACATCTAGATCTACATCAGTAATTTTCTCATTAGACATAATAACTTCTTATTGCCCCCTCCCGTTTCTTTACATTTGAATCGTTCATTACACATTGCTGAAATGCAATCCGAAATTAATTACTCCGTTCTGCCATTGGCTCAGGTCTTTATGAGTAGCACTCCACTCGCCTCCGTTTCATGCCAACCCCTTCCTCCACGTGGTACCTTCTGTACCCTCTCCCTCTATTCCAGCGACAATTCCTTTCGTATTGTCTGCCAGTAAGCAGCTACTTCGTACCCAGTGACCTCTCTAATTCCTCCTTTTTCTTAAAATCTTCAGTATAACCATCTTTTCCCCAAATATTTTCAGGACTACATTCCTTACTCTAACCACCCAGAGGGCCCGGGTCCGAATCCTGGAGGCGGTAGATATTTTTCAGTGGCTTACTTGAGGTGCTTTGTCGAGAGCACTTTGAGTGAGCACACCGTCCATCGAATGGGACATTAAACTGTGGACCCCTTGGCGCCTTCCGTCGAGAGTAGGCTAATGCCGACGCCGGCTTTCTCTCCATCCTTCATCCTCTCCCATCCATCCCTAATGGCGCAAATGACCTCCGCTGTCTGTCACCTCCCCTAAAACAACTACGATTCCTTACTCTAATTTATCTAGCTAATATTCCTCCGCTCTAGTACATTTTTTCTAGTTGTGTGATTTGAAAATTTATTACACCTAACTCGAACATGTTCCGGTATAAGTAATTTTCTTTGCATCGAAAGAGTATTATTTCAAACTAGAGGTAACGCGATTGCAACATAAGCTCAATTTTATTGCACGAGTCACCTATGATCGTCCAATTTATTTTTCGATGAAAAGACATACGTAACAATCCACATGGGCAATGTCAGTAAAATTTTTCCAAGTTTTATTACAGTGTGTCATTGGCAGCTGACATACACACCCACGTTGGGTCATTGCTATTCAATTAATTACATACTTAGGATTGACTTACTGATAAAATGTCTCCTGGTTTAAGGGAGCTTTGTCTAACTCTTGAATTTACCTCTGTGTGCGTCAATGTTGATAGACTCAGGTGAGTTGGGAAGTCGGAAGATTGATAAATAATTATCTTTATTTTAAAGAGAGATTTAGACTTCAAAAATCTCGTCGACTATCTGTTGGTAAGCGAAAAAAAGGGGAGAGGAACCTGGAAATTCAAGAAGCCCGCACGCAATTGAGTCTTTAGTTAAACAGATTTTGTCAAATATTTTTAAAATTATTAATGCAAATGTACATAAATAGAGTCACTACTATTTTGTCTAATGCTCCAAAGAGGGAAAACGTTCCTCTTGAATTAGAGATGGGGATAGACGTTCACTTAAGGGATATGATAGAATAGTTCACATAACTACCTACTCTTAACCTCATTGAACTTTTCAGATGAACTACGTAGCTTTCTCTTTTACCTGGATTTCATGCAGTAATAGATGCAAATTTGATCGCTTCAAGCCTTAAAATATGTGCCTAAAAGCCTTAAAATATACGTGATTTAGGCACTTTTAGGAATAGATAAACTTCAGGGAAAATAAAGATATTTTTCTTTTTATTAGTTCTCATAGACTTGCGAGTATAAAACTTTATTATTTATTATAGACACATACTTATTTATGACTGCCAGTTTACTCGTATTAGAATTATTGTATCAGAATTCCTATTCCTATGAACTGTAATTATGAAAAGGTAGGTTTTCATACTTCGTTGTCTTAGTAATGATTCGTAAAACTAATCGTAGGAAATTAGATAAAACGGTTCGTAGTCCCCTTTCTTTTCATGTGTTCTTTAATTTTTTAAATGTTTATGTTTTTATGTTCGTAATCGTCTTCATGTTTTCGTGTTTTCCTTTTTAATTGATATAAGGAAATGTGGAATTGTACAAGAAGCGAAGCTATTGATTAACCGGTACCCAGAGGCTCTTGAAAGATTGCCGTCTTCGTAAGCTAATTCTCAAGCTGGAAGCTGTTTTTCCGTTCTCTTCCACCATGTCTCCTTTTGTTGTTAGCATACGACCATTTTTCCTCTTTAAGCCCAACCTTGTCGCCGTATCTTTCCACCAACTGTCTTTTTTTTTTCAAACTAAGTCCACCCGTCCTCCAATGCATTTCCCTCTTCCAAGCTTCAATTCTAGTTGCTTCCATGCCCATCTCCCCTCATTCTACCCTCTCCACTAATACTTTTCTCTCCCAGTAGTCGCGTAAAAGTTATTTCATAGTTTTATCATGCATGCACAATAAAACGAGTTTCGTATACTGGAAAGAAAAAAAATACTTACTCTAATTGGAGACCTAGAAATTTTGCACTTGATCTGAATTTATATTTGCGCATTTGGATTTTTGGCTTTGCATTAAGTTGATTAGTGGATACCTTTTTATCAACGATAAGCCGCAATTCCTTAGATCTTTGTTATGACTATGCACTGCCTTAAGGAAATAAGGAAGCATTGAGGTCACAAAAAATCTGATTTCATGGCATCACTCCTCTATTGGATAGATATCCTAAAACCTTGAGTTCATTATTTAAACTACACTCTTTTATCTGCTCAATCCAGATAAGGAAGAGAAAACGGCAATGATGACTAGCGGAAAATTGATAAGCAGTAAAGGAAAGCAGGTTACCAGAGAAATAAAATGAAAAATAGTCAGTTCATCATTCACTCCAATATAATATTGCTGCTACCTTACATCGAGCTATAAATAAGATATTGTGTCCAATAGCCATAAATATCCTCTACCCATAAATTGCGCTGTGAAAGCTGAACAAAAACGGACAATTATAAGTACTGTGGAAAATGCTCAATGTGAATGTACAAGGATAAATGGACGAAGATTTTCAATGAAACTTGGGGTTTAGGTCTCCCGTATCACCTAGATAACAAAAACCACCCATTTGTATGCACCTTTCAGCTTTCTAAAAAAATCGTGTAATGCTTGAAACAAGGGTGTAATTGATATAATACCACAATTTACATGAATATCGCTTGATACATTGGTATCGTTCTATTAGGTTGACAGTGTTTCCTGGTTTATGTTCACGGCACTCCATTATTATTATTCGCCCATCGTTCTTTCACTTATTGTTATTTTTTCCTTTTCATTAGTATTTTTAATTTGGGGAAGCAACCGACAATTAAGGCAATATGCACTATAATAGATAGGTGGGTGATATGGTAGGGGTATGAGTCGCGATAGTCCAGGAATAGAGCGTTGGAGTACTTACCTAAGGGCCCGGGTTCGATTCACGAGGAAACCTCTCTGAGCACCTGCAGCTCCACCCAAGCTATGTGATTTTTTGGGTACCAGATCCTCCTGGGAAACTATAACCGGCCCTGGGAAAGGAACTGGTCCCCCTACCCTGATGTGTGAATTTCATACCCCGTCGGGCTGAGTACTGGGTGAACTCTATCATCACCTACCAAACCGAACTTGTAGTAGGGTTAGGTATTTAGTGAATGGGGAAAAGGTGGAGAGAAACTCGGCGTTGGTATTAGTCAACTCTTTAAAGATTGGCGACGAGGGATCTCACGGTTTAACGTCCAGTCCGACTGACGGCATACTCACTTAGAGTGCTCTCCACAAAGCACCCCACGTAGGGATCGGGATCCCATGGAAAAATCGACAGGGATAATACCTGTATTCTATGCATCTAGAGCACGATGTGCATTTTCGAACTCTGCAACCCAGTGTTTCATTTGCTTGGCGCCACGACTCCAATTGAATCACCCGATTCACGCTGCAAAAATATTCACTATTCTGTGGCAATCATGAAGCAAACAAGGTGCGCAAAAAGTGCAGTCGCCTGGAGACGAACTATGTGGCGGTACAAACAATTCAAATGGAGTAGTGTACGAATATTCATGCCCATGGCACTGCATAGCTCACTCGGGACTGATTATGGACGTGAGTAGTTTCTTCCGCCCGGAGTTATTCACGGTATTAATTCCCGGAACTGAATAATTCTTGCCATAGGAAGCTTTCTTCACCTTAATGTATGTGACTGAAGGCAACCCATCCACATCATTTAGGTGGCGGTCGCAATGCTCCTTAAAGATGACCGGAGTTGGAGTATCTTTGCTGATTTTATCCGGAGTCTTGTAAATGGCCTTTGAGTATCATTCGACCCAGGGGGGAAATGTCGTGGGTTCAACAGCCGGCATGGGTGGACGAAAAAAACGGGATGATAAATGCAAGAAGGTGAATTTTTCCTTCACAACTGTAGACCAAGAATCTCACGTCACAGAGTTCATCCACGCCATTTAGCTCCCACAGCCAGGCTCACTAGCGGCACGGCATTTGTTATACATGTTTGTAAGGCCCAATTTTATCTGTGACAGCCATTCGAGAGGTTATGAATGGTTTTACTTGGGTTGTCCATAAGAAATGGTCACTTCATACCCTATAGGTTAACCTAGTCCGAATTTCCGTACCGCATTTTATTGCTGATCCTTCTCCCGAGGAATTAGGATAGAAGCATTTGTTAAGAAATCATAATCGTAAAATCGTAGGAAAAGACAGTGGCATGATTTCTCATCCTCATTTTAACATCCCATAATACGTGTGTGTGCTATGACTTAACACCACCCTTCTGTAAGATGCAAGACGCGTCTATTATCATTTTTAGCGGAACAATTGCTTTCCAAGTTCTTCATATTTTTATTGTACTGGCGATATCCAAGAATTATTCGATTCGATGAAATATGTTTTGCCAACTAAGGAACCCTGAATACTTAAGTATGCTCAATTCCGTATGCGTAAGGAAAATTTGGTATCAAATTGGTTCGAAGCAAGTGCATTTGAAAACTTACCATCATTGAAACATTTATAATAAATAGAAAATGTCGAGTTTTTTAACCCTTGGATGGATAATGACACAAGGTTTGTTTCAAAATTAGTACAACTGAGTCGATTTTAAAAAAGGTATTGCCAAATTTGATGCATTCACTCAAAAGTCTTCGAAGTTGTGCGTCCTCGTGCGTCCACACACCGGTTCCAGCGGGTTTTCCACGTCTCGTACGCCTTCCGGAAGACGGTGCCCGGTATGCTGCTAAGCTCCTTCATCACGACCTGTGGTAACGCTTCCACCGAGCCGTGGTGACGTCCTTTCGGTATGGATTAGAGTTGGGGCATTGTCTACAAAATTTAGTCCTCACTCACATGGTCGAAAAGCTCTTGGCAGATCCACGTGCGAGTTTCCTTTTTTCGTCGGAGAGCACTCGCGGAACCAACTTGGCATGCACCTTTATCACGCCCATGTTTTCGGTCCCAAGTCGATGCACATTACTTTTAGCAGTTTCAAGTTCATCAGAAACCATGCGCACACTTAATTAGCTATTCCTGTCCAACAAAGCCTTCACTCTTAAAAGATTGTCGTCCCTTTTTGAGGTCGAAGGGCATCTTGAATGTTCGGCGTCTTCAACATCTTCTTTACCCTTCCAAAATAACTTGTGCCACTCAAAAACACCAGATCTACCCATGGCGTTATCACCATAAGCGTCAGACAAACAAAAAACGGCATCGAGTATGTCATGACATCTTTCCCGGTTTTGAGCACCTTCACGCAAAATTTGATGGCGTAGCGCTGTTCCAATAATCGGTTCATGGCAGAGAGTAATGAGGTCACGTGGTCTCGCAAATGAACGATCTATGCTCCGAAAAGGCTGGGAGCCAACCCTCACCGGCCTCCAGCCTCTCCTGAGACTCCCCTCCCTCGAATCCAGCCAGAGAAACCGCCGCCCACCCATCCTTCCGTATATCCAGGAAAAAATAAGTCCTACTACTTTTGGGACAGACCTTGTAATAGAAAATAAGCCTTCTCATTTCATTATTTTGATGCTGCTTGAAAACAGAGAAGAAAATTTATATGAGGTGAGATAAAACATTTTTGCAATCTCTGTAGATAATAAGAGTAAACTTGGAAGGTCAACAGAAGGTGTTTGTTTTTTTCACATCCTTCAATGACAGTATCAGAGCAAACCTAGGAATGTCACAAAACAATTATTCGAGCTTCTAAGTAGTACTTACCTCGCCTATGGTTACAGCGACATGAATTTAAAATATATGAATCTTATTATCTTATTATATTATATTAAAATATATGAATCTCATATTATGAATCTAAAATGCCAAAAGATATAGCTTTCCGGTACTTTCCAAGCACGATTATATTTTTACAGAGCGCTACGTATCATAGTGCGCTGGTATAATGTTATGAGAAAGCAAAGAGAGATTCATTGGCTTGTATTTTTCGCTCATACTTTCCTCTTTTCCGATCGGAATTATGTGTTTTCTCGACGAAGTTACAGACTTGTGTTAGGAGAAAACTACTCAACCTTTCTTTTTATAGCAAAGAAGAGGTCATTGGAGAATTGCCCTCCTATGGAAATCTATATTTTCTTTTCACTGCGACAGATACTAAGATATTTGCTAGGATAGCAGCCTCTTATTGTCAATATCCTAAGTAATAAGTTGATAACCGATGATTAACTAATTGTTTCTCAAATTTACTCAGAAACTGGAGTGGAAAAAGTATAACTGGTATGAGTTCCATGCTGACACTTAAGTTGCAATTGTAACCCAACGTTACATTGGTAGCCGTATGCCTACAATAAATAGAAAATGTACTGTTCTATCGATAGATACTTCACTTCGTGATAAGGGTGGAGAATTTTGGCCACATCCATATAAAATAATCACAAATAAAGTATTATCTAATTGTGTGTTAACATTCATCGTGAAATGGCGAACTCCCTTAATGCCTGATGACTTAACACTTCATACTAAGCCCCCTGGCGCACTGACTTGAGGTGGTCTCAATCAGAGTAATGTGTAGAGACTATTACCTCGCCTATGGTTACAGCGACATGAATTTAAAATGTATGATCAGAGTAAGACTTGATTATTTTAGGAGAAAGGGGAGCAAAAAAGTGTGAGTAAAGAATTTTGAGAGAGAGTTACTTCGTTTTATACGTGAAATTCTTTGTGAGGTCATCAAAACGGCTTAAAATGTCTGAAAATTGAAAGGAAAGCTCTCAGAAAAGCTTGCGTTTCCACCATTTACTTAATTTTTTTTTGGAAATCATAAGTGAAACGGTGCAATTGGAATTTAGCCTCTAATTTGTAATTCTTCCGTGAAGTTAAGTCAAGAGAAACGAATTTCTAATGAATTATATCCGTTTTTCGCGGGGGTAGGGGCCCTCGACTACTATACGAACCACAGTAATCGATGTCAAGGCACAAAATTGACGCAAAAAAACTTGAAACTTCTTTACGCTCCGTACGAAGGTCTGCGCGAACTCCTTTCCATTAGATTTTTTCCGAGGGTTGTTTAAATTGCCTTCCATTGCAGGAGGGAGCTGCGGCGGATAATACATGTGTGTCAGTTTTTTGGGATTTGGCTTTATGCTTCCCGGTTTTGAGATGCATATTCAATTCCCAATCTTTCGCATTCCGGAACTCATAAATTTCGGATTTCATGATCTTACAAAACTGTTTTAGCTGATTATATAGGGAGCAAAAAGAGCAAAGGGCCTTACTCCACGGTGTATACTATTGCACAATCCCACGAAGGTGGAGGGAAGATAGTTGAGACACGGGGTGTGCCGTTTTTGAAGCCTTCTCATTTTTCCTTTGCGATTATTTTCTTTCTTGGCGTCGTTTCAATTTTAACTTCACAGTGTTATCGTCAATCGCACGAGAAAACAAAAAAAAATATCACTTTAAATAAAATTGCAGGACTCGGCCAAAAATAATTAAGTGTTTAACAGATATTTACTCATGTATTCAGTCGTGGGATATTTCACCGTGCTTGGGCGGTTATTTATTTTATTTTTATTTACTGTCATGTGCTGATGTCTTAAAAAATGAAGATGATGGTTAGCGGCTCATAATTTAATTCAGATCCGAATTCATTGGATTGTTGGTTCCTTGTCCTAATTAAAAGGGCAAACGTTGGAACTCATGCCAAGAACGGTATTGGGTTAGTTCTAGAAAATTAGTAATCAGCACATTGAGGTAGCATTGGGCGAAATGTAAATAAACCAGTTAAACTTATCGTGTTGGAATTGAAACATTTTATATACGAAAATATTATTAGCCTTCTGGTTGGTATTGCATACCATTCCCATGTGGATTAAAACTATTATAATGCATATTGAAATCTAGCTCTGCATAAATTGTATGGTCATCGATGGGGTGTTTCAATCTGTATTTTTTAGGGCATTTCATGCTCTGATACATCATTAACTATCAGTAACAAAACAGGATATTAACAGCCATTCGCAAGTGTATCAGGAGAAGCAACTCTTATCTCACAAGCTACCCTTCTTATTACACAAACAAGATAAGTGTGTCAAAATAGATATGATGGATTTTTCATAGATATTTACGATTAGAAGTAATGTGCTGCATGGTCATTGCAAAATCTAAGACGGGAATAGTAAGCCTCTCCATGGACGCAGCCTCGACGCGAATTATTGTATAACGTTAAATTTAAAATTACAGTACTAAAAAGAAATGGGTCACGAACTGGTGTATTTAAGCTTTTTCTCTTTCAAAATGAACTACTTTAATTTGAACATGACTGAACACGGTAACACACGTTCTGGTTTCTTAAATTGCACGATATAACATTTAGAATCCGCACGTGCACCTGTGATAACTAATTCTGAATAAAGCTACATTCCAAAACCCGCAGGTGCGTATAGTTTTTATCTGTATAGCAGGAATGCCGGAATTTTATCTCACGATCACCAAAACGGGTCTCAAACCTAAATGTGCCATAAAATAGAGTTATAAGGTGTTCAAACACGAGGTGAAATTTTAATAGTAGGACTGTGAACACATGAATATTCTGAAAAAAACTTTAATGAACTTCATAAGGTTCAGAATCTAACAGTTCGAGCAGAATCAGTGCATTTAAGGCGAATATATGACCAGCAGTTCGGCTCGTCTTTTTTCATGTAGTTCCCCAATGTAGAACCTAATTCTAAATCTTCTTTTCCCAGTTTATTGTTTTGAAAGATACTTATAAAGCCGTTTCAGAGTGTTTTCATCGAGCATCAGACGTCAAGAAGCCTTTGAAGTAGAGCCCTAAAATAATTGTCGCTCTCTGTGAAAGAATGAGAGCTAGTCATATGTTGCGGAAAAGGTGTATGGCACGATTTGGTTTCGAGCAAAAGAAATATTTAAATATATTCTTCTTTATTCCAAAATTTTCCCAAAGTACCAACGTGATTTTCTATAATTTACGTTCGACGTACTAAGACACGGGTGATAACGAAGGAAGGATTTCTGTACGAGAGTCTTAAGGATCTCATTTTTGAAGGGAGATTTCACAAATGTAAACAAAGGTCGGCCCAGAGTTTCTTTTGTTTTGACAGCTCAAACAAAGGAAGTCTTCAAATGTGAAGGAGGATTTTTTCCGCTCACTGTACGAAATTGGCGCGATCGTGGAAAGCGAGTGCGGAGGCAACCTTGCATAGGCGACTCTCGGTACGAACCTTAGCTTTTTCTTCACAAAGAGAATCTGAGGACAAAATTACACGCTTTGAATAAAAAAAAATTCTACTTAGTGTCGGGAATTCTGGAACTTCATCCATTGCTATAGCGTGCGTATTTGACTTCAAAATGTTTTGAAAAAAATATTTTCCTTGGGAATAATCTGTCAACATTAAAGAATTTGCTGAACCGGAGTTGTTTTTCGGCAGTTAAAAAGACCGACACCTTTTTGAGGTGAGCCATGTCTTCAGAACGACCCTCGGATATGGCGATTTTGACTATTCGAAAGGGAATGATGGAATCAACGAGGAGTTGATTCATTTACTGATTTCCAAGGAGTCTTATAAGGAATGTGATTAATTTTACAAAGAAAAAATTAAATAAATAAAAATGCAAACACTCTCGATATATGTTAGAATATACTAAAATAATAAAGATTGATCCTTCTCTCCCTTTGGTGGAACCCTGCAGCCTCCATCAGTCCATGAGTACATTTTTCGCTAAGGACGACGTGATCGAATCCCTCTCGAGAGTTAACGCTATCCCTTTTGATTTCTTTTCTAGAGCTAATAGTTGTGACCACGTCCGAAATTAAATCACGAGGAATGAAAAAAAGATGACATCAACATTCGGAAAAGCCGAATTTAATTATTGAGTTTAGGGAATGACCTTCTTCCTTTTTCTCCTCTTGTGGATACCACTCTTTCCTGGAGCCCCAGAACCCATCCAGAGACCTGATTTCTTCGTGAACCGAAATGAGACTTACGAATTCGAATTTATGGGTTTTGGGTATATAGGAGTTCTAATGGGTTCCGAGAAGGGTTCCGAAGATGCTTTCAATTCTCCTGCTGTACGTGGCAAAGTTGTTAAACTGGAAGCGTAAATAAATTATTATGCCAATGAAATGGAAAGGGACTTTAATGCCACCGAGTGATTGGGTGAGATTCAGGTATGGCATTTTGTAGCTGGTTTAAGTCATTAAGGAAAATCTGCAATTCCTTTCATTGTTATAATACAGTTATTACTCTTAACACAGGGAGGTTGTCAAAACTTCGATGATCAGGTCAGCTTGTTATGATACGGTAGAAGGACCAACGTCTTCCCACGAGCGGTGGATGCGGAAAAGTTTAAGACCCCCTGACTTCGGTGAATCGCTCCCTACAGCGTGCAATTATACCATATTGCATCAATCCAATGAACGCTCGATAATTTCAGCTGAAGAGGGTATGGGTGACCGATCTTAGGAATATGTGAGGTCATCACTTCCTAACGATCACATAATATTTTCATTCAATAATGATGAGATCTTTGTCTAAAGATCTCTGGTTTAAATGTGAAACATTTTAAGTAAAATAATTACAGATCAACCAAGCCCTTAGGCATAGAGAAAAAAAAGAAACATGCCACATCAAAACAGCAATGCAAGCATACATGTGTATTAACGAATGTTTAATCTTTAATAAATGTTTCTATTTCCTAGGAGTGCATTTATATATTAATGATGATGATTGCCACGAAATTGGTATTCCCTAAGTATTAACCAAAAACTTTCATCTCTTAAGGGACTAATACGTTGCGTTGATTACTGATTTTCAGGGCAATGAGCTATTACGTAATGATAAAAGCGAATACAGAATGCAATCTGTCTATTTTAACACAATATTTACAACTTGCACTTTTTAATGGCGCATGTTGATCATGTATTATGTATTTAGCGTAAACATTTCAGCTTTGCTAATTGGAGGATAGTTTCATAAGAGTAGGACTCTACACGCATCATGTCGTAGAGCTACATTCACATTATACCCCGCAAGCCGCCGCAAGGGCGTGTGGCGGGGGGTGTTAGGCCACCACCTATAAAAGGGAACAAAACCACATGCAAAATCAACACATACATGCAAACCTTATTCCACAGTGGCGTATATAGTACATTCATGAAAAAATACTATAATTTTACACGCATGAAAATACATATACTATCAACTGACAAACAATTGCACCTCAGGGTACAGTAAAAAAAATATATTCAATAACGTACAAGCCAGAATTTGACAAGTAAGAAGCGAAATTCCACTACCATGGACATGCAACATACAACGGTCTTCTCCCCAAAGGACACGGGTAGGGAATGTGACCCAAAGCTGCAGGTAGCGGGGGGGTCCCCCCACCGAGAGAGAGAGACGAGGGATGGAAGGGTAAACTTAAAAACAAAGTAGAGCAAGCAATACTGTTAAGAGCAGTACTTTATTTAATAACATTCTAATGCGGCCATGCGGGAAGGATTTTGACAACAAAACACGCGAGGTCAGTGAAAGTGCATGCAATTGAGTAGAACTAATTTTTCCCAAGGTGCTGAGGGTGGCAAGTGAAATTTTTGCCATCTTAATGCCTACGGTTGCTATCCCGTATTGTCCATGAGGGTCATTGTGTCTGCTGGTTCTGGCATCCATTTCACGAAATTTATATGCATGATCCAAGCGACCAATGTACTACTATATGTTGAAGTGCGAATCATTTGCGAGACCTCGGTGCTGAAACATGCGGATCTGTAAATTATTTTCTGAACTGGATTAGTAAATTCAAACTAGCATTGAATCTTCTTTCTTCTAATGATTCCCATCCCAACTCCAGAAGCATTTCAACGACGCTTTTCGTTTTATCGTAAGAGTTTTTAACGAAATGGGCTGTCCGGCGTTGAACCTTCTCAATTTCCCGAATAAGGCCCTTTTCACTCGGATCCCATACACTACATGCATATTAAATGAGGCATTACAAGAGCATGGTAACAACGTTCCTTGACCTTGGAGTCACTTCTGCCGACAATAATCCCAATTTTTTATATGCTTTCCCGCATACTTTTTGTATGCGGGTCTCTCAAGCCTTAAGTGATTTAGGGTCAGCGTTCAAATATTTGCAGACTACTTTATGATTAAAGTATTGTAAGGCGCTACGTAATTGTGTTTTGGTTTCAATTTTAAAGGATCTATACTCGTCCAAAAACTGTTTATTCTCCGATAATGATGTGTTCACGCCTACTGTCTTTACCCTACATCAACATCTACTTAATACACTGCAAGGCGCCGCAAATCCACACATTTAGACAGTCCACAAACAAAACATGGTATACATTCATGCAAGAACCCTTACACCCCACCCTAGAGTGTAACATTCTCTGCTTTCGAAGGGTTTTTCTAACGCTATTATTGTACCAACTGGGGCCGCGATTTCCTTTAACGCATTTTATAGGGATGAAATCTGTGATGTCTTTTTGCATATAATTGACAAATTGTGTCCAAGTTTCTTCCACAGTGGCATGAATCATGCGCGTTTTGAACTCGGGTAGTGAAGAGTTCAATTGACTGGCAAAAGTTTCAAAGTCTGCTTTGTGGTAATTATAAATTTTATTTTTAGTTTAACATTAATTTTTATTTCTACGTCCAAGTTGATATTAACTGATTTGTGGTCACTCAAGCCCTCGTCAGTTGATACACAAATTATTCGTTCCGGTTTGTTCTTAAGAAATAGGTCCAATATGTTCTTTCCACGGGTGGGCATGCGTACTGCTTGATGGAGAGAGTTTCTTTGAACCAATTTTAATAAGAAATCACAAGATTCGCGATCGCGGGTCCGAGATTTAGCGCTATTGCTGTCCCAATCGATACTGGGGAGGTTAGAGTCACCACCAATTATGTTGATGCTGTTATTATTTTAACGTGTAAATTTGTAGATTTATTCATTGAGGGTATGGAGTATTTTAAAATCTGAGTCTGGACGTCTATAGAAAGAACTAATCGCTAAGCTAAAGCTAATCGCACTCCATGATCTAGCGTCCTGAATCAACTGCTATTGCTTGGTGTGGCAAGTAATATAAGTGACATGTCCTGGCAGCGTCTATTGTTGAGAGTGACCGTCGGTGTAAGGGAAATTTATTAGAAAATCTAATGGTTTCAGGATGGGGTAAATCTTTCTCACGCCTGAACAACACGTTGACCGACGCTAATGAGATTTTTGATATTAGGGGCTTCAAAAAAAATCTTTTCCACTTCTAACTCGACGAGGAACTTCGCCCTGAAATCGTTCGTGGAACTCTAGTCCACCCACTCCCATACGGAGCAAGGTTTAGTCGGCCAAGCGGAAGCGCCCGAGTGCGTCACTCTGGCACCTCTTCTCAGTCCCACCTGTCCCCGGCGAAAGGGAAGTCGTCACCCGGTATCCCAGAAGGACTCGGATAAAAGTAGCTCCGGAAAGGGCGAGGGGCGGCAGGTGCCATTTTATGCGCGCGAATTTTAACGGTACACGGCCTCACAATCCTCTGTTTGCATTAGGCTGAGAGTAGATAACGTCATGAACATTTTGGAGACATCATGCTTGCTCTCCAACGACTGGGTACTGGAGATCAGTGCCTACGCCATACTTTCTCAGGATTGAGAACACCGACGATGTTGGTGTAAAAATATTAAGGAAATATGTCCATGAACTTCGACGATTGAAAAAACATCCTTATGCCACTCTGAACTCGGGACGGACAAACGGAAAATAAGTGTTCACTTTGAGTTGTACGTGGTCGGCTGCTTTTGATGGTTTTTGTAAAAATGTCAGAGATCCCTCAAGGTCGCAATCGGCCAATCTGTCCCCGTCGCGAGACTGCCCTATTTTTTGTAGATCTGGAAAGAATTTAACTCTCCAGATCTAAGAAAAAAGGAAGACACCCTTCACCTCGACGGTAAGCATGAATAGCTTCTACCATGACAGAGCAGGGTAGAAGAAAGGGAAAGTGAGCTCCGGGGGACAGAGAGGGTAGGATTTGAGGGGGCATACGGGATAGGGATGCATTCACAGAAGGATAGCTCTGAGACTTGGATCCGAGCCCCGCATTTGGCTCTCGTATGTGGAGCAATAAATCCAATGTGAAGCTTTTGTTCATTTCCTCAACTCCCGGCGGGCATGTACCTCGTATCCTAGCATATTTCACTTCGGTGAGCCGAGCGCGAAGGTTGGCCTTCTCTTTACTTCATCTGGGGCGTTCGATTGAGGCGAGTTGCTCTGCCAAGCCACTCCATGACGCAATGGACGCCCATCTGGCGCTGGGAGGTCGGGGGCGTCGGTTAGCAATCGCCAGGAGGGGAGGATGCATTTCCGAACTGTTTCCGTTTATCGTCTTTCGCGCCATGAATACTCCGCATCAACCCTTGGCATGGGAGGCGGGCAAATACACTTACTCT
Organism: Hetaerina titia; assembly: GCA_037158775.1. NCBI lineage: Eukaryota > Metazoa > Arthropoda > Insecta > Odonata > Calopterygidae > Hetaerina > Hetaerina titia. Next base: position 52,344,880 of record CM073779.1, on the reverse strand, counting down.
TTTATTTTTAACGTCCCGTGGGTGAAGAAGTGTTCCGGTCTTTATTTACCTAAGTTCTTAAGTTCCCCGACTATTAACGATCCCTCCGCTTTGGGCAAGAGACATGGGTCTTAGAATGGAGTTCATTGCAAAGCCGTTATTAGTTTCGACGTTAGGCCACATCCTCTGGTATGCTGCTGCACAATGTGCTTCTAATCTTAGTTCTCGGGAGATCAGCCGGCTTGGGTTGCATTGCGTCACAGGTTTTGGAGGTCGGCGTGAGAGAGGGCTTGTTTTCACACTGAGGTTGGTGCTGCGTTGCTTGCGGAGGTGTCTCCCTTCTCTATGCGAATTCTCAGCGTGCGCAGCAGAGGCAAGGGAGAGAGATATTTGGCCTAGGTGGTGAGGATGAAGGTTGCTTGAAAGAGTGATTGCCCCAGATGTTACTGCCGCGAAAGCGACAACCCAAGGGCCACCAGACGGAATGAGTAACGTGCCCTTCATCCTTCGACCAATCAGTAATAATCAACAGTAGTACATTTCACTACACTAATCATCAACGGCAATCAAGCAGAGCAATTGGTGATGTGGCGTCTGCAACTGAAAAATAAAGACATAGGTTTTACGATAATCGTATTTAATCTCTAGAGAATGAATGAGTTAAAGAAATTGATATTTCACTCTTTGCTTTGAGGGTTGAATCCGTCCCAATAGACAAACCGCGTAGTTGTTAAAGGGAAGTTTTCACTCGCATTGCTACCGGCTACTTCTTGCAAGATGAACGTAAATAACGTTATTAGAAAATGGCGTCGGTGAAACTGAAGGATCAGATAAAATGAAAATGTTGAAGAAACAAAAAAAAATGCCGCCTGTTAGGCGAAACAAATGTGGTGACTGCTCTCTTCTTTCAAAAGAAAATAGTAGAACGGTCTTACTAATAATTTTCCCCAAATCACGCGACAACTTTGGCATTGGATTCGTTTCTTACTTTCAGTGCGTACAGACCTATCGCAGGATATCTCTGAAGTCAAATCGAACCATGTTGATGTATATGGGCTTTGGTAGGTAGAACAAATTATTTCAGTGCGCGGAATGTTTTCTGCTTTCTTTATCCCACTGCTCACATTTTACATTATTTTAATTCTTTTTATTATTGGCTATAGGAATTAACTTGACTTCACATGTTTTAATGCAAGATTACCATTGCACTATGGTTGTGTGACGTAGAAGCTACCGTCTTAAATGTAATTCAATAGAACTATGAGAGGTGCTCAATGAAGAAAGATCATAAAATTTTTAATTAGTATAATTTATTGATAAACATTTTTTACCATTAATTTTATGCTCTATTGGTAGCTTGATGTTTAATGTAAATGTGGTACAAATTTCATTGATACGGCCCTAGGTTTGTCAGGGGGCAACCGTTGGAAGTGGAAAACTTCAGTTTATCTGCGCCTGTTTCCGACGATAGAAAACACTTTCCGGAAATATAATGGGGAACAGGATAATTCTCGCATGGGAGTTAAGTTTGGACATTAAAGGCGATGATAAACACATTTCACATTGATTATGTCGAGATAAGTGGGTCGCGGTAGTCCAGGAGGTAGAGCGTTGGACTACTGACCGGAGTCCCCGGGTTCGATTCTCAGGCAAGCCACTCTGGGCAGCTGCAGCTCCACCCAACCTATCTGATTTTTCGGGTACCAGATCTTCCTGGGAAACCATAACCGGCACAGGGAAAGGAACTGCCCCCCCCCCCTACCCTGATGTGTGACTTTCACACGCCATCGGGCTTAGTACTGGGTGAACTCTACCATCACCTACCAAACCGACCTTCGGGTTGATTACTGTGTTTATGGTTTTTTTATGTCGAGATATTCAGTAATAGCATATGTTTTGTGTGGCCGAACATCGTGTTGCATCATCCAGCCTGTTGCTATGAAATATGGCCTTTTGTGATTGTCGTGACATTGATGAATTTACTCTTCATCGTCGTATTGTACTCGATTTACAGTTTTGCGTGCTGCTACGGCGTGCCGATACACCAGTCCCCGAATATCGAATAATTATGTGTCCATAACTTTCCCAGCGGAAGTCACACTTAAGATTTTTCATTGGTGTCGGCAATGCCTAAGATTTTCACACACAGATTTGCTATTTGTTTTCAGAAGTAAAAAATGGTAGCCATGTTTCATCTGCAGTGATTAGCTTCGAAAGAAATTCCTCATTTCTCTGCTACATTAAATTCAACTGCGAGCGTATCATGAAACGTCCTGTCGTTCGGGTATGAGGATGAGTCTTGGAACCCACCGCTTTCACAAACGTGTCTCATGTGTCATTTTCTTATTACCATCCTGTGTGTGGCACCCAATGAAATGTTCTATATTTCTTATAAGGCTCTCAACGTTATTCAGACATCTTCCCTCACAATACCAGCAGCGGTGTACGTAAGTGTTCAATTTCTTCAAACTAAATCACCGGGCCAACCTCACTTTGAAATTGTCTGCCCCTCAATAAACAATTCAAACCATATTCTAGATATGCTACAGGGAAGTAGTCTTCATAAGCCCCTTGTAGCATTAAATGGACCTCGCTGACGAATTTTTAGACGAAAGCAACATTTCACCGCGCGTGTGTTACCTCCATGGTTGACGTAATGGAAAAAACATATTTCGAATTTCAACGGTTTCCGCTGACGCAGTGCAAAGGTCAACTCCATGAGACATGTACCACCTAAATCCAACAATATAGCTGAAATTGAATATATGCATAGTGAATTATGCAAATATAAGCGTATGATCACTCTTTATTGAATAGCCCTCGTGATACGCAAAAAAAGGGCGGCATGTATGGCTACTTCAACTTCTGAGATTTACTCAATGACTCCACTATTGCTCCAAATATGTTAAACGAATTAATGACCCTCATTAAAATAGCAACATAACAGTTAATCAAAACATTTCACTTACAACAACAATTTTTGCAATCAAGCAGATGGGTTAACTATGGGTTCCCCACTTGCCCTCATCCTAGCCGAACACTCCATCTGGACGCCATCTTGAAGGGTGTCCAAACTCGTTAGGCAGCGGGAGGACGCACGTTTAGGCATCTATTCGACCCCCGTATTAAAGGACACAAGAAGTGTCCTAAATACGCCATATTATAGCCCCATAATTACAAGTGCTATAAGCGAGAAAACTAGCAGAAGAATAACACAGGCCAACAGTGTTTTTGGTGCCGGAGCTTTTAATGTTGATTTAAAGAAAAATTGGGGTGCTGAATCCAATTATGACACTCGTTTTTTCCTATCAGCTATAGTTTTCAAAATATACATATGTTGTTACTTACGTAAAAAAATCTTCTACATGATGATATGGGAATATTATATTAATAATTATCTCATTGGCCTACAATATAGAAATATACATAAAACTTATTGACAGTTTATTGAAAATAAAAGGAACACCGCAGAGTGGTTATAAATTAGTATACTTATAGATTTATTTAACTTTGAAAATTATTTTCCGGAATATATCAAATATTAAAACCACTAATCGTAAGATGTGCCATATCTAAAAAAGTAGAGCTGTTAAATAAAAACGGATTTCATATTTGGATTCAGCTCTACAAATATAGTTAAAATCATCACAAAGATTCCCGGCACCAAAAAAAATTTTTTTTTGTAGGCCTGTGTAATCGCTATGGCGGAAGTATATTATATACATTGATCGCAAATATTGGTTGTTTCTTGGAGAGATATAATATTGATTGTTTCATCGAGAGAGTATTCTTTTACTCGATGAAAAAACGAAGGCTTTATAAACGCGAGGTGAGAAAAGGTGGAGCTTCCCTTAAGAAATAGAAATTTGATGTCTGCCGCAATAATGTAGTTTAATTCTTGTTATAACCTTATATCATTAAGTTATTAGATATAGATATTTATAATTTAGAGTTAAGATCTTATCTCTTTGTTTGGTGCCTTATTTCATGACAAAGAACAACATCTTCGTCATCGTGTTTGTATCCATATCTCGTTTGTGTGGTTTTTAAAACTTATTTTGGTATGTAAACATTACGGAAGATAATCTTCAAGCGTAATGTTGTGTTTGAAAAGTGTAAGCATTTAGTAATTTAAGTAAAAACCGCCCTTAATAAAAATATAAGCTGTATGCATGAATCCGACTGGGTAATCATAGGTCGTTCGCCAAACCTTTGCAATAGGAGTCACCGTTTCACTACGTATGCCCAAAAAGTATTAAAATCAACAAAAATGCAAAAGCGGCTACAGAGAGTAATTTTAGGATAAGTGTTTTATTGATACCAAGCTTAACATGAAAATATGAAACATTTAGCGAGAAAAGTAGGCATAAATACATATAAATGAACTACACTCGGCATAAAGCATATCTTAAAACAGTCGATGACTAGGTTTAATGACCCAAAAATTACCCTGGAGTAAAATACTGCATGTTAAGATAAAAATTTAAAAATTATTGAAATGTAATGCTATCTGACCTAATAATTAAAGCAAAATATAAAAAAGGATAGTTTATAGTTAAATATAATCCAATATGAGAAAATGAATATGAAAACTTGAATAAAATACTGCCGAAAGAATTTTAATGTGAACTCAGAATTACGCAAAAACCATTACGCGGTTTTGCAACTGCACACAAATGTTTGCACAAGCTCTGTCAAGTATCAAAATTATCATCTGTTTATTCTTAGTTACATAAATGGCAGTACTACTGCGTAGGGTGTCCAAACTCGGCTGTCTTTTCATTAGGCGCCTAACATTTAGGCACCTAAATGCATGCTCCTTAATGCCTAATGAGTCTGAACGTAGCTTAATATAGTCACGAATAATGGGTACAACCCAAACCATGTTGAAAAAATACTTCGGAAAAAGCGGAAAGCAATAAGCATACATAGAATTTCCTCCGCTCAGTCCGCAAGATCGAAAGACTTCAAGTGGTGCTCGGTCCCATTCCTTAGAGATGTATTTACAATATGATGTCCAATCAGCCTACCTCACTCAATCAACTTTTTACCCACCCCTTACCCTCTCCAAACCCATATCTAATGGTAAAGACAAACAGAGAATATTTATCAAATTAGGCGTTTACAAACTGAAATGCGACAGTTTCAACATCTCTGATGTAGGTCAGAAAGGGAGAAATATCAAGACCCAAGCCAAGGAGCACGTCATGTATCACAAAAATCAGAACTCAAATTTCCTCTTTGCAAAACACCTCATAGTACTATAATGCAACCATTTCAGAGAGTAAAAATCATTCGCCTTGACCGGGATTCGAACCCGGATCCCTCGATATCCGGCCGAGTGCTTTAACCATTTCAGAGTGTAAGAGGACGTCTCGGTAGCTTAATTGGTTAAAGAACTCGGCCGGATATCGAGGGATCCGGGTTCGAATCCCGGTCAAGGCGAATGATTTTTATTCTCTGAAATGGTTGCATTACAATGCACACATAGCGGGTGACTCCGTTAAAGTTACTGTTACAGTTTCTTGAAACCTCATAGTACAATTCCACCGTATGGCATTTTTTTGGGTGTTAGGTCTATCTTTGAACCACGCGCGCTTTCCTGGAGGGCCTGGGCCACGCCGCATCGCTTGCCTATCGTCACGAACGCATGCATGCTCGATTCCCGTGATAGGGCGAGGTATTTCGGGTACCGACGTAACTAGAGGAAAGAAAAATGAAGAATATCAAATTAATTTTGTTGTTATGGCTGAGGCATCTGAGATACTAACGTACCGCAAATTCATGATTGTCATAATCAGGTCACACAAAATACACTCCCTAGGCGGACTCCGAGTCCATGAATTTTTACATTTTTCCGTGCGTTTACCCGCTAGATTAGCCGAGTAGGACAATGTGTCATGGCTAATGGCGCATATTCGCTCCGCCATTCACTTGTTAGTCAACTAGAGTAATTTGAAGTCCGTTAATCACATTTTAACAGGTTTCCCGTAGTCAAAACATGCTCGAAAGGAGGTTGTTTTTACCGAAATAAGGCCAATAAAAATGAATTATGTATGTAGTGTTCTGATGGGGTGGCGATAAGAGTATGTGTGCATGTAGCAGCAATTTTGAAGTTATATCTTATATCACCACGAGATTGGTAGTTTGAAGGGAATAAAAAAAGTATTGGCGATGTAATTTGGAGTAATGCTTGCGGTTTTAATGTTATCCGCGGAGCTGAAAGGCGTGTTTGCATGAAAGGTTTGAGAAAGTGTGGCAATGTCTATAAATGTTCAATTCTAATAAAAAATCGGGGTAACATCTATTATATTCTCTCTCTAATTTCAACTATGATAGCCGTGCGTCGAGGAGGTCGTTCTTCTAGACCCATATGTTTCACTTTATCACACGAGTTACTTCGTGAACTGGCTAAGTGGCAGATGAAAAATTTTTAGGTTCAATATATTTATCTTGGTGTGGTATTATCAAAATTTCAGAATTAGACAAAGTTTTTAAGTTTTCAGAGGAGTAACTTTCACGAAACCTTGACGAATCTCGTTCATTCCCGATCATAAAAGTGATTCATCTTTCGATTTCATGCACAGTTTATACGCAATTCCACTCAGATTCCCGTGGTCAGATATTACCCGACCAGGGGAATGAAAGTGAAAATGGGAGTCAATTGCGCCGATAGGCATTTGCGCTGCGAGAACGAGAGCAAGGATAGCAGTTGTTGAAGTCACGACTGAAGAAATTTCACTCAAAATATAAGTAATGTATGAATTTTGGCCATTTAAGCTGGTTTTTAATATATCCGGGGACATAAGAGTTGTATTAACAACTACACATTCCTTTTGAGAGAATGGGTTTTATCCTGAATTGATAATTTTAGAAGCGGTCAAAGTTGAGAATTGACTTATAACGCCCCTGCCTCCCTGTCACCATTTGCTACCCTTTACGTTAAAACATTTGTGATAAAGATTTTTAAGGTTGTACTGTTATAGCGTTTCTGTGGAGATAGATATAAAATACATATGCTACTCAGGTGCACAGTTATTTTTTTCATATCTATTGAAAAAAAAAAACTAACCTACTCTCCTTTATGAACGTTAACTTTCACTCCATGAAGGTGAATTCTATAACTCAACCGCTTTTGGAGCAGTTATGGAAAATTCGCGGTACATTTTCCAGGTATAGTTAAATTTCAGTCGTTGATGGATGCATTTGATGCACCATATATCAGCTTCCGTCTCCTTTACTCCCTTCTTTGTCCTTCCACGGAAAATGCCCTGCGGAATGTTTTGGTGATGATTTTTCCCGAACCTGTTGCTGGTCTAAGGAGCTCAAGATTTTCCTCAATCGAACATAGTATGTGGAGTTACAAAAATCAGTATTATCTTTAATCGAGAACACTACTGTTTTTTACCGATATCATTTGTCTTGCTTTACTCTTTCATATGTACTTTTTTCGGGTCTTTCACTTAGTTAAATTTTGTCATAATCCTCTCCTGTTCATTACACGTACATTAGTCCTCTTCTTATGAGTATCATTAGCCATATTCAGCCATATTCACGCGTACATTTCTCATTCCTGTCTTTTCAAAATATTCACTACTTCCATGTTCTTTTAATCATACCCATTCTGTCTTTGACCGAAGCAACGTAGTACACTCCTTTCATGCTTATCCATTTCGTTCTTCCAGCCTAAATTTTGTCGTTACCAACTTAATCCTTGCCGTCTTTTTCACTCTGACCGGCACTGTTTGACTACCCCATACCTACCATATTTAGTCGAAAAGGTGCTTAATCTAGTATACCCAAGGTTCAATTGCTATCATAGTAAGCCATTAAATAGGCTTATGCATCCATTAAAACCTTATAAATTTCATCGGGAAAGGTTTTTTGTTAACACTCCCGTAGCGTTCTATCCATATGGATAGTCGCCCCAAAATGACATGCGCAGACGATAATAAAAATATGATAGAAATTATAAAAAGTGAACGGATATGGTGACAGAAAAGACAATATCCGACGGATAATGGAAAGAGAATGTTAAGAAAAAGTTGTTATTTGCAGTGCGGTTATTTGTTATTGCTTTAGTGTTTTTGCAGTGCGGCAGCTTGAACAAGCATAGGAAATAAGTGATAGATCGCTGCTAATCGGAAGATTGGCTGATAAAAAGAAACCTAATTAAGTATTAATTACCCACATCACGCCTGAGACCTCATCATTCGAACCTAATTAAGTTTTCAAAACAGTAACAGCCAAGCATAATCAACGTTCAAAAGATTTAGACGCTCAATACTAATTTTCCATAAAATGATGGTTGTAATTGAGGCATCACGTGAGTTTTTTTTCTTCAAATTTTCCCAGTGGCATAGCTTGGAGAATATTTCGATGGGTGAAAGCGATCAATTTTGTAAAATGGCCCACAATTAATTATTCCAAAACTCGCAAAGCGCACCAAAACTGGATTTTTTTTGGTGACATATTTTTGTCCTCAGATTTTCATCTCTCTGATTGGTCAAGGATCGGCCGTGGTTATAAGCAGCGCGGGATGACCCAAAAACAAAAATATAATTTTGTTTTAATTAACTTATATTCTTTGTCTTCTGCGCACCAAATTAATGCTACGGGTTTAACCATAAGGTATCACCGGCCGACGTCCGTCATGGGAGCGACCAAGGGAGAGTGAGGTGGGACTCCATTGCAACCGATTGACTAAAACTCCATTGCCTCACAATCGACAAGATCGCTGCTCGCCGGGGTCGCTGCTCGCTAGATCGCTAGAGGTCGCTTTCTCCCTACTAAGACGAGTGTGCCTTTCTCGATGCACTTTCCATTTCCTTCCTTCGACTAGATACAGGTGACGAGATGACTGAATGTTAGCGGGTGATGACGTAGACCGCATGACCGGCTGAGCGCCGATCGCTGGACCTAACGGTAACGTGTGCCGAGACGATCTCGAAAACTTTTTCAGAGCGGTCTAATCAACAGTCGTTCAAAAACAAGTTAAAAAAATTAAAAATTTCCAGAAAGATAAATGTGAGGTTTTCAATTTCCACTCATAGGGCGGTCGAACCATGTGACGCGGTGAGAATTAAAGGCAAAATGTTTGTGAGAAAAAGTGTCTCCTTGCATTTTTGAAGGGGCAATTGGAAAAAAACAGTACGTTTTTTCATGTACATTTTTATGGTTTTGAGAATAACATGACGATGACTCTTTGGTCTATGGCCATGCAAAGGCAATAATCGGCTGAGAGTATCTAGGCTAATCGGATGACTATGGGGAGCTGGAACGCAGCTGTTGGTGAAGCCAAAATGTAAATGATGTCGGGGACTTTTTTCCGGGAGAAAGGAAGGAAAGTAGTAGTAAGGAAGCGGTCGAATGCTGCAAGTGTGCAGTTTGAATTCTGAATTACCGCTAATTAAGTCACCACTGATAATATAATTAAACATAAAAATATTAGGAGCTTCAAGTAAAGAAAATTACGTGTATATAATGATTTGACTGAATAGTGCAATTTTTGAGATTTACTGGCGAACCTACTAGATATTTTATTTACGCAGGGCCGGTCCCTTCTCTATCTCCTATCGATCGAATATACCTTTGCCTGTTAATATCAATATCAATCAAGAAGGCAAATCCATAAGGAATAACAGTAATCATAGGATACATGGGGAAGAAGTAGGAAAGTTTATTCTTCATAGAAGAGAACTGTTGTTTTATTTTACGAAAATTGAATCCTTGAAGCGTGATAACGATATGGTGGTCGTGCTAAATAGATTTTCACCACTTGTGGGCAACATTGGTGTCTATGACTCGGTCGTACCCACCGATAGGTACATGATAAACATGGCTGCATGCGAGAGAAGGCTATCCTACACCCACCGGTACATGTATGTGCGGAATTGTTGTGATTTTATTTTTCTCATTCCATTGCAAATATATATTTTCAACTATACGAAAAAATAGTTTTCTCCAAAATATTTCTCTTATCTACACGATAGTTAGCTTACATTGTGTTTTTAATTTATTAGCTAAACCTCTATTTAGGCTTTGATTGGCGGCTCTAGGGGAGGCTGGTGGCGGTGAAATTTCACGGGATTCTATCCAGCATGCAAGATAAATGAAGGCACCTGCAAGACCAAGAAGTCATTTGCTCCGTTGGTTAGTGCTCCACCTTGTTGATTTCTCTGACCTACACTTCCTCTGTTTGCGGCTTCGCAGGCCTATCGGATTCAAGCACCAATCTTTCTCAGACTCATTAGCCTGAAGAGAAAATACGCAGCGGGATAGAGACGAGATATTTGAATGCTGTCCATCTGTGAGAACTGAATGCATTACTGAAACAGTAATTTTATGTGAATTCGATGGGGTTTCACCTAGATGACAGTGTATGCTAGTATCCTTACCATTTCAGATCTATTTACATCCTAGGTGAATCTATTTGTCTTAGTTGAACTAAATTCATCGGCGTGATTGGTAGTGTTCATGTAATCTACTGACAGTTTTTCGACGACTTATTTAAACAATTTCTCCGACGTATTTCATCATACAGACCCATAATTGTAGAAAAGGTGAAGTAGAAGAGGAAAAGGTTTTATCAAAACTCTTCGTGATATGAAAACGAGATGAATCGGCTACTCTTTGATATTTACTTAATTTGCAACCAATGAACTTTACAGCCTCGTTAATCAACCCAAGGGCTAGTTAATGAGATGAGGGTATACCTAACCGCGACCTAATCCCTACGGTATTCATATACTATTCACGTTTTGGAGTGGGTGAGGCCATTTCCTTTCTGTCCCGTCTCCGTTTTTCCCTGGAAGATCTTGAACCCAATAAATTGCATACCTGGCGAAGCTAAGGGTGCTCGGAGGTGTTACACTGCATTGTGGCCTTGCTCAAAAGCTGATAGCTCTTGCAGAATGATATCCCATGACGCCGTGATGAACATACAAAGCGCCACAGTTATTAACCCGAAGGTCGGTTTGATAGGTACGGTTAGAGCTAAACCAATCAATACTAAGCCCAACGGCATGTGAAATCAATCCTCACATCAGGGGGGTTCTTTCTCTCTACCGCGGTTTCCCAGGAATATCTGGCCTTGGGTGAAGTTGAGGTTGCTCGGAGGTGTTACCGGAAACCGAACCCGGGTCCCCTGGTCAGTAGCGCAGAGTTCAATCCATAGGACTATCACGTTCCTCGTTATGAAAATGACAGGAGGAAAAGTTAGGAGGGACCTCGTAAGGAAGGCACTGGGACAAATGAGCAAGCCGAATAAAGAATATTTCTATGCGGAAGGTCTTTATAAATTGTATGAATTATTACTCGTACCTTTTATACTGTTAATTCATATCCGAACCTAGGGTCCTCCACACACAATGACCAATTTCTGTGTTCGCTCCGTACGTCAGTGCCTATGAGCTCCCCACGACGGGATCCCAAATTAGTCGAAGTGAAGCGCGTCATTAGTTCTCCCATTTATTTTTTTTTCCGCGGCCTCATCCCGGCACCCCTCCCCGTGACTTGGCTACGCCCGCCCGCTGGAAAAATGTTTTCCCCACCCCGCGGACACTTAGCTCGTTGCACGCGCTGCGAAGAGTTTCCGGTGGCTGCCGCGAGTGGGTTGGTAGGGATGAGAGAGGAGAGTGTGAGGGGAGGGTTGGGAGGGGTGTTCGGCGAGGGAGTGAGAAGGGGAGCGGGTGGGGGGAAGAGGGAGAGCGAGTAGGGATGGGGAGAGGGGTGATGACAGCGCACTATTGCTAGGGCAAATGTGGGGCGCTCGCGCTGGAACACGCACACACAAACACAGACAAACGCTACACAGTGTGATGGATTGGTTGCATCACTACAAGGTCATGGGGGGAGGTGTGGCCTCCCGTATCTAATTCCTGTGCTCCCCGGTTTTCCTGCTACCGAGTTCCCGAATGGTTCCAGGAATTAATGCTCAAGAGCCTGTGCAACTATCATCATCCGTAGCCTCCTACAATTGCTACTCAGTATTATTCCATTCCCAAATTCGGGATTTGTTTTGTCTCTGACTTTCCCAACAGCAGTGTAGTGTGTGAATTTAAGTTCCTTTGGAACCATGCGCGAGAGGAATTATTAATAGAAAGTAGATAAAAATTACCTTGGAAAAGTGAAGAAAAAATGGAATTCAGCAGCCATAGGGTCAAACATTCGTTTATCCCGCTCAAAATTTAAGGTTATTGTGAGAACAAGTTTCGAACATGCGTGCAACTTGGATGGGAAGATTTCTTTGTTTTCATCTGCCATGACGCGGGTCTTAATTCCACTCAAATGAAAATGGTTATCATCATGTGGCGTCCCAGGGGCTAGTGCGACACGCCCTCGAGGTTGCTAAATGCAGATGCAGACCACCGTGGAAACGGATCCGAGCAAGTAATCGGGGGATCTCGGCGAATTATAAAAATACCTACATCTACATCTACATCTACATAAGTACCCTGCGAGCCACCAAAAAGGTGTGTGGCAGGGGGTGTAGCACCATGAGGGAAGGGTAAGGGTTGAGGGGGTTGGGAGTTAGGTGAGGAAAGGTGGGGGGAACCTGTAGGAAAAAAAAATATATATACATATATATATGTATATATACACACATACATATACATACATACATACACACATGTATACACATCCTCGCGAAGTCCCTAACCTGTACGTTAATACTTATTGTAATGAACTAAGTCCTGGGGAATTTCGACTACGAGCATTCTGTTCCCTTATCGTTCTTGGAAAAAATGACATTTTAAACCTGTCAGTCTTGCAGTCTATTTCTCTAGTCTTTTATTCGTGATCCCTTCGACCGTAATACGTTGGGGTTCGTATTATATCCTTGATGTCATCGGAAAAGGGCCCATCTTTAAATGTTTTTAATAAGTTTAATCTATATTGGAAACGCCGCTGTGTAAGAGAATCAACCTATGCGGTCACGTTGAGGTCTTTGGCGTGCAGGGATGGCAATATTATCCGTTGAGAGTTTTTACCCCTCGATAAGTGCCCACGGTCCTCTGCAACCATCACCGGTAGTTTTTGGCTGCCGCTTTAGCTTATTTAGGTATTTACTTGGTCGCTTGGAACCGCAAAATCCAAATAATTTTTCTTAAATTATGTGGCTATGTGTTCATTTTCATCAACCGCATTGATCATTAGATATTTTAAATGCACACCGACATAATTTGTTTGGATTATATTGCGTTTATCCTAGGAATTCGGGGAATCATCTACATTGGACAAAATAGTACCGTAAGCGCGGATTTCTGTGGCAGTTTATAATAGGTTAATGCCGTAATCGGATAAAAATCATTGAATTTGATGGGTCCATCTTTGCTTTAGACGTCCTTAACACTCTGACTTTAATTAAATGAAACCATTTAAAAAATACTGAAGTTTACGTGCATTGAACGAAAAGAAACTCTGCCCTGAGTGGGAATTATTTTGTTACACTGCTTCTTTTCCATACGGATATATTTTTCAGATCCATACGTATTTATTTTCCAGAAAAAAAGTCATTGTGATTGTTCAGAAAACCATACCTACGTAATAATATTATCAATTAAAATAATACGTCATTGCGTGATGATAGTAGTGATGTTCAAATTAGCTTCTTATCATCATTTTGGGCCGACTTAAATAGCTCATCGCATCATCGCTCTTCATTTTGGGCAGACTTAAAAAATCTGACCGATTTCCCCTCCAGAGGAATCCTAATTTTTTGGATCTATCCACTATTGTGTATTTTAGTAATCTACATATTTGTATATTGGACTAATTGGTTTCACTTAAATCACTACTTTTACGAACGAAGGTCAAATGTTTAAATCTCTCACTGCTGGAGCCTTGTTTCTTTAATTATATCCAGCTGATAAAATTTTCCTTTTTTATCTGCGATTGCATTTAAATCCATCGATGTCACGAGTGAACTCGAGTGCTCTGCATCATCCAGAAATGTTATTCCCGCTCTCTTTCTTTGCGAAAGGAGAAGGTTCCGTTGTTGTTACCTCGATGATCAAATTGCGCTAACTTTATTTTTGCAACAGTTTCTCGCGAATGTAGCGGTTATTGTTGGGACTTGACATTTTTAAATAGCACTTTCACCAGTGGGTCCCGGATACTAGCCGCATTATCTGACTGTCACCTAACTAATGTGCAAAGAAGCCTCTCCTTCATTTGTATCGTTGCATTTCCGTGCCACCCATCTATTGAGGCCAAACTAAAAGCGGACCCACAAGGTGTTTTCATCATGAATGTCGGAGTCAGTTGAAGTGCACTTTTTATTGAATTTGTGTATCGCGGGTTGCACATTTGTTATGATTCATCCAAAATGTCTATGCATTACTACACTTAGAAATTTTGTCTGGATTTTAATCACGTGAGAGCAACCCGCTTTCTAACGGCGTCGTAATTATTCTCCATATATTTAGCCCACAGAAAATTATCCTGTTTCAGCATGCATGACAGCTTAATGTTGGTGATGTAGGTCGTGAATAGAAAAGGGATGATGGAAAATTCCGGAAGATAAACTCTGTTTAAATTGATGTTGAAAGGTATTGCCATCGAGGAGCCATCAAGAAGCACTTTTCGTCTACCTCAAGGTTTTGAGCTGATTTTCGAAATTGTTTTTCATTTTCTTATGTGTTATTATACAATTACCCGATTTCCGAAGCATATTAAACCCAAGACTGGAAGATCGATAGCGTCACCCTAGAAATTGTGGGATGAATTAAGTAATTTATTGCAATTACGAAGCCATTCTCAATAGCGTGCCTTTCCTTGTTAAATACTGGACCACATTGGGATCAACGTGATGGCACCACTAGATAATAAACAGCTTTACATCTAAAAACCAGAACAAAAAAAAACGGAACATGCGAATGAACTCTGGGATAATGGGATGAGACAAGATGATACTTTTTATTGATTTTAAACACGTTTTCAATGAGATCTTACGTGCCAAGTTAGTATATAACTTGCCAGGGTGCAGAATAAATGACAATATAATAATTTCGCCGTTGGATGATTTCAAATGGATTTATCCATCTAGATTGAAGTATCACACTTTCTTTCGGCGGTTCATGAGGCATTATGTATGTGAAACGAAAGAAAAGCTGTAGTGTCATTAATTCAATAGTTGAGCCATTTTCCCTGGAAAACCCGGAACGCGGATAATTTCGAAGGTGTCACCTGGACCATTTGAAGAGACCCTGCCATTAGTAGCCGCACGTTCTACACACTGTAAGATCAGGAGTCCAAAGCGATTTAATTTTAATGATGTCATAAGATTTAGGTTAATGTGAGGAAACTCGGGATAAGTTTATCTTAAAATCTAATAATGATATACGCACCTGTTTCTTTCCTGGTTGTAGATTAACCTATACATTTACAACAATCAAATCGCAAATTGGATGTGTTTGTTATCTATTGATCTGCATTGACTTCAGAATATTGTTTTTACTGTCGAGAAAAATATCGCATTGCTGGTAGTAAAATAGTCATTGATGGTGTTAGATATCGATT
Organism: Hetaerina titia; assembly: GCA_037158775.1. Lineage (NCBI taxonomy): Eukaryota > Metazoa > Arthropoda > Insecta > Odonata > Calopterygidae > Hetaerina > Hetaerina titia. The sequence goes on along the minus strand of CM073779.1, from coordinate 52,329,379 downwards.
TTAATGGCATTGGTTTAAGATTACTGGGATCATCTTAATTGCCGTTTTTGTAAATAGATATTTCAGGCAATGCGAATCATTTTTTGGGTGATGAATTTTATGTAATAGAACTCAGAATATGCTGTTTGGGCTGATACGATGCCTTTGTATAGTATTTTAGCAAGTATTTTTATGGACCGGAAGCTTTCGTTCTTTATCTTTGGAAGCTATTTTGTACTGCTATTTCTACCCTAGAAGTTGTTCTTTCTGTATTTTGTGCTCATTGCATCAAGTGTCTGAGATAGGTAGATTAGTGTACTTTTTGTGTCGACCATTTTGTTACTGTTGCCCGAGATTTATATCCTTATATGAATTTTAGTAAGCACCTGTGAATCCCCTGAGATTTTCCTTTTATATTCTACAGTTGGTTTCTATTTTAGTCACTTATATTTCTTTTAGGAATGTCTGCTATGATTTTGAAATCTCGTTTAAGTGTTCACATAGCATTTTGTTCTTCGTGTCTGTGGCTTGGAGTAAAAGTTTTGTTCTGTTCCACTATCAGTCAGATTCACTTTTGTGATGAAATTTAGTTTGTCGTCGATACCGTTTCATTGTTTTTCATAGTTTGGGAAAAATACAAATTTTCATCTAAATTCCATTATATCTTCTCCAATTCATTATTTGTATGTCGTTATTTGGTCTGATATTATGAAGTATTTTTTGCTGATTTTTCTTTTTATGATACAGAAGGTGACCTAACTTCCCTTGTGTACTTCTACCAAAAATTACAATGCGCTTTCGACTTCTTTTCTGAATACACGAATTGGGTTACGTAGTGCCGTCGCACGTGGTTACTCATATCATATAAACTTCTCTGGTCTTTTGTAGATGCTCGGCAATCCTTGATTTTTATTGATGTTTTTCTTAGGAATTTGATTCTGTATGGGGAATTTACAGTCAGTCACGTACAATTACTTTTCCTCTCCCACGAATGCTATTGTTAGAAGAAGGAGACAACAGATGTTCGTTTGAAAACAATCGAATGAGTGGCTGAACGGTCATCATTGCCCCATATCCATCCGATGTGCGACTCTCAATTTTTGTGGCGAGATACGATGGCTCTTCAATGTTTGGCGACCGCTTCCGCTGGACGCTACTGCGTGTTGTGGGCGGTGTACTGACGGTTTCAGTTAATGAAGAGAGGGGTCGAGGGCAAGTGTCTTCCCCGACTTCCCCTTGCCGTCTCGGCCGCCTTCCTCCTTCCACCATTGGTGCCTGCCGCTTTCATAGATTGAGTAATTCAATCGGAGAGGAATGCTAGGAGGTTGTCTCGCCATGAACCTTTGAGTGCATCAGAAGAAATCTTTCCCAGTAAGTTATTATTCAAGCCCTTTGATCTCTTCGGCGTGTTTCAACACACTGTCGTATTCAATGACGTTGAACTTCGAGGTCAGCAGTGGGGCTGTTGCGTCAGTCCAATTTAAATTCAAAAGATGTTCGATTGCTTGTCGAGTTATGCATGTTCACTGCTCCTTGTACCCAATGTTCATGAATATTGGGCCATGTTCAATGCTCATAGAAAAAAAATTATTCTGTCGGTTTCGTCGCTGCCGGGTGTAACCGAGTTCTTTATAGTGTCATTCAAGAAGAAAACGTAACTCCCCGAAGCGGCGTTTATTTTTTCCATTGTGTTTATATATTTTCTGACGTCCAGTATTGCTCCTTGCCGGAGACATGTTCAGGACGAGCGGTGGATTCACTTAGTTTTAACTTATGTGGTGGTACGAGTTACCATTAAGCTCACCCTGACCGTGTATACATAAAATTTAAACCATTTTGAAGTTATTGTTTCAAAAGGTTTAGTAGCCTTCCGTGATACATTTTGTTAATTGCTTATATTATGTACATATATATTTTTACATTAAAAAAATTGGCTGATAAAACTGTAGGAAAAACGGAATGCCATTATAGATACGTCAATTTCCACGGTTAACGCTTGGCATATATTTAATCAGCACTATAAAAATCCAAAATGATAGCAGATTGTGCATAACATAGATTAGATTAACATAGAACTACTTGGCCACGTAGGGAATATTTACTCTAGGCTTGCATCAATCGAGGTTGAACTTAATCGCAAGGATAATTTGTAAGCTGTAGATAATAATATAAGACGAACATAAAAATAAATATAAGAAAAAAATAAATATAAGACAAAAATTAAAATAAATTTAAGAAGTTAAGATATAAACAGAATATATCGACCACCATGATTTCTGCTTTTAGAAGTCCAAACTACTCGCCTTCCTCGAATCACCGAGCGGTTCGTCATTCTTTTCTTGGAATAGCTTCCGCTGATCGGGGAATGTTATGAGTCGGCATCGCTAATTGAGGGTTCATCGATGGTCAAACGTATTTGCGCTTCTAGGGGCAAAATGGTAACCCGGAATAACCTCGTATTTTTCATCAAAGGCATCATGAAACGAGTCTCCGATGCCTTGGTATAGAATTTCCGTGAGTTCTGTTAGGTATAGTATGCTTTGCCATGCTTACCTTCCAGTACGAGCCTCCTAGGTGAACATGTTTCTTTAAAGTTTATAAAATAAATAAGTGATAAAATTGGCATTGATTTATTAATCATCTTCAGCTAAAAGTTTCACTTGTCCCTGTCTTCCATTCATTTTATGCAAATGAAGGAAAAGATATTTAGTATAACATCAAGTGTAACAAAGGAAGTGTGGCATATATATATTTATGTGCGACAAGCAGGGCGTAATTTGAAGGTCATAATGAAAAAACACGACTGAGCTTCATCTTAAGGCTTAAACTCTTCTCTTTTTGCGAATCACTTCCTCGCAAAGAAAATTGCGAACTTAATTGCGAAACAACCCGTATTAATTTTACAATTCGGAAAGAAAGGAAACGCGGTGGACATCCTATAATATTTAGAAATCATGCGGCATTGTTTTGACTCTGACCGCACAGCGATCAATTAGCGGTCCTTAGAACCCCACCTATGGGTGCTCGTAATTGTGTCCATTGTTAATAGAGCGATGCAAAAGCCAAAAAGTGGTGTTTTCGGACAAATACTAAAGAAATAATTACAGAAAATGTAGAGTTTTTAAGCACTCAGAAGTTTATTCGTTTTTGTAAACTTGTTCAAAAACTTATTTTTCACTATTTCAGAAGCGCTAGTTTAAAAAACTATGCCATTTCAGCAGGCTTTTTAAACAATTAGTATCATTAAAACAAATTTGGGCAGGCGCCGTTGTGCCATTATTCTTTCAAGTTTTCAATAAATGCGTATAAGGTATCATTTTTTTCGTGAGAACGTCATGTTCTTCTGAAATATCCGTAATTATTATGGTGCTAGTCGTCATTTGCCATGAGGATGTAGCAAATCTTGGATTTTTGTTGTTAGTTTCTATGAAAAAACACGGAAAGACGCTGTTCTTTTATAAATGCATGTAAAAACTTCCATCTTAAATCTTTCGTGTACATGAAATGTTACATTAAAAGCGCGCTCAAGTTTCCGGATTAAATAGTCATTATATAATGGAAAGGACAAATTTTAAATAAAGAAAAATTCTAAATATAGATGTTTAATGAAAGTTTTTATCTGCTCCGAATGTAAAAAAATAAAATATATATGTTTCCATTGCTTAGTTTTTCCAAAAAATTCGACTTCTTCGTTTCTTTGATGGTATTATAGCCGTGTCTTAATGAAAAAACCTTATTGATAAGTTTAGTTGCTCCTAGTCGTATCCATGACAACGATGACAATGACAGTTCCATACAAGCGAGCCGTACATCGTATTTAATGGCGTGGGGCTTGCGTATGAGCTGGAGTTGGCTCCTAGATTCGAAGGAAAAATCGATATCCCATCCATTTCTAGCAACCTTAATACGACTCACTACCCGTCCATTTCTAGCCACGGCCAACTACGACTGAGTTGGCCGTGAGTTGACGAAATTTTGCGCTAATTTCAGTGTCAGCGTAATTTTTATTTGACATTTGAATAAATAATATGTATATATATATTTGTTGTGTATGTATGTACATATATTTGTGTGTATGTATGTATATATATACATATATACATACATATAAATGTGATTTTATAGGCGAAATTGGTGCAAGAAATATTTTCAAATATTTCAGTAGAAATTGGATGTAGGTTTAACTAAGCGACAAATTCGCTCTTTTAGAATCTCGTCACAGAGAATTCCAATGCCATATACCGAATATATTAGCGTTTTTGCAAATGTTTTTCGTGGCTTAAATGCTAGTTTCTGGATAACACATAAAACCTGTGCATTTTTTATCCCTTTAGCATTTGTTGGCTTTAGCTTTTCATTCCTTTTAGGTTTTGAAGGGCAGTAACGACTATTTACTTCTAAATATCGCGAGAATATTTCTTCTTTCTTTATTCTGTATTATTTCTTCGAAAGTTCTGCTTGCCTTCATGCTATCTTGAAATCTTTATCTCTTTCTTCCTCTGCTCCGTTTACCCAACGCTCTCCCTACTATCGCGACCTTCAACATACCGCTATCTATCAATATTTTCTCCATCCACCTTTTCCCCTTTATCGGATTTCCCCCAACAACTTCCTTTCTTGTCCTTCTATTTGTAAAACTTCAGCGATTATCCTCCTCTCTTTCCAACTTATTTTCTTCATCCCCCAACAAGACCACATCTCAAAAGCCTCCAACCTACGCTAATTCACTTGCATCAAACCCAGATCCATAAAGCACGACGCTGCATATTGAGTCCGTACTCAATTTTTCACATATTTACTCAATTGTATCCGTCACCAATTTTCATCTTGCAAATGCTTCCTTTGCTAACGAAATTCTTCATTTTGTAATGATCCGACTTTTCATGCCCATTATCCTCTAAAATACTATAGATACAAATCTAATATATGAACTGCATCACCTGGTCTAGTTTATTCCTTTGTAATTTAATATTAAACTTACCTTTGCTACTTCTCAATTTAAAGCCCCCAAAATTTCAGAGTGTAAGAGGACGTCTCGGTAGCTTAAATGGTTAAAGCACTCGGCCGGATATCGAGGGATCCGGGTTCGAATCCCGGTCAAGGCGAATGATTTTTACTCTCTGAAATTGTTGCATTATATTATCATTAATATTGCTTTCCTGTACTTAATCAACGACCGAAATTGTTGCTGTAGAGAACTCAGTAAATAATAACTGCAATCCCTTGGGTGGCTGACTCACCATTGCTTGATCATCTGCAATCGTGACTTATTTAGTAATCTCCTCGCTCACTATTATTCCCAGCTCAAGCCTTTCCATGTTACCACCATTAAAATTTCCTCAGCATATAGTTCTGTCATTGACGTGCGACCCTGTCTCACTCCCATGCCAATCACTACCAATCACGATTTTTGCCTTTACCCTTACTTGGGACGTCCTATCCATGCGAAGTTGCGAAAAAAATCTCCTATCCTTCCAGTCTACTACTGTACTCCGCAATTTGCCTATCAACTTTGGTCACTACACTGTCTAACACATTCTCAAAATCAATGGAGATTACAAAGACATTTTGATCATATTACACAGGTTTTTGTACTAATATTATAATCACTGCAATGGCGTCATGAATTTCGCCCCATTTTAAAGCCAAAATAATCATAACCTAGGTAGTTGTTTGCTCTCTTTTTAAATCTGATATTGAGGATTCTTAGTCGTTGAATATGAAATGAAAATTATCGCCCTGTTTTCCTCACATAAATCTTCTTTACACTTTTTTTCGGGATCGAAATTGACCTAAGGAACACTTTGGCCCAATTCTCCTATCCTACTTTGTAAATAATGCTTATAAGTGAAGAGAATCTCTTTCTCTCATTATCTCCTCACCGCTTTACTAATTCTGCGGGGATATTATTCGTTCCTACTGCCTTTTTCGACTGCTTTTTCCTTTGTGCTCTTTCTCTAGCGGTCTATTATATTTCTGAACTCAATCAATCCTGATCTACGTCTCATTCTCTTTCAATTTCTGAATTTACCGATCTAACATCTTTACGATTAAGCTCTTTTGCCCATTCTTTACACCGTCCTGAATCTCATCTGGCTCTATGAATTATTTCACTGTTTTGTCTCTTATGATAAGTATATTTTTTTCCTTTTCTATACCCTGTTGGTTCTTATTTAGCGTTGAAATTTCCTTGTATCTCAAATTTAACCATATCATCGTCCTGATCTTCCCACCATACTTCCTTGTTGTACTAGTTTTTCACCTAAATTATTTATTTAACTCTCTGTTCATTCATCTCCCCATTTCAGTGTTTACCCTCTTCTGTTTCCTTGTTTCATTCATCCTTTTAAGAATCTCCTCCTAATGGATTCTTAATTCTCTTAATCTTTACCTTTCCTATTGTTTCCTTAGCTGCCCGCCATTTCTGTCCCTTTCATAAATTCCACTTGCCTTTCCCCAGCCGTTTTCATTCTCCTATCCTAATTTAGATTCATATTTATTAAGTTTTTATTGGCTATCTTTTTTTTTCACTGCAGTTAAACCTTCAAGATTTCACTTTGGCCCTCACCTTCCCTTTAGTTCCTTTTGAATTTTAAATTGCATTATATGGCAACTAAATAGTGATCCGAAACCACATAAGCACCCGGGAAGTTGAGTTGATGACGCCATAACTGGTAGCCACCCGTTTCTCTCAGTATCTTCCGCATGCGCCTACGACTGTGAGGTCATTTTAACTAGGAGCTAGTAATTATCTAATTTCTTTTTCTGCAGAATTCGATTGCGTATTCTCTACCACAATTTCTAATTCCCAACCCATACTCTCCTACCTCTCTCACACCTCTTCCTTCGCCTACCGCTGCTTTTATTTCTATTAGGTGCTCCCTTGCTGGCATGTTCCCATTTATTCCTTCTAATTGATTGTAAAAGCTATTTCATTCTTCTGGTGACTAATTGTCGGCGTATTCATCTGGATGACCGCTAGAATTGTGGGGTCCGCTTTTATCTCTACCAATAGAATTCTATTACTCACTCGACTTATATTCACTACTTCTATTCAGTACTACGGTCATCTGACGTTGATCCTCCTCCCCTCAAAATAAATTACTCTGTAACTATCAATCCAGTAATACCCGCTGTTTCTCCATCGCACCTCATACAAACCTAATATATTAATCCTCCTTTGTCTATTTCCCTTCTCAATGCTTTGTAGATTCCGTGTCCTCATCATTCTCCCAACATTGCATGTATCTATCTATTCATAAGGGTTTCGTGTGATGAAGACCGCGGGGACCTAGCCTCACCCGGCTGACATTTAATCACTCTGGAGCACGATTGTGCGCAAACCTTTTCCAAGAGCAATTGCAAAGCAAGTCTTAATCATGGAAATGGCCTTTAGCGGAAATATTTGTTGAGGGTCATTGGATATCAAACCTATCCATACATCCTTATTCACATCGATATGATTTTAGCGTACAAGCTGCTTGCTGAATGTCTAAATACATTCTGATGGTCTAATAATGAAATTTCAGTTTTCCGTCCGTGTATTTTTCGACAGCATTGGCTACTTCCTTGTGTTCTAATCTATTGTCATGATATTCGTTTTCATAGTGCCTCACATCTGTTAGAAACGTTTATGTATCAGTAACTGTCACAGAATCAGCTCCATACTTTCCCGCACATATACCAAATCATGTGATAATTTACCCAGATTTTCTTCTTAACGTATCGTATTACACCCGGACAATTGTGTTGTATGCAGTTAAATACTCATGTGTATTGTTCCTGTTGCCTTGTGAAATGTTTTTATGCTCTTCGTCGCTATTGGTGTCTGACGGAGTAAAACATTTGGGCTTTTTGGTGTCACTTCCCCTTTTATACTCAAATGTTTTTGGGACGTAGGGTTGCTGAGGGAGGTTCAAGATAAGAAATTGGTTCGTTAAAACTAAGGAGATTATCGTATTGACGTGATGCCATTTTCTCGGCCTTGACCCCTACGTAAAGCTATTTTTGTAAGATTCCCATCTCACTGTGCTAAAAGCGGACAATCTACACAGAAGTCGTTTCATCTTTATGCGATCTGTTTCTGTTCACATTTCCTCTTCTGGGGCCGACGAAGTACTGGATCGCATTACCTTCCAGCTGCCTTCGTTATGTTTCTTTTGGTTAACATTGTACCAGAGGTAGTCTCTCTTTCGGGAGAATTCCCAGGCTCACTTTCATGGTCGGTGAAATCCAGTTTTGCGCGAGAGCTTATGGCACTTCAGTTTCATTCCCACTCCATGCGCTTCCTGGAGATTACCTTCCCCCTCAGCACTGTTCCCTTTCTATGCAGGGGTTACATCGATTTTCATCAGGCATGCATCATCTCCGACCTTCTCTACCTTCGTCCATGTCAATTCATCTTCTCGTTGCTGGTAATTTTCATCGCGTCTGCGCGAGCACAGTCTACGCTGGCAACTCGTGGGATTTTCTATTGCAGCGCACATTTTAACAGTTTGCAGTGAGTAGAGTAGAAGAACCACAGTCAGCACACTACCGCAACAGGATGCATACGTGTCGGAACGTTTAGACACCAGGATGGTGAATAAAAAGAGACGTTTCATGGTAACAACGAGAATATGACTGTTACCAGAAGATGATGTAGTTGCATTGAAACCGGTCGTATTAATAAATTTTATTTTTGTGGAAAATTGCTAATTTTAATTAACCAGGATGGTGGCTCTAGGCCTACCCACCGCCACGCCAGGCCGAAACGTAAGTTACTTTCTTGACAGCCCGCGTATTATTTGCATATTCATGAGAAATTTTTCCATTTCCGATTCAATTTATCCTTATGATACCACTCCAGTCTGAATTATCTGCCATAGGGATCTCTATTCTAGGTCAGTTCGTCGAATTCAGTTGCGTAGGAATTATTTTCACCTTCCGAGACTGAATAATCTTGTTGTCAATAGCTTTAGAACTTTCCCCAACTGTCAATTGATGATGTGGAAACAGTTGCATGCTTTGTCTATTGAATGGCATCGTAGGCTCTTTTATGACCGTTTTTTCCCTACTCACAATTCAAAGAAAAAACTTTTCTGGTGAGTTGCACCAGTGCAGGGAATACAATAGGTCCCGAGAATTCACCCGGATCGGGTACGCAACAGTTGTCTTATCCATTCACTGCGAGTTCTCTATATGAGCAAAAAGTATGTAATTGCGACCGACAGCTACAATAAGTGTGCTCGGCCTTCATGCAGTGTAAACCGGTTTCCTCTCTGTTGCAGCAGTTATGTAAAAAGGTGATTCGCTAAGTGATGGCTTTTCCGAGCAAACTTCTCTCTCTCTCGCCCCCTCACTCTTCACACTCCGCAACGTCGACAGAGTAAGTTTATTTGTTGGTCCGGAGCGGCTGGGGATCGAGGCCAAGTTTTGTAGCCGATGAGCGACCTTCTAAGAGTTATTGCATTAGCACCAGACTTTTTTCGCGCAATTACTTCTTGCGAATCGGACCGTATTCAGATAGCAGATAGACGTTTTCGCAAGAATGTGGTGGGTAAATTGACCCCAATGACTAGGAATAGCTTTTTTATATTTGTAGTTATGAAATATCAATTCTCATGAACCTGAAAATTTACCATTTTTCAGTGAATCGGAAGCAATGGCCATAGTTGTGCTACGGGTGGTTAGCTGACCAACTACATTCTCGAATTTGCCAAGATCTCATACGAGATGAATGGAATGTCGGAATAACGGGAGTAAATGAATTGCATAAGGAAAATTCCATATTGCGCGACTCGCAAGAATGTGGACGCCAATGTTTTTCATTTCTTTTTAGAATTTGAATTAATCCTTAATACGTTTCTCTAATGCATGGCACGTATAAACTGACGCGACGCTATTAGTAATATTAAGAATTTTTTATTGATAAGCATCGGAAAACTACTTCTTTGAGCGTGTAGCGATGTATAAGTAATGTGAAGAGCGTTCACAAGAACGCTCAATACTAATTACACACCACTCTGCAAACAAGTAAAGGGGATCCGGGTTTGAATCCCCGCCAATGCGAATGATTTTTACACTCTAAAATTGTTGCATTGTAATAAGTAAAGAGTGTTTCACGTCGGGCACTAATTATTGGGCAAGTATAGAAAACGAAATGTTTCGTTTAAATGAATATGGTTGAAGTGAAGGGAAAGTATTGTGCTACATTTATAAAGAAGTATCCACACATATATCCTCTGTTAGCGTCATCTAAACGATGCATAATGCATGGTAGGTAACTTAGCTAATGGCTAGAGTAAAACTAATTGTAGTATTGCCACTAGATAAGTCATTGTGCAAAACCCTCCTACTTAGAGTCAAGCCGTTTCCCAAACATGTAGTAACATTCTAATCAAGAAGAACTGAACAACTGGAATATAATCTCTGATATAGTTTTCACTGTGACATTAATAAAGAAATAATATTAGGTAACTTATGATTTAGAAGTCTATTCTTTAATCACATACCAGATTAATAAAAAGAATTACATGGAAAGAGATTTAGTACCTATATCTATATCCACATGTTACCCTCTAAGCTACTGCTATGGTGTGTGGCAGGGAGCGATTTAACGCTTGGCAAGTAACATTCAGAATGAGGTTTTTATTAAATATTATTCACAATTTACGTGGACGTATCGTTTTTAAGTAACTATTACTAAGAATAACCAAGGTATCAGGATAAAATTTACTCTGAATTTTAATTGAATCTTTAGTGCATAATGCTAATAATTAAAACTTAATGTTGATTAATTTTCTTACCGAAAGGCTTAGATTTTAATAAATCGCAGTATGGAGAAGATAGATTCTCGCATCGCAAGTGCCTTCATTTGAAATGTTACATTGACCGTGAAATCCATGATGAAATGAAGGCTGTTTATGTGAATGATAGCTCGTCATATGATACAGTTCTGAGATGGAAAAGAAATTTTAAAACTGACCAAACGTCTCTCACAGGTGACTCGAGAAGTGGAAGACCATCACTTACGGACGATGCTGCCACAGTGTAGGAAGTGGAGGGCTTTATCCTTGCAGACCAACGGGCAACCATCTAAATGATCATAACTGAGACTGATCGTAGTTATGGCAGTGTGCGAAAAATTATTCATTAAGATTTGCACATGTCAAAGGTGTCAGTACGCTACGTTCCTCTACTACTAACTTGTATTCAGAAGTAAACACGGCGTGATCACTCAAGGGAGAGGTTGAATCTTGTGAAACTGGACTAAGAGGATTATTTTGGTCGCCTGCTAGCAATGGATCAATCTTGGATATATCGATATGATCCAGAGACCAAAGAGATGAAAAAATAGTGGACGCACTGTGGCTCACCTCCCTCCAAGAAGTTAAGGTGCAGAAGTCCTTTGGGAAGGACATGCTGTCTGTTTTTTTGTCAGACTGTCGTGGAGTCATCTTAACAGACTACCTGGGGAAAGTTCAGAACATCACTGTTGCCTAATACTGCCCGCTGCTGAGCAAATTGAGTGAGAAAGAACAAAGAATCACCAAAGGCATTCATCTTCTTGCCAACAATGCACCTGCTCACTCATCTCGAGGTGAGGTATCAAAGCGATTAGGCTTTGAAATTTTGCCACGCCCACCCTATTTTCCCAATCTCGCCTCAAGCGACTTTTTCTTATTCCCAATACTAAAAAAAAACATTGCTGAGTCGGATATTTGACAACACAAAAGACGTTACTCAAGAGGTGGAACAGTGATTTTCGACGTACTCTGCTGATTTTTACAATGGCAGCCTTCTAAAGGTCAAGCAAGGCTGGGAGAAATGTACTCGTATAACTCTGGGTGGTGACTACCAAGAGAAGTCTTATGAATGAAAAATAAAAATTAAGTTTCTTTCTCGATTGATTTTAGTAATAGATTTTGATATCCCCTCGTAAATGTATAATAATTAAAACAATGTAGATGTGATAGCTACATGTACATGCGCTACAATATCTAAGTGAGGATATAAGAGGAGATATGTTAGTAACAAGGACGATAGCTGATTTTATATGCGGTAATGACAATATCATAAGATAGAAAGAACAATGGAAAATACTTTCTCCCCCCTAGCGCCTCCGCTCACAGTTATCCTGGTCCCTCATCTTTCTTGGGAAAAATTACATCCCATCAAATCGTAGTACGATGGGAGTACTGATTCATTTTCAAAATCATCGCTTAAGAAACCTGCAAGTTTATGCAAAATATTTAATTTGTAATTTTACCTTCGCTTCGTGAGCCTTTCCCAACATTTAACAAAGTACCTCTAATGTTGTAGATAGACCACCAAGTTTATCATAACAAAGTTTTACAAATATCGCTGAATACCACATAATTCCGAAATTAAACCAATTTTGTGAAGCTCCCGTATACTAGCAACGTATTATAAATGAGAACTAACTCGTAATGTCACTATTGAGACCATCTCGTTATATTTCCCCAATACTCATTTAATAAGTTCTAGTTTTTTTCCTAGCTTGCGCATAATCTCTCCGTATACGTTTCATCCAGGAGAGGTCGTAAGGGTCGCCTAAGTATTTAATCAAGTATACATTTTCCATATCGTTATTTCTGTTGGAGTAGGCATTTGAGAGGGGACTACTCCAATTGAAAAAATCATCACTACGTACTTTTTAAAAGTTTAATCACATTTTCCATGTGTTGATGATCGTCAAAAGAGATCCTGTTGACCTGCGGTTGCGTGAAACATGATTCAGAGTCTGAGACAGCTTGTCGAGTGAAAATCGGTCGGCGATCAACCCTTCCTATAGTCCACTAGAGCTGTCGATAATTATTAAACCGAGCCCAATAGATTCCCTGTGGCACGTAGTGGGCGCAACTGGTAAAAATTTGGTAAATAGTTCTTTTTCTTTAGTTTCGAAATTGAGACTTCGCATGGCCATCTCCACGGCGATAGTGTATATACCAACGCATACCATGTACCTCTCCTAGTTCTTGCGTATAAATTTTAAGGGAATGAGATGGCTAATTTTAGAAAAAAAACACGTATGTAAATGTTTAAAATAAAGTCCCTATTTATGCCCTAACGATTGACACTAGTTTTGAGCATAACGAAATCATAGTCTTCGATTAGCTTTGAGAGTGGGAATGAAGTTTTATAAAATTTTTCCATCACAATCATTAAGGAGTTCAATATTAGACCAGCCACAAAGCTTATTTTATTTTACAAGCCTCGGATGAGTGTAACACGTCTATCCATAGTAGACTTGTGGTTATTGAAAGTTTTACAAAGATGTGTCCAGCGAAGTCTCATAGGGCATGCCGTAAGCCCAAACCTATGCCTTATGTTTCAATATTTTTACTCGTAGTATCTCTGAAAGATGATCTTTAATGGGTGAAAATGCATAATGACATATTTTTAATCTTTTCATTTAAATCGGATTTCAGTGAACCATCCGCATTCTGTTTAATTTACCAGGCATATGTTACGGACTTGCTGTCCAAAAGAGCAGATTTGTTTATTATATTTTCTGCCATCATCAGTAACTCAAATCTAAGATTGGTTTTCTGAATCTCTCCATCATTATCTATTCCGTATAATATTGTCTAGTTGAAATAAAAAATCGTTAAATTAAACTCAGTTATGTATAGCAAGCAGTATTATATGGCCAAGGATATTCATTTCAACTACCTTAATAGTGACTGGATGACCTCAGAAGTCTGTGTCTTCAGTTAATTACTGTTACAAATACTCTACCCATTATAGGTAGGTTTCTGATGGGCTCACACAGTAAAGAGTGTCATCGATTGTACTGTAAGAAGTGCTACACTTCTGAAATCGCATTAATAAACAAACCGCAAATATCTATACATTTCTCAGCAATGCATACTTTCTACCTCCTTTCATGCGATTGTTTCACCTTTTTGCTAAATTCCTACGTTTCCCCCTCTATCCAAGCCTCCAATCTCTTTTTTTCCTCTCCATATCTCCTTCATCTACTTTTCCCAACCGTTCGATCCAACCTACCATATACCCACCGCACCTCCTTTTCCTTCCCTCTCCTCTCCATACTCACACCTCAACAACCTTCCATCTTCGCTTATTTTGTTTACTCAATGATCTAGTTTCGCAAATATACAGCACAAAGTTCATTATCTGTTGTTTACGACTTTACCTAAGATCCCTGTTTTCAACACCCTTCTCTTTGCGAATTCTTTGGGGTAACAATTTTGTGACATACCTTTCTTAACGTCGTTACTACTTTTCCCGCTATCCTCTTAAGTACTTCGGAAATACGTGAAGTGTACCATTTTAATTTATGATCTCCTGGTATGATGTTGAACATAGCTTTCCTATTTCTGGAGCTTCTCATTTTCTTCATTTTCTTATGATTTATTCTCATCAAATGCCATTTACACCGATCTTGTAAAGATTCTTTAAAATGCACTCAAAATTAAACAAGCCAATATTTCCCAATGGTAAATCCTTCATTACCAATTGGATTTTTAGTTGATCATACTTCCAAAAAATCCGTTCACGATTTTTTGGAAGTATGATCAGTTTTGGTGTTCCTTTTTTCCGGCGAAATAAGAACAGCCTGTTGTTTTTATCCTTGAAACCTTCCAGACTCTAAACCAGGATTTCAGGCTGAATGAGACGGGGAAAATAACACAAGTGGATCGGCCAAGAGTTGAGTGCGTACTTCATTGAATTGGCACGGTAAATATCTCTGCATTGGAGTCCGCTCGTTTGCGAGCTCGCCAAAGGCCTAAGTAAACTTCGGTGCAGGCGAATACGCCTCCCCAAATATTTCCTCCGACACTCTAGCGCTGGGGTTGTACGTTGCGTCTGCTGAAACGTTCACATCTGGGTGAGTCCCCCTGGAGTGTTTCCCCTCCTCACCGACGCCATGCCATACCCCGCCAGTAGACCACACGACGAGCACTCGGTAATGAATATACTTCCTTTCGGTGCCCTCTCGACCCATTTCCTGCAAGCAATGTGTGCACCGCCTTTGACGCCTTGTTCACATTAAGAACTCTTTACCATGTGAAGAAGGCAGAAGAGAATGAGGGTTAGCCTTTTCCGCATTCACTCTTAACCTAAATTTCGAAATTAAATTACAAAATATTGCTTGGGTGACCGGCATCATGGAGTGGCTCACGGGCGTTTAAGTAGTCGCTGTAGTGCAGTGAAAGGTGTGTGGGTTTAAATTGAAATATTGTTATGAATAAAAGCTTACCTCATACAAGCGTGGGACTCTTTTTGTCTGCTTCTTATCTTGCCTTGGATGCCTTAATCCTTGTAAACACATCATAGGGCGGGGGCGAGGATTCAGTCCATCAAAATTCTTTTATCGGGGCCTTTCCTTTGCGTTTCGTCTATAACATATCCCACAAGCCGTCGAGAGGGCGTGCTGTTCACTGATTGCAAGATAAAGAATCAAGTGTTAATATGCTTTCGGGGCGCAGGAAATCATTATCTCCAAAAAGGTATTTACGACGGGATTCCGCGGATTGAAATGGTTATCATTGTTGGAACCTGAGGAGTGTTAGCATTCCTAACGGAATCACTATTTCTCTAGGTTCGACTCACACGGCGCATTAGATGGAAAAAGCGAGTAGAGCGATTGAAGCATAAGAAATCTACTCTCGCTCCACGGCTTACTTATGTAAGCGGTCCAATGGAGAGGTACGAGGTCTGTTCAAAAAAATATCGCAAATTTTGAATTTACGCGGGTTGCGCACGAGGCAAACAGGCCAAAATAAGAGCAGGAGGTTGACAGGCAAAAATCGAAGACAAGCCAAAACATGCCCAAGCGAAACAGCTGTCAACAATTAACTGAACATTCAAAATAGCCGAACTTTTCGGCATAAATGAGAGACATAAATGCCAACATAACGCCACAAAAAATCGAAAAATAAATATACGTAGCCCACGGACATTCAAAATTCGCGATACATTTTGAACAGACCTCGTATTCCTTCCAGTCGTCGGTTGACGAAGACTACGGTTGTCTCTCTTATAGCCATTCTCCTTCGCCACGTCCTACGTTTGACAAAATCTCCCAAAGTGAAGCGATAATTGGTTTTAAAAATTCCCTTCATGCTAGCTAAAATCGACTATGAAATGCCATTGTTACTCATTAAATTACTCGTTTGAACATTTTAAATTTCTTAGGCTCTGATTTCCGGAATTACACATTCAATTAAAAAAATGAGTAAGTATCTGGAAGGAGATTGGGAATTGGTCAATGCTTAGTTCTTGCTTCTTCGTATAGGAAAAATAAATTTTAATGGGCGTGAAAAATATGACGTAATACGAAGTATGATTTGTACCAGTAAGTTTTGTTGATGTACGGAGAATAAGGCGATATTAATTACTCTCTATTCCTCCATGATAGTAGTAATGATAACATTATATTCTGCATATCGTTGCAAGTAGGAACCTAAACGTATTAAAGTCGGTGTGGGTATTGACCCGCGAAGGGTGGGTAATTTCCCAGTGCTAACTTTATGCTGATACGACGCCAAAGAGCAAAAAGAACAAAACCTTTGGGGAAAGTTTAATGACGGGGAGGGGGACGGCGTCATTCTGCGTCTCGCAGAAGTGCAGAACAATGAAAACCTCTACAGTCTATAAAATATGCAATTCATTTAATTTCCCCATCGCATGGCTACTCTCTTTCAGTCTAGACACTATTGATTCGGATTTGAAAGGTTTTATGGGTTTATGTTGCATTGCAAGATTAAATTAGTGTGGCTGTATTTGAAATTCGTGAAAGAGTGTGTCACGATGGGGAAGGGTATGGGCATAACCCCAGTAGTCACTCCGAAGTTTGGTTTGATAGGTGAGGTTAAAGCTCGTTTCGTCGCCAACGCAGTAAAACGGTGTGTGAAAAATCACACTTCAGGGTTTTGAGGGGGCACACACACACATATTATAGTGTGGCTCTAGGTGTCCTGAGACGCCACCCTGGTTTGAACCCGGCTCGGGTCCGCAAGAGGCCATGGTGTTATCACAGCAAGACCATGTAATACTAGTTGGAGGACCGACGTCAGCTGGAGAGGATGTGTTCCATATTAAGTTCATTAATTGGTGCTCGACAAAGAGACCAAAACGAAATGTTGTACTCGTACTTGTAAATAGTTCAATGGATTTATTTCCTTAGTTAATGGCTTTGTTTAATTCATTAATCATTCCACAATTATTATTAATTATTTAATTATTCATTATTACACAATTCCACGAAGTGAAGCCTGAAAGCGTAAAGTATATTATTCATTATTGCTTGAAATCCAATAGGATTAGCCATTTGGTAAAATGTCATACTGTACACCTGACAATTTTAGCGCTCAAAGAATCATTTGTTCTATTATCATGAAAATTAGAAGTGTTAATAAAATGGCGATAGGCATATTTCAGACATCTAATAGTGTGAAAGATTGTAATAGAGAATTAAACTTTTGGTTTCTATTCTATAATGTAACGGGGTTAATAGCTGAATTGGGACTATTTTTTTTAGATTTGGAATAATATTTTTGCACCTAAATGTTATATGTATTCGCTAAACTTTCTCATTAAATATTGCAGCGCTCTATTGACATCGATTAAAGATATTATGTATTCAATACTAAATTGCTTAAGAACTGACAACTCTTTTTTTAGACATACTTCGTAATTTTCTCGGGGTACTAGATCCGTTGCGTTCAAGGTTAGTTGCTGTTGCTCTCGGTTCTCTACTTTGACGGTGGTGTCATCTGATACCGTAATCATGGTAATGTCTTTGACATTGACCTTCATTTGTTTACTGCTTCTTCGAGCCTCTTAATCCTCTAAATTCATTTGTTGCTCAAGATACGACAGTGATAGCGAGATGTTGCATCCTTATCATAATCCTACATTTATTTTTGCTCCTTTATTCTCTTCTAAATTATTTAATGTGCAATCTATCGACTTGGTTTACGTAGAACTATTACATAATCCTGTTGGCGTTGTGATTCTTACCAAAATTTGAATACAGTCACGTCCTCGCATCAGTTGATTGGACATTCACGGTTAACGCCTCCCTGAAAAATTGGTAGATTAAATTACTTAAATATGCACATTAGAGAAAGAAAGGAAACCTTAAATATACCTATTTGACAACGTAAACTTCACGCCATTAATAGCTGACATATTGATGAAAATATCTTCCGGAGATAATTTGTCAATTAAACTTATGTTTCTATGCGTTATGTGTGTGCTTATTTTCAATATTACATCAGTATCACTAAATATATAACGTTTGGTGTTTTCGTTTGGTTTTACATAACCGTGGTAGGAACTTATTATTCTGATATTAAGATACTACTACTACGCCCTTTTTTAAACAAATATTTTAAAGAATTTCTCTAAGTCAACACGTTATATGGCTTAAATGCTCACATAATATTTCCTACTTGTATCATGGAACAAATTGGGCCTCTCTTGTACGCTTCCTTTCGGTTTAAAATTCCAATTTCTCTTGTGTCCCATTCTGATTATTTTTCCCATTTTTCAGTCTCTTTTCCTTCGTTATTGCGGTCATTTCAGAATAGTGTCAACCATTTTCTTCACTGTTGTCTCCTCTTTTTATTATTCCCAACCAAATGGCACTGGCTTAACTTTGAGATCTTCCATTTATTCTCCGTTGCTGTTATCGGCCACCAATGCTCTTGTTTTTTTCTTCAGTTTCATCCCTTCACTGTCAATTTCAGTGATCTACTGTTCATCTCGACCCGAGAAGACTTCCAATGATTTCATCCCTCGGAACATATTCCTTTGTGCGTCTCAAAGCAAGAGCAAATCTTAGCTTACACATCAACTCCAACTTTTGCTACTCGCTTTGAGGAGAGCACTTTGAGCACGACGTTCTTCAGATGGAACGTTAAACTGCGGGCCCCTTGGCGCCTTTCGACAAGTGTAGGCTAATGCCGACGCCGGTTTTCTCTCCACCCTTCCTTTCCCATCCATCCCTAATGGCGCAAATGACCTTAGCTGTCGGTCGCCTCTTATAAAAAGTACTACTACTACATATTCGCTACTCATTTTTTATGGGTGGATTTATGATTACAGGAAGGCATAATCCGTGAACATCAATTAACTTCAAAGTTGAAGTGTTCAACTGGTCCCAACCATGTACGGTTGACGCAAGCGCATACGTATTATGCCTCCGTGCCACAATTATTATGCATGGGGCTGCATAATCGATAATAACTGAAGATGGGCGATGATAGCCGACTTTTCTGGTCTACTTTCTGACCTAAGGTTGACGAACGAATCAATAAACAAAACCGTGAACGTAAATCTAAGTGAAAATAGAGGATGTGGAGCTATTGGCTGTTGAACAAGTTGTTACAAGGAAGGAAGAAAATCCTATAGCCAATAAAAAATGAAGAATAACTCCAATACCGGTATTTCGGTGACCAGGTGACGGTCTACGGAGAGAGAATCGAAAGGGAACTTGAAAATTGAAAGAAGACTATGCACCAGACACTGTCCAAAGTCAAGTGTAGATGGTCACCTGGTGGCCGAAATACCGGTATTGGAGTTCTTCATTTTTTATTGGCTATAGTATTTTCTTCCTTCCTTGTGACAACTTGTGAATCTAAGTGACGGTTTACCCTCCAAATTCACGCCAGTCATAAACCAGGCTTAAAGGTTTACTAACGCCCTATATTATCTTGTGAGAGTAAAATTGAGCATTTAGTGACAAACATGTACTCATATGTTGACTATACCGTATTAGCATGGGGTTATTGGAGAGTGGTTTTGGTAAAAATAGATGATGATGAGATGCATAAACAAGTGTGATAAAAGGTTAGGTGTAAGCAAGAAATATATCAGTTTATGGTAATAAATATAATAATATATGTAATAAATAAAATGGGTGATGGATTAATGGATTATGAAAAATGTAAACTGAACTGAAAAGACACTGTGTAAGGCAATCACGAAAGACATAAGCCACATGGTTTAAGGAATATTAAGAAAAGGGATGAGAATCGAATCAGCAAACAGCTACATGAGATGAGTCAATTATTTAAGAGAGAAGAAGAGAGCCTGAGAGTTTGATGAGTGAATGTGGCCTAATAGACTCAATGCAAGGAATGGTAGCAATACCAGGGAAGGAAAATAAAATCAATTGCTTTTTGTTCTCCTACCTCAAGATTAAACGGCGAGGAGGAACTCATAACTTTTGTTAACGGGAAACATTCCGAGAGCTTTAGTGAATGCGAGAGTAATTCACACGCATGCTCAGTCTATTTCGGAGGTGCCTGCAGCTCGAGCGGAACCTTTACGACGCAACCAAGAAAGTTGATATGCATTTCATTCTTCCAAGTTCCTTATAGTTGTCGAATCGCAAAGATGCAAGTAGAAGCAATGATTAGCCTCAAAGATTGGTTGCGATTTCGTGTTCTCAGGATCATCTTGATGCACGCTGGGAGTGGATGGTGAATCGTAGTTCGTAGCAGAGTAATCGTAGCTCGTTTTCGGATTTGGGGGATTCCTCGTCGACCTTTCGACCCTTCCCCTTTCCCCAAATCGGAGCTCAACTCTCCACTTTCCAGAAGTCTGCTCAAATCAGCTCTCTGACAAACGGTTGAACTTCCGATGCTTGCAACTTCCCTGACTTCTCGGTTTCCTCGGCTAAGAGAAATATTGAAGCGTTAATTGCAAAGCACTGTCAGTTCGGCGCATGGCACTAAAGGAGACCTCGCGGTGCTTTGATTTTGTTAGCGGTGTACCTAGTTTTCCTCGAAAGATATTAGTTTAGCATACTACGAGGCATGCTCATAAAGTATAAGCCGTTTGGTAAGAGGAAAAAAGATACTCATATGAAACACATTTTATTGGAACTTTTAGTTAGCTACAAACCTACTTAACTTCTCTACATAATTTCCGTTCACTTCTAAGAATTTTTGGTACCGCTGCAACCAGCTTCTTTAACCCCTCTGCATAGAAGCTCACCGCCTGAGAGTTGAGCCAATTGACAACGCCGTTCTTGAGTTCCTCTTCGGTTTCGAAACATTGTCCACCGAGCCAGTGTTTCAAGAACAAGAAGAGGGAATACGAGAAAACAAGTCATCTCCATCTTGTAACGGCCCAAAAACTCTCGTCCACTGAACATGCTCTTTGCGGTGGCCGGTTAGTTTTTTCGATACCCAACTTGTACACAATGTGTGGTATCCGAGGTTTTCCGTGACAATATTGTAGAACGTACTGCGTCCAAGTTGAGGAAATTGATCAGCCAGGCCATTAATCGTCAATCGACGATCACATCGCAGTTTTTGTTCCACTTGCGAAACAATTTTATCGGTCAGAATACTGGGCCTGCCACTTGACTCTTCTTCATGGACATTTGCTCGTCCATTTTTAAAATCTCGGCATCTTTGTCTAACCTTCCCTTCACTCATAACTTTAGTTCCATAAACTAGGTATAACTCCCGATGAATTTCAGCAGCTGACAATCCTTTTGCATACAAGAATCGTATGGCAGAACGCACTTCACAGCTGGCGGGATCAACGATTGTCGCGGACATTGTTGTTTGCATGCACGGACAATCAAACGACTTCTGAAACAAAACAAATGCTGCTATAGCTTCTCAATGAATCAGTATATGGCGGAGCAGGAGTAAAACTGTGTTCTGAAGCGCCAATATTTAAATATTAGCAAACGGCTTTTACTTTATAAATATTCCTCGTATATAATGGCGGAGGTGGCAAATGCAAGACATTTTACGTTTGGTGTTTCAGTGCTGGCTTGAAAATCGTGGACGAAGGCTTTGCCACGCGTGATTTAATAGCAGAACTGAGATCCATAACAATGAGTCACATAGAATGCAATTCAGTATGCAATATTTCTTAGACTTCGATAGGGTTATCATAGAGGAAGTGAGCTAAAATGAATGAGTTTCCATCTATTAGAAATGATAAGGGTAGGTTGGAGAGACAGGCGAGTTATCTGCTACTTGTACGAGTACATGTGTCATGCTGCACAGGTGTCTGTGGCAGATGGAGAGTCGGGATGGATAGTTTCAAAGATGAATACATGTATCGCCCAGTGAATGATGAATGTGCACAGTATCGCCCGTGCTCATCTACTGATACACAAAGGAAATGATAAAAGTGGCATGGGAGTAACAGAATGGTAGGAGTAGTTGGCGGGGAATTCAAGAAAGTAGTTGGGTCTATCGATGGTTAAAAGTTTGTTAATTGGTAGTCCGAGGAGTTACAATCATTAGTTAGGACATTGAAAAAACCCTTTTAAATGATTACCGAATATTGTGAATAAACAATTCATATACGTACATCCTTGTTCAGACGAGTTTTTTTATTTATAATGAAAATGAAAACATTTATGAAAGATTGATGTTATATAAAATGCTCGTTTTTACGATTATCTACCTGTTCTGCTCTAGCGGATATAACTTAGCGTCTTCCTCTTTAACCTTATTATACAAAATCAATGATCTCTATCAATCCTTCTTTTGTGAACTAATTTGATGAATGCGCGTCTAATTACCTGAGTGTGACATGTGCTTAACCGATAGTATTTTAAAATTGTGGCAATAACAAATATTATGCAACTTAAGCGAAATATTTTATCATAAATAAACGAAGCGCTTGGCTACGATCTTCACGTTGGATCGATATGAGCTCAATTAAAATGCCATGATCCACATGAGTTCCGGTTACGTAATGCGTTTGTAAATGCTGCGTGAATCAATAACATTCGTTTTATCTCTTTTTAAAAACAATTTTATACTAAAATGATTGAAGGGCATTGAAAAATTTCGAAGTTGATTGCTTTCTGGAGGCATGTGGATAGTCGTCCGAACGCGATGACTCTCTTAATCACTTTTCCGTGGCGCCAATATCCAGAAGGTCTTATGTGGTCGCAAATGGAATTGTATTTCGGTTCAAGAACGCATACCATTTCTTTTTCGGGGTGGAGATGTGTCACAACCATCCCTGGATGCCCTTACGTAAGCAGAATGGGAACGTTTTTGCCACGTCTGGAAGCACGATGTGTTCTGAAATACATTAGCATTTCATTATTTTTGCATAGTAATAGAAAATGAAGGGAGTATAAAGAAGAAAAACTGTATACATATTAGGCGTGAAAGTTTAGGATTTGAATGAAAATATGATTCAGGTGTAGAATAGCATAGAACTAGGTATAATTAATAACGAATGAGAAAAGGAAACTAGGTATAATTAATAACGAATGAGAAAAGGAATTAAGACATTGGAATCAAATAAGCCAGTACTGATAAATAAAATTTCCGTGAAATTACTTAAGGGTCAGAAAAAATCTGGCAGAATGGGTTATTATTAGTTAATTTGTAGCATTTATGGCGGAGGAATAAGTCTGGAAAGCTCATGTCAGTGTTATTACCATTCCAAATAATGGAAAATCTGAGTATGTGAGAACTTTAGGACCACAATATCGATTTTGCACGCTGATAAGATGTTAGGATTATCAAAAAACGATGAAAAAGGGGCAAATGATTGATAAGGGAAAGGTAAGTTTGCTTTCAGAAAAGGATAAGTCACGCGTAGTTTCATAGCAATAATGGGGAGAAACATAGTCTATTCAGGTTATATTCGTTCCCGTATTTCGATATAGTTTTCATGGAGCAAATTTGTTAGAATTAATGTGCGTATTAGTTAGTACACTAGGAGTAGATAAATTAGGTATGCGACTTATAAACTACCTGTGCATGCGCTATGCTTCTCAGGAACGTGTAATGGTCAAGAGTCGAAATGGGCATTCTTAGGAAGAGGAATAAAATAGGGGTGCCCTTCATCATTCTTGTATTTCAATTGGTACGCAAAGGAAATGGTTAATGTGACATAGGAGTAACTGAATTAAAGTCTATGAAGAATACATGTCAGGTTTTTGTCATGCTATGCGAGTATTATAAATGTAGAGGAGGACAATTGAGTGAATGGACAGTGCAAAAAAACAGCTTACATAACAGCATTGAGGCCGCGCTAGTTGGAAAGGGAAGTTCATTCTCCCCTAAGTGGGAGGGAGTTTTGCATGTACTGTTTTTCTTGCTCGACGCTTTCTCAATGAATGTGTACATCTACGCATGCGCGAAGGGAAATCGTAAAGTTTTAATAATTATTATTATAGTGTAATCTAAATAGAATTTTTATTTTTAATTGTTATTTTTAAGACATAAAACATGTCATCATTCAGAGGAAAATACATTTCTCCATGCGTTTCTTAATCTTTCGAAGGTCGACATTGTGGAACTAAGCAGATTGCGTCGAATTCTATTCCATGTTCTACCTCTGGAATGAAGTTCTTTATTTTTTCATATCTCCGAAAACTTAACGGTTTTTGGCTTCTGGGAATAAGAAAAAGTCGCTTCAGGCGAGATCGGGAGAATAGGGCGAATGTGGCAAAACTTCAAAGCCTCATTGCTTCATTTGCCGGTCGCGCAGAGGTCAGTAGTCTTGGAACTCAGCGTGCCGACACTTTTGGTGTGTGCAGTTCTTCATGATAATTTTCCACACATTGCCATAACTACGATCAGTCTCGGCCATGATCATTTGCATGGTTGCTCTTTGGTCTAATAGGATAGAGCCCTCCACTTTCTACACTGTGGCACTATTATCCGTGGGTCTTGGATCATTTTTGAAGGATATGTAGCCACTTTTGAAATTACAATTATTTTTCCATCCCACAACTGTATCATATGGTGGGCTAACATTTTCATAAACAAATTGAGTAGTTTCAGGCGTGATGTGCTGGAATTCGAACATAATAAAAAAAAGATAGTAACAATTATCCACTAGATAAGATTAAAGTTACGACCGGGTTTCAGTGTATTACATCAAAACCCGGTGCATTCAATGCATTACCTGGAGATGATATAATATATATATATAGACCCGGTCGTACCGTTAACCTTATCTAGTGAAGAATTATTACTATCTTTTCTTTATTACTTCCATGAACAGTCGGTACTTAATCGCAGCTTTGCTGGTCACTGTAACTTTTCAAATGAAGGGACTTAGTTACCCTGGGAGCTTCTATCTTCCCCATACTGCGAGTTACTTCAACCTACGGCTTCCTGAAAGAAAACATCAAAATTAAGCTGTCATTTACAGCATGATGTACATAAGGATGAATTAATAGCCTGAACATTTTTGATCCAAATATCTCGGTAATTTCTTAGAAATAATCACTTGAAAACGATACCCCCAAATGCATGTATACATATATTATATATATATATATATATAATTATATATATATATATATATATTTATATATATATGTAAATTTATATATATTATATAAATAAAAACATCCACACACCCATCCCAAATCCATTCACCATAAGAACCGGGCAGCATGGTAGGTAGGTACAAAGTGGTGGATAAGTCGCCCATCCCTCCAATCTACTCCTTAAACTAGTCCTTTGATAATTAATTCTACTTCATTACCTCTGTTATATAAATATGTATAAACTTATTTTAATCTTAATTTATTTTTTTCTAAAAAGACCTTATAAACCCTATTGAGTCACTCGTACCCCTTCTCTTTCCTAACGCAATGAGATAATTCTGTAATTAATCATTCGCTCTCCCTTCTATCTTCTTTTGATGATGCTACCACCTTAGGTGTGCGTCTGACAACGAACTTTTTTCAAAGATCTCACACGCGGTAAACTTTAAATTATTTAGAATGTGAATTAGCTCTGAATTAACAATATTTCCGGGAATATTTTGCCCTTATAAATGCTACCAATTTACTCATAAAAGTTTTTCCTGCCAGACTTTTCTTAATACTCATGTAGTGAGAATTTATATCTCTCTCCGAGGATTTATTCGCTTTCAAATCCACTGTTGTCTTTTTTTCTTCGATATCGATTATGCCTGTTCCTAAACAATCCTCCATCTATATCATATTCACTTGATTATCTAAACATACTTCTAATACATCACGTTTATTTGATTCTTCCTCGTGATCCCTTCGTTTCTTCTTCTATTACGTTTCAGACAAAACAAAATGCCGACACAATTCAGAATCCGCGACACTTCCAGCCGTGATGAAAAGGGCCCAGGTCAGTTTGGGAACGGACATTCGGAAATCAATGTTACCCGTATTATCACCCTAAAATGAAAGAATATGCCTTCTCGATCTAAAATACAAGTCCATGCGTGCCCACGTACGACCGCCGAGATATCGGCGCCAAGTTAAAGTTATTAGGAGAATTATCGCGTTCGCACGACTGACTTTCCAGTCACGACCTTCTTTATCCCTTAGCACCGGACCGAAGCTCAGGGTAGAACCTTCAACACGGATTTTTCCGCATAAAATTCCCATATTCAATCAGAAGTAAATTAAATTCGCACATTTTCAATGTCATGTTCAATCGTTTTAAAACGTATTTCGGTTATGGTGAGAGGTGAGGCGAAATGGAGTGCTTCTTATTAATCCTTAATAATTTTAATATTTTTCAGTGATGTTGTCCTAATATTAGGAATCGTTAATCACGTAAGGTGTATGATTAGTTTTGTACAATGAATTGCACGCATTGGAAGGGGACGTGGTAGTCCAGGTGATGGAGTACTAGACTAATCGGAGGTCCCGGATTCAATTCCCGGGCCCTCCCCTGGGAACAATCAGCTCCACCCAAGCTGAGTGATTTTTCGGGTACTACATCTTCCTGGAAAACCATAAGCGGCACAGGGAAAAGAACTTCCTTGGCGGAACTGAACTGTTCCTTACCGTGATTTGATTTTGAATTTCACGCGCCGTTGGAATTAGCACTGGGTGAGGTTGCACTACACTGACCCATCAAAACTTCCTTGCGGTTGAAAACTGTGGTTTGGTGCAGTATGAGCGTATTTCGTGAAGCGTTGCAATGTTATAATCTGAGATGGAAATAGCCTTAACTGTCGAGGCACCCTCATATTCAAATCTATTAATAATACGTGCAGTTTAGCTAGTTACATTCATATGTAACTAGCTAGCATGTTCTTGCCTCCCTTGTTTTATTTGAATTAAGATAGTTGTCAATTATAAATATGTTACAGAGTTCCTTTGAATTCTAGGGTACATTGGAATTAAGACATAGGAACATCGAAAGGCTTCATTAATCTTTTCACTATCCTGCCACGGTGAAATGTGCAATTCCTCATGACAACAGGAGCGATCCTATGCTAAATAGTAAATAATATAAATAAATAAACATCCCCTTTCACACACCTTTTTGGTGGATTGCCAAGTATTTATAATGATGTATAGGATGAATAGGTTCCTAGAGTACTTGTCCCATGAGATCACAGGAAACAATTATTCTCTTTTTCTTAATATGATTTATCAAAAATAGGCCTGTCACTGTTTTCTTGAATGCCTTTACTAATGAATTAAAATATTTGATGATTATAAATTTTGTTAAAACAATAAATTTTTATCCTCACAATGATTCACCAAAGAATAGAAATCTAACAAATCACATATTGCAACACAGAAATATTTCACAAATACTTCATTACTTCATTTAATATGGGAAAAATAATTGTATCTAGTCATCACAGCATAATATATCAAAGAATAATATATCTCTGGATAATCATCAACAGTATTGCAAATTAGGTAAAAATAATAGATTAACACCTCGTGGTGGTGCACCAAAGATTCACATACAGGTACATATTATTTCACAAATTCATCATTACTCATGTCAAAATGGTTGCTCGCATCCCTCATGCAGTTCCTTTTGTGTATTCATTGTAAATATAAACGTCTTGGTTCGTCCACCATTTCGCCGATTTTACTCAAAAGACGGTTGCATTGCGGAGTGAAGTATTTCTAATAAAACAAAATATTTCAGTATTTAAAAATTAAAATACATGCTTCATATGATGGTGTCAACTAAAGGAAATTATCAATTAAATAATATTAACTGTTTAAACGATATTACGTATCGATTAAATAATACGGTATATAATATAATTAAAATACGATACGGCGTATTTATAATGAGATATTTTTGAAGAGCCAACGTTAGTCGTTTTGGGCAGTGCGACATGCCCGGCGGAATGAAACCGCTCGGTGGAGTGATTGTTTCATCGGTGAGCGGTTCGTGATAGCCCCTTTAGAGTTTTGCACGAGACCTCAAGCGGGACGAGACACGAGTGGGGTGAGCGACGTGGAGTAGGAAATAATCTTAGTCTTGTTTCTTGTTTCCGACAAAATTGATAACATTTTTAAGAATCTCCCCCTTACAATCTTGAATTCAAACCTCATGCTTTCGCATTCTCAAACTTACGTGACCCATTTTAGCAAGTTCATTCGGGCATATTTCGTGGGATACACTAACGAGTATAAGAAGCTTGACGTTCACCGAACGAAATTCTTTAAAAATCTATTAATGGTTCATTTTTCCTCAGATAACTTACCTCGACTCAACATGTATTTAATATTGTAATGTGGCTAATTACTTGAAAGTTTTGATACTTAGTAGCTTACATTTGTCATTTTTGAAGGGATATAAGTCTTGACCTGAGGAGAAGCTTAAGTATATTTTTCACATCCCCCATTTTCTTCTTTTCCAGGGCCTTGGTGTGCATGGTCCATGGCTTTGGGGAGTACCTCGTGTCTTATCACGAGGTGTCGATGGCATTGGCTGAGGAAGGCTGCCTGGTCTTTGGCCATGACCATAGTAAGTGACTTTTTTTATTCATTCAGTGTTCCTCAAGAGCTAACCTATGGAGTCCACAGTCGGATAACAAAAGCACTTGTGTCCCACCAAGATTTGAACTTTCATCTGTTTCTCTGTCTCTTAGCTGAGACCTGAACAACCAGCTCATGCACATACTATTGTTAATCGTTGAGGTTTGTTACCGGCCATTCGTTACATATATCTCCTTTGAATCAAAGTCTATGGTGGTTCTCGCTCAGATGATTGCTTAAGAAATATAAAAATTTTGTTTTTTTGTAGCCATAGCTTTGAGTGAACAACGCAATTTTAATCGCAATTCCTTTTTTATGTTTTATTTATTATCAATAATTTAAATATAAATCACCGTTTTTACTCTTTATTTCCTTTTGTTTATCTCTATGTATTACTCAATGATGTATGTGCTTAGAATTTCCAAGTTCGAAAAGTTAAGTTGTGAAAGACAATGGATGGGTGTTCCACTTATTTGCTTGCACATAATATTTTGGTATAACTTAATTACTATAGCAATGATGTTATTTATATATTATCATTTTTCATTCTTTTCTATGCTATGGTTGCACGAATAATATGTATTTATCGAAAAATAGTGCTATCCCCTCAAAGAATTTTTACTTTTTAAAACACCTGTTTAGGAAATTATTTGAATAACATTGTGTAGAAGTTAATTATATATCTCGAGAAAACAAACAATTCTGGAGGTTTATTCTCCAATAATGTGCAGAAAGATAAGACTATATTAGTACGAGGGATTAAATGCATGTTATTGACAATTATATCTCAGTAGTACGTTAATTTGCATTAGAGAATGAGTGAATAGTTCGGGACTCATTTTTCATGTGTGACTCAACTCCGGAGTAAAAATCTTTTTTAGGATAATTTCATTTTACACACTCATTCGTTTATTGAATATTTATTACCAAAACTTTAATATTCACATGCATTCGCATTCCCAGTACTCGAAATAATATTGCGATTTACGATACTGAGGCCCCCAGTACTTGAATCCTTAAATCATCTTTTCCTCTCTCGTGTTTTTTGCCATAAAAGTGTTCAAATCTCAGTGACTCTTCATACTATTCCTGTAAGTTAGTATTTAGTTACATCAGCAGTTACAAATATTTGGCTCTGGGTCAATCAGCAACTCAACCGCCTTCGTAAAACCTTCGTCCAACGATGTGACCTTCCAGTATTTTTGACGAAAAATATCAGCCACCGTCAAAGCTCTGGCATTCATCACCTTTACTATGGCATCACTCAAATTCCAAGCGATCGTCATTGCCACGATACGAGATGGGCTTGAAAAAGGGATTTTAGTATTGCCACGAAGGTTTTTTAGTCTATTTCTCTTGAGGATCTCGTTCGTATGGATTCCGAGTTTTGAGTTCCGTGATGGCATTTTATTTTGTCTCATACTTGATTGCTTTTATAAAAGAAAATTTTTACCGTGTACGTTTATTGAAACCGAAGATCATTGCTTTCGGATGGGAGGCATTTGAGGGTTTACACATTGATGAACGCGAGGCATTGCATATTTCCCTTCTCCCTCCGTTCTTTACTCCCGCACCCTTTCCCAGTCTCCGCCCATCGTTAACTTGTATTAGAGCAAAATCAAACGACGTAGCATGGAAGGAGAGACTGAAAGGTTAAGGTTAGAAGAGTGGTGGTGACACAGGAAGATATTGGGGGTAAAGTCCAATTAGATAATTTTGCAAATGTATCTACGATCATGACTGGCGTTTTCGGCGATGCGCTCTTTCAAGTTTTATTCGGTAAATAACAAACTTCGTTACAATGAGAATAAAGATAAATGGGTGCCTTATCCGCGACTGGAATACTATATTATCAATTTACGTTGACTGGATATTTCTTATAACAAGGTTTATGTGCGCCTTAAGCAAGAGATGGTTCAGAAATTTAAATGGATTTGAATTCTGATCCTTGATTTGCGGAATTTGTTCCTGATGGTGTTATCTGGGAACAGTTTTTGGGTGGATGAAAAGCACATTATTTCAAATTATGATTTAAATTCAAATTGCCCATTAGCTTATTCTTTCAAAATTTGGCTTAATCCAGTGGATTTTCTTTCCAGAGCTTCGTCCAAATACTATATACTACATCTAAGGAACAAATCAAGTCGGTACCCGATCACTTCAATGACCTTGTGTACAAAATTATAATCTCTTCTCTTGGAATCGAACGCCAACTTAAAGGCATCAGTCTAAACAAATCGCGTATTTTTCCATACGTTGGCCCGGTCAAACAAGTAAATCTTTTTTTTGGATTTCTGATTTTTCTCAGTGATCATATTGAATCTTGAAAATATCTTGCACTATT
Source organism: Hetaerina titia (assembly GCA_037158775.1). Classification (NCBI taxonomy): domain Eukaryota; kingdom Metazoa; phylum Arthropoda; class Insecta; order Odonata; family Calopterygidae; genus Hetaerina; species Hetaerina titia. The sequence continues at coordinate 52,298,342 of CM073779.1, read as the reverse complement.
CTATGGTCACTATATCCTTCCAAGTATTGCTATATTTAGGACGTCTTCGGATAAATTTTTACGTAATGGATCAAGTATACGTGTATTATTTCCTCTGGTGTGTGTTAGTCCAGATTGGTTGAACGAGTGTGATGTAAAAACACGAAGCAGTGATTCGTATGACTCCTTGTCCTTACCCCATGCTTTAAAATTATGGTTTTTCCATTCTACGGAGGGAACAAATTCAGTAGCTTCAGGCGTGATGTGGTGGAAGTCGAACATATTGAATAACTGCTCGTAGCACTTTTCCGCTTGATAAAATTTATTTTACGACCGGGTTTCGATGTATGACATCATCATCAGGTATTGATGATAATGTAATACGATGATTACGTGATGATGATGTAATACATCGAAACCCGGTCGTAAAATAAATTTTAACAAGTGGAAAAGTGCTACTATCAGTTATTCACTAGAGAGGGAAGATTGATATACCCTCCGGTTAAAACTCTCCTATTATTGAAATGAGAATTCAAATTAGCGAACTCTCTTTCTACTTCGAAAATTGATGTATCTACGGAATCGGGAGGTCTAAAGTAGGCAAAAATGTACACTCGTCTCAACCAAGGGCTTTTTATGGAACATCAAATGCTTTCTATGTTACTTGTAGAGTAAAGCTCACTTCTGCTTTCGTTCATATCTTCAACGCCTATGAACACTAATCCAATCCTATTTTATTTGTCCCTTCGGTAAATTCTAAAGCCTTTTGGAATAATCTCCTTGTCTGCGATGTCATGCGATAACCAGGTCTTCCTTTATCACCACCTGCGTCATATGAGGTACCCCGCCCCCTGGTATACACCACGAGGACCACGGTCCAACATCTCCCTCCCGTTTGACTCTACGCCGTAAGAGAGATATTATACGGTAGACATGAGAGCTACCTATCATAATAATCCCGTCTTTCAGTTTGCTGACGTCTTTCCCTAGACAGCAATCTAAGAGTAGGGGTAGAGGCTGCAGATAGGGTGGTGCTCTCATTTAAAAGAACCTCGTACCTGTTGTTGACGGGGATGGAATCTGCCTGCGTAGAGTCCGATCCCTGCCGCTGCGTTACCTTCCCTTTACCCCGAGGAACGACCTTCCAGTCGTCCGATCTGTAGAGGGGTGACAGTCCTTCATTGGGAGATGGGAGAAGAGAATCTACCATCGTCCAGCCACCTAAAGCATTCGGGTGAATCCGTTCAGCCCTATTAACATGGTGGGTTTTTGAATTCCCATATGGAGCCCCATTACCCTTGAGAGAAGCCAATATTTTATTGTTTTCCTTGAGGGAAGCCATTCATTATATGCCAGTCCAGCCGTCAATCTCCGATCGGAGCTCCCGCACTATTCTCTCCAGAGTGGCGATGCGACCCCTTAGAGCTTAGCATTCACCAGCTTTTTTAAGCATGGAAAAAGGGGGATCTAGATGAATCCATTCTAATTTACAAGCAAGTTCCCAAAAAGCTAACCTGAATTCACTATGCTAAAAATGTCTGCAATGGGTTATTTGAAATTAACTCACACGACTATGTTAAAAAGTTTTGATAGAATCGAAAACCTAAGGCATTAAAACTACCTGTTGCCATCACACGACGAAAAACTAGCAGCAAATAACACAAAAACTAACTAAAGTGCAATGCTTCACAACATTTAACTTTACACCACACTACATTTCACTAAAAAATCAAGCATGCAGTTGTTTCAGCTGAGGGAAGCAATAGGGTCAGATCAATTTTCGGGAGCGAGGTGGAAACACGTCTACACTCGTCGAGGGTCAGGATGAGAATGCACCCGCATTCATCAAAAAGATGTGTGGCAGGGGGTGCAAGCACCAAGTGGGATGGGTAATAGATAAGGAAGGATAAGAAAGAGGAAGGAAAAAAAAACATTTAATAAAAAGTTCGAAAAAATGTGCAAATTTGCATGCATGCTAGAGGAAAATTAAATTCAAAACAAGTGTTAATTTCACCCAATAAAAGAGTTCTTTGGTATACGAAAAGGGAAGGAAATAAAAATGGATATGGAAGAGGAAGAGAAATGGGAAAAATATTCAGTAAAAAACCTCGAATAACGTGCAAATTTGCATACGTGCTGGAGGAAGACTTTATTCAAAACAATGGTTAATTCACCAAATAAATTAGTTATTGTAATGCGAAAAAAGTGAATAAGAATGAACAATAACCATTTATAGGATAGACATGAACCAAACGAAGACAGGTCGTGCAGTACTGTAAAGTAAGAAGGAGGAAGATTCATGGCCATGGTCCCCATCCTTAAAGTCACAGGTGGAAAATGTGGCACCCCGCTGTTGGTAGCGGGAGGTGAGAAGAACCACCCCATGGAGAGGGACGAGGAATGAAACGGGGATTTTGAAAACACAACCAAAAATGCTAGGGAATGTTGTAACGTGCACTACATTCATTATATACCAGTCCTATACGATCATGCGTGAAGGAATTTGCCAATAAAACATAAGAGATTAATAAAAATGCATCCATGTAAGTAAACCTATTTATTCCCTAGAAGCTGTGGGTGGCTAGTGGACTTTTGTTATCTCCAACTCTACAATTACTATTTAAAATAGTTAAAATATATTGCAAAATCTTTTATATTTGTTAACGAACAAAAGAAATATTATAAGAAACATTTTGCGGCTTAGTTGATAGTGCATAAAAATCGACGATGAATCATGGGGTTCTCGCGTGTTGAGGACTTTTGAATTAACAATGACATGTCCCGCCAGCATGGATATTTTAAAATCACACGTCTGGTCCGAAAGTAATTATGAAGAATTTAAGTAAAATCTTATCAGTTAACTTCTCATCCAAGTTCATGAAATATCATCTCTATCTTTACCCCGACCACCACCAAAATCGTCATTACTCTTTTAACCAGTAGACCTTTAAAAGTCCTAACAATTGAGAATTCCGTCTATAAGACTTTTCCTGAAGGTGTGACGACATCCATGTGACGATGAAATTTCAACTAAGGTGATATCCATCACATTGCCTCGCCCATGTATAGTTTTGTTAATGCATCATTTCGTTTAGACCATTTTCCGCCTCGCCTATAATGGCATCGGTTTAATCGTCGTGTAATTAATTTTCTGGACACCAATGGCAAATTGAATAACTTAACATGGTGCAGGACAAATCCGTCTACGGCGTAATTTGGATAATTTAATTGCATTTGCCTCACACCATCCAATCTTATATCCCCGTGTATGTCGTAATTGAATTATTTGTTGGCATATATCATAGATAAAACAACCTGTCAGGCGAAACTTGGATTATTTAATTACATATACTTGACCATCAAGGGAAAAACCCACGTTTACGTCGTTATTTGAATTATTTCATGGCATATACCGTCGACCATCCATGCATAAAAGCATGTATTTAATCACACGTACCTGGGATCATCCGGGGGTAAAGCCAAATTGACAGCGTCTTTTGAATTTTTTGAAAGCATAAGACAGAAACCTAATAAAAGTCAGTTACGAATGTTTGGGGAGTTTTCTTGGTTTTCACTGTCTTCAACTGAGTAGTGCCTTACTTGACTGGATGGAAAGTTATTTGACCAACAGAGATGTTGTAGTAAAAAATTAATGCATCTAAAAGTAAATGTTTCTATCCGTCATCAGACATTCCCCAAGGATACCATCTTGGTCCACATTTATTCAATTTATAAATGACATTATAATGGCATTAGACCCAATTCCTTTTCTTTTGTATGCCAACGGCTAAAAATTTTTTTAGCAGCTCAATCAATTGATGATCACCTAACTCTGCAAAACTACATTCATAGGCTTCAAAACTGGTGTGAGCATAGCTATCTAACTTTTAAATTAAAAACAAATGCTTTTCTGTAACATTCAGCCAGAAAAGGAGTCCACAGCATTTTGAATATAGACTAAGCAAACATCCGATGGCCTAAGACCTCAGAGATATACATCCAATCAATATTATAACTGTATTCAATCTTACCCTGCCATGAACTACAACCTTGTCGTGGTGGAAGGGCTTGTGTGTTCCGATGACCCCTAGAGCTGTGCTGGCGGGAGTAAATAAAATTGCTCCTGGTAGAGTCACCCATGCCAGATAGGTCGAAGGTTAGGAGCCAGACGAAAGATAGCCCACCCAGCGTCTGTTCCTCAGTGAGGCGGCTGCAAAGGCGTCTGACCCCAGTGGGGCGGCCATTAAGTGATGGTGTCACTTTAAAAACACTATTGAGGAAGGCAACAGGAAACCACCTCAATTATCATTCCCAAGAATATAATGATGGGCACTATAGAGAATATGAGTCCTGGCAACTACGGGACTCGGCCCAAGCGGCCGTGTGTCGTGCCCGGCATCAGGGGAGGCAAGGCTTCCACGGTCGTCATCCAACGAAATCCTTGCGGGGGAGAAATAACAGCAGCAGGACAGAAGACGCAGAAGAAGACGAAAGTAGTTAGAATAGGAACATGGAACGTCAGGACAATGTTGAGGACAGGAAAATTAGAAAATATTAAGCGAGAGATGGAAAGAGGTAATATAGATGTTTTAGGTCTCTGCGAGGTGAGATGGAAGGATAGCGGGGATTACTGGAGTGACAATTATAGTGAGATATACTACCTTGATCAAAAAGTTCCCGGAATTTATTCAGAAAATTAAAAATACAAGTTTATTCATCTAAATCTATATTGTCCCCTTCAAAGTAATCCCCATCGACTGCAACACGCTTATGCCAGCGCTTGATCCAATCCTCGAAACATTTTTTATATTCGGTTTTCGGTATGTCCTTCCTGCGATTTTTCCATTACTTCCTCTCGGCTGCTAAAACGCGTTCCCCGTAATGGTTTTTTAACTCGATTGAACAGAAAGAAGTCACAGTGGTTATTCCGGGAACTTTTTGATCAAGGTAGTACAGCGGCGGGGACGAGAGCCAACGAGGGGTTGCCGTAATATTAAATAAAGGGGTAGGAAGAAGCGTAGTCAACATAGAGCAAGCAACATATAGAATTTTACTCGTAGAGATTAAAGCAGAGCCGACGAACTTGGTCATTGTTCAGGTATACATGCCACCGAGCAACCACAAGGAGGAAGAAGTCGATAGGATGTACGATGAGTTAGAGGATATCATCGCGTGTGTTCCTGCAGGGAAACATTTGATAGTGATGGGGGATTGGAATGCGACGGTAGGCGAAGGAAGAGATGGTGGTGAGGTGGGGGACTATGGGTTAGGCACGAGGAATGAACGCGGGGAGAAAGCGATTGAATTCTGCAAGAGACAGGGGTTAGTCATCACCAACACATGGTTTAGACATCACAAAAGCCGTAGGTATACATGGAAAATGCCAGGTAACTCAGAAAGGTATCAGTTAGGTTATATTATGGTTAGGCACAGGTTTAGGAACAGTGTGATAAATTCGCACAGTTTCCCAGGAGCGGATGCGGACTCTGACCACAATTTAGTTGTTATGAAATGTAACGTCCGTTTCAAGAAGATAAGGCAAGGGCGGCGGGTTAGGAAATGGAACGTAGAAGCATTAAATGGATTAACGAGGAAGGAGTATCAGCAGGCTGTTGAGAAAATGATGGATGACGGTAAAGAACTGAGTACAATCGATGAAAAATGGGAATGTATCAGGCAAGGGATATCGGAAGCAGCAAAAGACACTATAGGAACCGTTAACATGAAAAGAAAAGGTTTCCTTAACCATGGGTCACGGATGAGATGATTGCAAAGATGGATGAGAGAAGAATATGGAAGAATGTAAACACATAGTTAGGCAAAATGAAGTACAAAGGGTTAAACAATAAATTGAGAAGGGCCACAAATAAAGCAAAACAAGAATGGTGGAAAACGCAATGCGAGGATATGGAAAGTTTACAGAAGAAGGGTGAAATTGGTGCTCTATACAGCAAGGTTAAGTTATTATCGGGAAGTAAGAAGGCAAGATCTGTGCTAACAGTTAAAGAAAAGGGGGGTAAGACAGTAATTGAACCAGATAAAATCCAAGAGAGATGGAAGGAATATATAGAAACACTGTACGGTAGAGAACTTAGGCCGACAAGGTTAGACATAGAAAAAGAACATGACGTAGAAGAAGATAGCTTAGGTTCAGGCATACTCGACGATGGAATAGGAAGGGCATTAAAGGAGATGAAAGCAAATGAGGCAGTGGGGGTAGACAATATTCCTGTGGAACTGTTGAAATGTTTAGGAAAATGTGGGAAGAAGACTATATGGACTGATTCGTATTATCTATGAGGAAGGAATCTGGCCAAAAGATTTTGTGAAATCAGTGTTAGTTCCTATTCCGAAAAAGGTAAAGGCTACATCATGTGAGGATTACAGAACAATAAGCTTAATATCCCACGCAGCTTAAGTTATTCTCAGGATTATGAACAAAGGATAGAGAGTAAGGGAAATGATTACTTAGGGGATGATCAGTGTGGGTTGAGAAAGGAGAGAGGTACGCGCGATGCCATTGCAGTAATGAGATCACTAATCTAGAGGAATATAGAATACAAACAGGACGTTTTTGCCTGTTTTGTAGATTTCGAAAAAGCGTTTGATAGAGTGAATTGGGAAAAATTAATGCGTGTATTGCAGAAAATAGGAATGGACTGGAGGGACAGGAGACTGATCCGCAACCTGTACATATCTCAGACTGCTCAGGTGCGAGTGGGGAACGGAGAGTCCGGATGGGCAGTGTTAGGAAGAGGTGTAAGGCAGGGTTGCTCATTGTCACCGTTTCTGTTCAACTTGTATGTGGAGGAAATGATTAAAGAGGTATAGGAAGAACTGGAGGTGGGAATGAAAGTCGGAGGGGAATTCGTAAAATCGGTTAGGTTCGCTGATGACCAAGCGTAGTTGCTCAGTCAGCCAAGGGGTTGCGAGCATTGCTGAGTGAATTGGACGTTCAGTGCGATATATGGGTGAGAATTAATATTAGTAAAACAAAGGTTATGCGATTTTGTTCTATGTGGCTATGCGAAGAGTTCTCAACTGTAATCTTGGATTTTCTTGGTGGTTTTGGCAGCAGTGTTTCTTTACCCACTTAATATTTGTGGTATCGGAGGTTTTTCCGTGACAATATTTTAGACAGTAGTGCGTCCAAGTTGAGGTAATTATGCAGCCAGGCCATTAATCGTCAATCGACGATCACATCGCAGTTTTTGTTCCACTTGCGAAACAAATGCTTCGGTCAGAATCCTGGGCCTGCCACTTCGCTTTTCGTAATGGACATTTGTTCGTCTATTTTTCAAATCTCGACACCATTATCTAACCTTTTCTTCACTCATAACCTTAGTTCCATAAACTAGGCATGACTCCCGACGAATTTCAGCAGCCGACAATCCTTTTGTATACAAGAATCGTATGACAGAACGTACTTCACAGCTGGCGGGATCAACGATTGTCGCGGACATTGTTGTTTGCATGCACGGACAAGCAAACGACTTCTGAAACAAAACAAATGCTGCTATAGCTTCTCAATGAATCAGTTGATGGCGGAGCAGGAGTAAAACTGTGTTCTGAAGCGCCAATATTTAAATATAAGCAAACGGATCTTACTTTGTGAATATGCCTCCTATCTTTTTCTCTAGTCTTCTAACTCCAGGTATATTTTTATATTTTTCTGAATTATTCCCAAGCAATAAAAATTATATTTTCCTTCGTGATTATTTTATCTGTTACTCAGTCGGCTAATTTAAAGAAATCGCAACACAAAAATTATTATTATCTTTTTATTACGGTGCTTGAATTCAGGGTAAATTTTTTCCGCTGAAAAAAGTATTTCGTTTTACAAATAAAAAAAATATTCTAATATGTGTCATTTGGTGAAAACCGCTAGTATATGAGCGAAATGACATTTCCACGTCAAAGACTGATAAAACAAAAAAGATACTGGTTGATTTGATAGGGTAAGGTATTGCGACCCTTTATCTATGCAGAAACAATAAAATGAGGGCCTCGAAAAATGGTAAAGGTATGTGAGCGATTACGTGTATAAACTAGTGTTTGTGTTAGCAATGGATCTTCGCGAATTAGCTCTAAATATCAAGAAAACATTCAAACAAAAGGCAATACTCCAAATAAATATTATAATAAAAACTAAATTCGTGAAATTGAACAAAGAGAAGCCTAAAAAATACTCATTCAACAAGGTAAATTTAAACGGGCTTCGAGGATACATATTTTTAAAAAGTTACCAGAATTCTAAATCAAGACCCAGAGAACCGATTTAGAGAGAACTTAAAAAGTATTTCTTAAAATATACGTGAATGAATGACGACCTACATTACTTTCAAATTTAAGTACTTTGAACCAAGATGGCACAACGGTGAAGCCCAGAGCGGTTTTAAGAAAGTAAAGAAGGCTGCAGTCAGATATTAAATAGAGTTAAAAGAGTAATTACGTAGCTTTTTCTGATGAATCCAAAGAGAAGCTATATAAAATCCGTGGCTATACAAAAATCATAATGAGCAAAGCCCTGCAAAACAAAAATGCTACGCGGATATCTTGAGGGAAATCCAAAGTCATTCTGGTCTTACGTTAGAGAAATACAGGAAAAACGTCCAACTGTACATTCTTTGAAGACATAAATTGACGAAGTTATTACAGAGTATGTGAAAAGGGTAAAATATTTTAAAGAAGTCTTTTCAGAGCGTCTATAATGAAAATACAAACTCAACAAGCGAGATTCCACAACCACCCGGGGAAAACATGATGAAAATAACACCGACCGAACAATGCAATAGCTAAATAGAGGTGTTGTGTCTTTTAGTGTTGTGGTTTTTGGAATATTCTGCAATTTTTTGGGATCCTTTGGAGAATGAGGTAATAAAAGAATGTAACACCAGCTCCGTAGTATCAAAGCCATAAAAGTACCAGGTCAGGAAGAAATAAGTCGAGAATATTGGAGGAATTAGCTGAAGATATTTTCCTATTTTCCGAAAGTAGTTTTCTTATGTTAATAGAAGAAGGCTCAATACCTCGCGACTGGAAGCTAGCCACATAACTCCCGTCTATTAAAGCAACGATAGAGAGAAACCCACCAATTATCGGCCAATCATTCTAATGAATGTGACTCTAATGTGAAAATTCCAACTCTAATGAATCTGACATCAATTTCATGTCAAATATTAGAAAACATATTGTCAGTAACGTCAGGTTTCCTGTTAGTAGGAAGATATTAAGCAATAACCAGCAAGGATTTAGGAGCAGATTTTTAGAAATCCAATCGGGTCTTTTTATTCACAATATCCTTAGATCGGGAGAAAACAACAAACAAGTCGATGCAGTATGTTTGGATTTCAAGAAAGCTTTCGATTAAGGAAATTAAGGTCCATTGTATCGCTTTAGTATGACCGTATTTGGAATATTCTGCAATTGTTTGGGATCCTTTGGAGAGTGCGCTAATTAAATATTCGATTAAAGTTTAGCGGAAATCCGCCAGAATCGTCAAAAAATGTTACGATAGGAACACGAATGTGGCAGGCGTTATGGACGAATCAGGGTGGGAGCCGCTGGAAATGCGAAGAGATTAAGCGAGACTTAGACTTGCAGCAAGGTTCAGAACACACAAGATTAACTGTGACACTTAGGGAGCTATTGTGGTTCCACACTAATTGGGGAAGTTAGACCACTAAGATAAGTTAAGGAAGATAAAACTCCAGTGCAGATTGATAAAATATTCGTTCCTTCCTCGGACAATCAGGAAAGATAATCGTGAAAAATAAAAGTCATTATAGAAATAATAAATACGTTCTAATTACAAGCGAGGACAAGATTGAACGCTGCGTAGACATGGGGTATAATCACGTGTGCATATGCATATGTATGTTAGTTGCTAGCATATGCACACCTATGCTAGCATGTGTGTAAGTTAAAATGAGTTTTGTGTGAAATGTGAATTGGCATGCTTTTGTTTGGCATGTGGTTTTATTCCGTTTTACGAGTAGTTTCCTAACACACCCCCGCCACACGCCCTTGCGGTTGCTTGCGCGGTATTCTGTAGATGTGAATATTTCGTCTAATGCTGAGTCCAAAGTCGTGTGGAATTCACATATCAGGATTTGGGGGTAATTCCTTTCTTTGTGCCGCCCGTTTTCCCAGTAAGAACCGGATTCCAGAAAATGTCTGCTTGAATGAAGCCGAATATACCAAAAGCTACTCAGATTTCAAGTATTAGCAGCAGTAGTTATAGGGGAGACGACCAAAAGCTGAGGTAATTTTCGTCATTAGGGATGGATGGGAAAGGGTGGAGGGAAACCCAGCGTCGGCTAATGCCTACTCTTAACGAAAGACGCCAAGGGGTCCGCAGTTTAACGTCCCATTCGACGGACGGATTACTCACTCAAAGTGTTCCCCACAAAGCACCGCAAGTAGGGATCGGGATAACACTGAAAGTTATGTCGGCCCCAGAATCTGAACCCGGGCCCTCTGGGTGGGAAGGCAGCACGCAAGCCACCGTATCATGCCGATTCCCTTACATTTCGATCCGTGGCCGGCCGGTAGATATACGCTCACCCAACACTCAGTAGGCTCCCCACTAGGCTTCCAAGCTCCTCGCCTACTACGTCTCTTCAACCTATAAGCTGCCAATAATTTCACAAGATGGCTCAGAATTGATCATTTCCCTTCCTAAAGGGCAATGAGTAATTGTAATGACTCATTGATATCATGGAAAAAAATCGTGAAATCACAGGCATAGAGGTAAGAGAAGACTTTGTGACTCTCTGCACTACACTATCGCTACGCAGAATGGTTTCGAGGATAATAGACATTTGCCATGTTTTTTTTACTGTGAAAAAAAGGAAGACATATTGTTCGACGCCATCGGTCTAGATTTCTAAAAAGTTAAGCCTTAATAATTTGCCCTCTCGAATTTTATGCATTTATTAGAAAACATTCTGGATTTATGACAAATTCTATTTTCATCAAATTGAAGAGGGAATGAACTTTTCCAAATAATTTATTTGGGTTAGTACAACACGTTTCACCGTAATAAGGGATAATCAGGTACAAATTTGGGCTAAGATACATGTGGTTCATATATAGACTTCTGTGTGATAGGTGATGCTCAAACAGAATTGGTTATTTCTTAGGAATCAGTGATTAATTCCAAAGTAAAATTATAGTAATTCTGGAGAAGGGGTGGGCGAGGGAGGGACGACCAGAAATTATAGGGGCGGTAAAATATGGGGAAGGGGGTTGTGGTCAATTAGGGGTGGTGAGATAATGAAATGATTTTCGGAGGGGTGATTGAAGGTTAGAGGTGGGGTGTGTGGTTTTTTTATCGAATTCAAATGCAAAGAGTGTATGTAAGATTTAGTGTTTTCCCGGCGTACGATTCTGGTGAAGTCTTCGCGGGTTTTCCACCGGGTCAGGGTGTCAGCGGCCGCTGACACCCTGACCCGGTGTAAAGAGTGTGTTGTGGAAGGAGGGGTGTGGAAAAATGTGTTCGTTGAAGAGTGTTATGTTACATTTGACTTGGGTGAAGCTCTTACAATATCCGACTGTTCGAGGGCATACAACGTAATACCTTAGGGTACATTATGTAACAGCACTTATGGAACAAGGTAACTGTGGTCTTTTACATGTAAAGGTGGAGGTTGAGTCAGAATTTCTAAAACAAATGAAATCTTTTCGAGTCCGTTTTCGGATGTTTCTGCCAGTCTGACCGATATGGATTTTGTTGCAGTCGTTACATTTGACTTTATAAACTCCTGGTTTTTAACAATTTATCCTGGGCATCTTTGCAGTTACGGAGAAGTTTGGAACGGGTTAGAGGTTAACTTTCAACCTCCTTAACAACAGCCATGCTGTTGTTAAGGAGGTTGAGTGGCGTTTTAATGATTTGTAAGAGATATTGTTCGGAAACACACAGAAACGCCGTCTAGTATCGGTTGGTTTTGTAATTTTAATTCGGGGATTGGATTTATGGCTATGGTATATGATCTCTGTATTTTTTTAGTAAATTTTCAACCAAACTGTGTGTTGAACCATTGTTTGAAGCTATGGTGTATATGTTTTCAAATTCTCTGTTGTAATTTTTAGGAGCGAGTGGAATGTTTAGGAGGCAGTGGATCATCGAGTGGAGGGTGGCTTATTAATGAGAACTGTGATGGCAGAATCATTCGGAACTATATGATCAGAGTAGGGTGGTCTTGTGAAAGTACCGAACACATGTTTTTGTTTGACTAATGGGATTCCTAAATCTAAATAGTTAATCGTGTGTCGCTGATTCGTCTCAATAGATGCTGTGGTGCAGTGTAAAGTTTAAGGAAGGAATCTAATTGGCGGTTGGTGACTGTCGGAAGACAAAGTATGTCATCTACATATCTAAACCAATAGTCTACATATTTAATGAGTTGAGTTTTTGAGTTGCATAATTTTGCTTCGAGAGAATTGACGAAGAGATCGGCTAAGATTAGTGGGAGTCCTTATTGGACCATCCCATTGATGCTAGAACTGACTATTGAAATAAATTCTGAATGTCTGTGAACTTTTGGACAGAAATAAATTTTGTGGAAAATTACGAATTTTGTGGATGCTTGGACACCTATGTATCTGCCTTAACTTAGCGGGTACTAAACTACTGACAGGATTTTGTCTCGTATCTCTTCTTCTTGTGTGTGTGTATGTGTGTGCATTATAAGAGTGACCAGTGATCAGACTGGACCGTTGCTAACAGGACAAATGCCTAATTGCAACGTGGTTTTGTAAAATAATAATAATTTCCAGCTCAGTCATATAAGGGTAAAGGATTTATGGATTTTTCACATATATCTTGTATGTTTAGCTGATTCAGATGTATTTTAAATGTAAATGTTTAATCGGTTTATCGGGGAAACGGAGAAAGTATGATAAGAGTTTTGAAATACACCTTTGATTTCAGGAAATTTGATTAAGAAGAAAATTATGACGCTTACGTATGATTCCGCACGAAAAATTCTATTCGAGAGTATATGCTGTATTTTAAACCCGGTAGAGGCTTGGAAATGATTAAAATGGATTTATCATGGTGAAATTCACCTGTTGGTGTAATAGACAGTTGTTACTCCTAAATTAGAATGCTACAACATTAGATTAAAACTCGCGATACCAATTAAATTTCAAGGTGGAAACCTGTCTGAGAATTCATGATTTTAAAGTGAGCCAGGTATTCATTAGGAACTTAGCCTTTGAGTAGCAGCGAATGTGGAAGAACAGTTTTCATGAACCGTATCGGACAAAATTGGGTAAAGCCTAAGAGTGGCTTGGGTAAAATGAAGGATTTGGGTAAAATGAAGCCATTCACTGGCTCGTCAACTGTTCACTCCACTAATCCCTCAGTGTGTGCACTATTGAACCGAGATGGGCAAGTATGATTCAGAATTATTCTCCTTCGGAGCGAATGGAATGGGATGGGCGGCGGGCGAAAAGCTAAGCTAAGAGGATCAAGGGGGCTTCCTTCCGTTAAGCGGCCGGCGGCTTACGGGAGTGCACCCGGGTAGGCAGGCACTCACGTAATCACCTCATGGTTCCAGCGAGTGGAGAGAGGGAAAATGTATCACGTGCGCATCAAATAGTATAAGAAGAGGATCCGATATAATTGTGTCTGGATTGCCAAATTTACTGTCATAGTCTATTTTCTGGGTGAAAGGAAGTTTTATCGTTTAGTTTAATGAGGCGTTCGGCACAAAGTTAGTGTCTATGTTAGCCAAGGGACAATAATAATCAGATGCTTGTTGATTAAAAAGTTTCAAAATAGACGCATTGCACTTCTTGATATGTTTCTTGGAGTCTCGTATGGATTAATACGATGCTCGGATGGGTTAACTCGATTTGTCTGGATGGATCCTTAATCATTAATCATCCAAGAAATTGATAAAAAATATAAATAAATTTTAAAACTTTGATTGAAAATATGTACTCTTCACCAATTCTGTTTAAATTTCGCCGGGAAAAGACCAGATTTAAACAGCTGGAAGATATTTCGGCATTCTTATGGAATTTTAGGGATTCCCGGTATATATTCCCGGCTCTACTCAATGTGGACTCAACGAAGCGAAACATCGCGGGAAATCTTGTCATTCGAGATGGAAACACTCTCTCAAGTAGAACGTCCTTCCTTGTCCATTCGATTGAAGCGGTAGGAGTTACCACGGGAGGTGACCGACAGATCTCGTACATCTATATAATACCCCACTAGTCACCGCAAGGCCGTGTGGCGGGGGTATTAGGTCACCAAACATGCATCCACAATCAAAGCAATCATCAGATGAGGCCATTTGAGTCATAAGGAATCGGAAGATAATTTGATGGAGGCAGGATTTACCTGGAATAAGGAATGGAGAGAGACCCTGCGTCGGCATTAGCCTGCTCTTGACGAAAGGCGCCCAGGGGTTCACAGTCTAACTTCCTCACCGACGGAAGTGGCCTCCACTTAGCACCCAAATAGGGGAAGGAACACCACTGAAAACTTTTGTCACTGCCGGGTTTCGAACCTGGGGACTCGAGGTGGGAAGCCAATACATTAGACACCGCACCAACCCGTCCCCCCCTATTGCGATTGTTCCTCGCCAATATCGTGGTGACACTAAATTTCCTAATGAATGTGATTTTGGTGAGAATTTTTTATCCTAACCTGATTAGGCTGAACTGGGTGCTAAGTTTGCTCTCCCTCTTATTTAATGGGGTGGAATCATATTACTTTCATTTAATACTATAAGGAATCTCACATTAAGAATATCTATATGACCCAATGCGCATTGTACAGTTTCATTGTATTGGGAGGACTAATTGTATCAACCACACGTTTTCTAAGGATGCCTTTATCTTCTGCATCGAAAATTAAAGTGAAGTCTACTCTATGCTAAACCGCCGTGAGTGTGTTAGTTTATTCCGCGAGTTGCGTTATGCAGTTCCTCGTACGCAAGTTAACAATTTCCGAAACATTGCCCCCTCTCCATCGCACATGCTTTGCCAATCCCCTGGTTTATGTCTTCCCAGCGGCTCCAAACCATCAAAACCCTTTCCGTGTTATCCTCCTAGCCACGACTAGCCAGTCTAATGTTGGGTGTGGAAGCCTTACGATTGCGACGACTCGCTTTTTCGTCTTGCATTCACATAATGCTAAACGTTAAACAGGGCTGAATATATGCAAATAGATCAGATAAATTTAACAGCGAGATTTAAAATGCACCGAAAGTGGTGAGACATTCATCACCCTATCTATTCCTGATAAAACATTCATCACCAATTTAATGACGGCAGGAAGTATCCACCTAAGGCGGGGGTGAGACTCGCAACCTGGCAGCTAATATTTTAGATAAGCCTACTGTGACTTTTCCGAAAATTCAGTCCCTCTGTCATGGGAAAGCGAAACGCTGGTAATGAGATGGATGGATAAGATAAACTGTTCCAGGGTTGATGTAGGGGAAGGAATCCATAATAAGGATATAGCAATTTTCCTCAAAATAGTTTTCCTTACTTTATTATACGTGTAGATGGATGGATGGTAAAATCTTTTGATTGCTGTCGCGCGGTTAACACATCCACTTCCTTAAATGTTGGAATCGTTTAAGTACAAATTAAATGAAATTAATAGTTTGTCAGTACTAATGAATATTAGGAAATAACAGTGATGAAATGATCCATTACGTGAGAGGATGGTAAGTTCATCGATGTTAATTTTATCCTTGAATCCTTCCTTCCGTGACGACAGAGAATATCTCTCTGACGCCATCGGCATCAAACCTTAACACTGGATAGTCACATTCTCTGTGCTCGAAATTGCCTGGCTGTTCAGTCTTGCATAACTCTTAGAGTTGCGCACTTCAAATTTTATTAATTGTGACCCTGAAAATGATATTTTGTCACTCGTAACAGTGGTATAGTGAAGTTCAAGCCTCACGAGAACCAACCGAGTAAAATTGCTCCCGCCGTTTAACTATGCTTTTCAGTTCAAATCAGTTTTCCATTACCTCAGTTGTCTATGATATTTAAGGAATGCACTTATAAGTTAAGTCGCGTGAACGACAAAATCATTCATTAAAATATCTAAGGGCATTTCAGTTTGGAAGAAGGTTAGCTAACTCTTTTCAATGAAAATATTAATTTGATCGAGTTCCACGTCAAACCCTCCCCAGCGACATCGCCCTGTCTCTATCGCCTCACTTAATATTCACCCTGCGGCATTGCGTCCCCCCGTATTTTCACCCAAGCGAATCATCATCCCCGGATATTTCATCGCCTTGAAATTACATCCTCGAAAGTATATGAGAACTTGTGTGAGAATAACATCGAGCGAGATTACATTATTTAAACGTTGATATATATGTAAAGTTTAAAAATAGTTGGTACTCGAGATCATAAATTGTGAAAAAAATAAAAAGAACCAGTGGTGGTAAATAATACCGCATTTATTATGGTCGAATGAGGTTATAATGTGGGTAATGGGACAATTCATTTGCGATGTGCATCGTGCGCTGCACTACTGACGGGAAGTAACTGACTATAAAAATCCCGAAAGAGAAATATTTTGGCTAGCTATTGATACATTTATAATAATACCAATAGAAAGGCTAGGAAATAGTAGTTACGAATTGAAATAAATCTTTAAAGGGCGAATCTACGCGCCCTCCGGCGGAGTGAGGTTGCTTCTTAAAGAGGTTAGAATTTGAGAGATGAATCGGATCAGGGGCTTAGAGAACCTTTTAAATGGCTTCTTATGATTATGGCTTAATGACTTAGTTCCCACATCAATAAATCGTTCATTATTTCTAGCCGTGAGTCTCCATTTTCAAATGATTCTAAACGCTATAACTAATAGTTTCTTCCGTTTCTGCATCAAGTAGAACGGGACACATTGCCGCGACTTCCATCTTGTGGAAGAACTCAGAAATGCATTTTCTTTTTAGAAATATCGACGGTATTCGCTACCAGTATGATGACTCTGTTTAATGTTTTTAGCACTGATATCATAATTCATAGTATTTTTCGAATATTATACCTTTTTGAATTTCAAAATTGGCCCGAGAAGTTTTTCCCTAAATTTTATATTAATTCAGATGAACATTTTGTTCAAACAAATGGATTTGTTCACTTTCGCGCCAGCGAACCTGTAACTACTGTTTGTTATAACCTAGGTTACCTTCCACGGATTAATTTGTTCTTAATACTAGTGGCATGGCATGCGACTCTTATCCATTTCCTTTTTAAGCAATACAATTAATTATATGGCCAAAGTAATTATTTCTATTATTTACCCGCTATGTGTATTGAATTGTGAATAACCTACTGTGCAAATCATTCCAAATTCTTTGAAGTCAGACACGAATGCGTTTGGTTTAAATATCTATATCATTAGTTAACAATGCTATTCTGTTTTTTTATGTTTAAGCAAAAAGTTATATTGCTTAAACATTATTTCTAAATAAAATGCATCAGATATTAAACGGTGATGCCACAAAGATGAGTCTCCGCATAGTCCCGCATTCATTTTCTGTTCATTCAAGTGACATATTTGTTTAAAGAAATTTAAAGATTGTTTGTAATTGCTTCAATGGCCACAGGGCACACTTGGCCATTTATATTTTTTGTCATCTTCTATGAAATAATTCAATCTTAAAGCATGCGTTTCTATTCAAAGCGTATATACCCTTGCTTAAGTTTGTGAACAGTTTGAATAAAATTGATAGTTGTATTTCCTCGTATAGCATTTCGTCGGGTTTCAAACTTTCCGTTGCCAATCTTCACCTATTCAGAAATCGAAAGATGCACTCCATCATATAATTTGTTTAACCAATAAAATTATCCACTTTTACAACACAATGCACCATGCAAGTAAAAAAATGGTCCATGGCCTCAATAATAACCTCATTAAATTTTAATAAATGCGGTATTAGTTTCGACCACTATTTGAATTTATTTTTTTAACATATTATGTTCCTGAATACATACTGTTTTTAACATCCACTCTAATATTAACGTTTTAAATAATGTAATCCTGCTCATTAAAATTCTTTTGCATCTAATCATAAACTGCCTCGAGTTACATCCCAAGGGGACGAAATGCCCGAAGAGATACTTAATCAAATTTGCACACCTGTAAGGATAAGAAATAAAACATTTTGCCGATTGAAATGGATGGACGGAGGCCTGGTGTCATTGCTAGATTTGGTTTTGGAAATTGAGAAATCCAAGTTAAGTATTGCGTTCCTTCATATGCATACAAGAGTGAAAACAGAACTAGATGCACCACAAATGACAAAAATGCTATATGTTGTACGCTTAAGTTTGCCAATTCTCATTTATTTGGCCTCCAATATATTTAAATGTGCATAAGTAATGAAAATTGGTTATCGGGTCATGGTGACGTTTTCTTTATGTCGGGCGTAATAACTTGAGAAAATTGTTTTCCAACACGTAGAATTTCAGACTTTTGTGATTCGAAGTTATGCGCGAGTTTTCAAACAGCAGGACTTCAAGCAATTGGAAAGTTTTCCGATCATTGATATACGATCTGATAAATCTATCTATGCAATACTTTTTAATGCATGAAAATGAGTGTGATTACCTAAGGAAATGAACAAATCCCATTCAGACACATGAATTTCAGTCAGATGATCATTTGTGTGTAGGGATGCAATGATTCATCAAGTGGCCAATTCCCTTTGAAGACAAGTAGATGGAGTACTTATTATACGAGTAATTCAAAGAATTGTTAACGTGGCCCAATTTAAAGGGCCCAGTTTTCGTCTGCTTATTCTAAATTTTACGATTTACAGGTGTTGTGAAATTATTTCAGGTCATGTATTCAATTGGTAGGCTATGGGAGAAAGAAGTCACAATAAGTAGCATAAAATGTTTCCATGGGTTCAATTTTATAACTGATGTATCATTTAGATTTCGTTGTTGAGATAATAAACAAGTTATGAAGATGTTGATAGGTGCCTTAATCCATTAAACTGACTCATTTATGGAGCGCAAATAATACCATGAAGTGATGAATAAAAATTAACTTGGAGGTGGAGAAAGAGAAATCAATTTTATTATTCATTCGGACGATGGAAGATTTTTGGAGATGTTTGTTGCGGGATATAGCGGTTATTTAAAAAAATGATGAAGGCCTAAGTGTGAAGTATTATTACGATAAATATAAAATAATTTACAATATTTTTACAAACATACACACATGTATTCACAATATACGGCAGAAATTTCAACGCTGAACGAACATTGCTTTTGGTGGGAATTTCAATTGTATTGTTCCTTTTGTCTTGCTTGTATTGTAAACAATCGACAAACGGTACGGCCTTCCAACCACTGCAGCTCGAGGTGTACTGATCTACGGTGTGCGTCATTAGAGTAGCCATTTGACTCCCTTCACTAATTCTCATGCTATACAAAAACGGAGGATACTTTCTGGACAGGCCTCGTTTTCATTAATTTCGCCAATCAATATTTACACGCGCGGTTTATTTAATTGATATTCAAATGAGCATTTATCTGGGCGAATAACATTGAAATCATCCTTAACGCTGGGGTCTAGAACAGCGGGTTCACTCGGCAGTAGTGCGGGCTTAACCACGCGTATAAAAATCCTTGGCGAATTGTCTATGAGTCTTGGGGAGCGAACTTTGGATGACATTGGAATGAATACTGGACAACGCAGGGAGTAGACTTTGTACGGTGATATCGAAAATAAAAGTGTGACTCTGCACTCTGTCACCCATTCGCACGCACGCACTCAACCCTTGCTTTGAATGAACATTCGTCTCCTCCTTACCCTCATCCCACTTCTTGAGACTTCTGTTGACCTTTGCCGGGCTCTCATAGCACGTCCTGGACATGTGCAGTCCATGCACATCCACATAATTCCCCGTGTGCCATGTCCTCCCTCTCCCCTCAATACCTCCGCGACTTTTTTCGCTGTGCCTATCCCTCTCTTGACTACTTACATCCCTCAAGATGTTTGATGGATTTCAGGATTTGCGTCTGGGCCTACGACAAAATTTCACTGGAGGGCTCGGATTGCGGCTAACTTTCAAAGCGGACCGAGGAATTTTTTTCCTTACGTATACAAGACTTCATTGAACATAACGTTTTTTGTCATTTTTTG
This sequence comes from Hetaerina titia, assembly GCA_037158775.1. NCBI lineage: Eukaryota > Metazoa > Arthropoda > Insecta > Odonata > Calopterygidae > Hetaerina > Hetaerina titia. The sequence continues at coordinate 52,278,217 of CM073779.1, read as the reverse complement.
TTTTAAGCAATCATGATCCTCTATATCAATAACGAAAATGGAAACTGCACCACAAATTCCATGCGGCTCACACGAATGGGAGTGAACTAATCACCCAGTAAAGATCAAAGGGAACGTGATTCGATATTTCGCCGCCTGGGAGAAGAATAAGACTCCCACATGGTAACGTCTCCATTTCCTGAGGCTATTGATTTTTGAGACGGCTATTATCTTTATGAAATACGAAATATGTTGCAGGCATGGAGAAGAAAAAAGTAAACTTTTTCAACCGCAAGGAATATTTATATTCTAAATAAATGTTGGAAAAAATTAAAGGAAAAATAAAAGTCACGCATTTTTCGTCAAAGAATTTGTTTAAATACCACAGGCAAAATCATTATTGCCATATTCTGCAAAAAAGTATTATGTGAACCTTAAATGGTTGATTTTGCGAGGTGGAACCTGGGATCCCGTCTCAACCTAAATATGTTCAAACTCCTTAATGAGCCTGTCTTCAACAGCAGCAATCCCTTTCTACTCTGGGATCGCCATCTCAATAACGTGCCCAACAGATCAATGCATTCCAAACGCACATCTCATACTCAAGTGTCTCTGGTCTTTCAAGGTCGCTACTAGCATCGCTACTAGTCGACTAGTTCGATTCGCATCGTATACTATATTAAAAACTCAAATGTTGTATAGCCTGTAGTGCTATTCACAACCCTAGTCGCTATGTGGTTTGATTTATGTAATTTATGATCTTATATAAATTGGATCGTGATTGACTCGTTTTCTCCCCGCCGATCAATGAGAAACAACTAGAAACTGAACCACAAATTCCATACGTTAAGAGGAGTACCATGATCGTCTAATCAAGATTAAAGGGGGCATGATTTGTGAGTCATGAACGTCGGCGGAAGTCATCACCTGCTTAACAACCACACAATGGCTTGCAGAGTATTGTGTAAGAGCAATGAAGATCAAATTATGTGGCGTTGTATTTTGTTAAGCTTATTGTGTATGTACATGTATGTGTATTGCGTTCATTCCTTTTATTTCCAAAACAAACTTTTTTAAGCACCTTCAAGTAAGCACTAGAATCACGTTAGGATCTATTAAGGGGTTTTTGATTATTTTATAGTCTCACTGAAAGAATCTCGCATTCAATTTCAGTGTGACGACGAGAAACGTATTATTTATTGGCATTTTTAATGTATCCGACCAATTTTTTATCATCGTCTCGTCAGAATTCCCCCGCTTATGGTGTATGAAGACGATATTTTGGTTTGGATCATCCGGATACACATTTCAATTTTCCTTCAATGAAAATTAAAAATTCTGTCTCTTAAAATTGGTTTTCCCGCAAGGTATAACGCATTCTTTTAATTGCTCCTAAACTTTCTTTTAGGAATGTGTGTGCATGTATGTATACTTGTATGAGTGTATATATATATATATATATATATGTAGATGATTTCTTCGAAGTAACACGGATGTGTTGAATAAAAAACTTAGACAGTAACACACAGCACGAGAACACATAAAAAGAACACTCACAATATCTTGATAATTTCGACGGACCCGATCTCCGTCTTCTTCGGAAGATAAGATATGACTGCGTCTATGACTCTATACTCTATGACTGAGATATGACTCAGTCATATCTAATCTTCCGAAGAAGACGGAGTTCGAGTCCGTCGAAATTATCAAGATATTATTGTGAGTGCTCTTTTTATGTGTTCTCGTGCTATATATATATATATATATATCTTTATATATATATATCTATATATATATATATATATATATGATCTTGTCGAAGTATCCCGGAAGTGTTGATTAGCAAAATCGGACAGCAACAAACAATATAGGTACACCAAAAACAACACTCACACGTTAATTTACAATGATTTCGACGGAAGTTAGCTCCGTCTACCTCCGAAGAAACGATAGTACTATCGTTTCTTATACGTTTATATATGTATAATCATTTACAAGGAGATAGATATAAGGAAAAGGGATAAGAGCATATATAAAGGACGAACACAGGAGAGGCGGGGAAGGCAGAATAAGGCAACATTACGAGCGTAATAATATTTCCTTAACCGGGATCCCGGTCAAGGAAATACTTGTATTTTTAAGCCCGTGATTTTGCCTGATTCCGCCTTCCCCGCCTCTCCTGTGTTCGTCCTTAATGTTTCCCCGAAAAATACGCAAATGGTAGTGATAATGATAATATCAAATATGATATCCCCAATATTTTTTTCCGTTAAAATAAATATATGATAATACATACACATGGGATTTAGGGCAAGGGAAAAGCAATTAAGGAAAGTAATGGACAAACGAGGGATTAATAGATTTCCTCATGCAGGTATCTACATATAATACATATGTATTTTGACGTTGTCTAACCGCAGCGTCCCATGCGGCGCAGATATCTGGAGTTGGTAAGGCGTTCATTGCATTCCGTTCAACTCACATCCCGTAATGACTCTTCATGTGGAGTTGTATCGAAATCGTATGAGGAACGTATAACAGGTGGCAGAAAGTAAATAAAGAAGCCGAATAAATATTATTGAAATCCATGGTATCTTTCAAAGTTAATTTTTTAATGTTTGGTCCCCTACCTTTCATTTTTCCACAAATAGATTCATCATAGCGCATAGTATCTCTGCTCGCGCGGCCTCCTTTATGATTTACGTTGAAGAGTTTAAAGAAAATACTCTATTTCCCACTTTAAGGAAAGTTCAATGACTAGTCAGACACGAGTGATTGTTACTCTACATCTACATAAATACCCTGCGAGCCACTAAAACAGTGTATGGCAGGGGGTATAGCACCAGGAGGAATGGGTAAGGCATGAGGGGGTTGGGGTTTTTCAAATAGGTGGGAAGAATCTGTAACAAAATAAATAAATAAATAAAGAAGTAAATAAATAAATAAATACATTGTATATTATATATATGTATATATATGTTATATATGTTATATATATATATATATATATATATATATATATATATAATATATATATATATATATATATATATAACACAGTAATCAACCCGAAGGTCGGTTTAGTAGGTGATGTTAGAGCTCACCCGTGTACCAAGCCCGACGGCGTGTGAACATTCGCACATCAGGGTAGGGGGGCCAGTTCCTTTCCCTGTGCCGGTTATGGTTTCCCAGGAAGATCTGGTACCCGAAAAATCAACTAGCTTGGGTGAAGCTGCAGGTGCCCAAATTGCCTTGCCCGGGAATCGAATATATATATATATATATATATATATATATATATATATATATATATATATATATATATTATATATAAACACGGGTCGGAATTAAGACTCATTTTCTCTTTTTGGAAGAAAAATAATTTCCCTTGAAACAATCGAAAATGATATTTTTTTAATAAGCCCTTCTAAGTCGTTTCATACGATTTCTCCAATTTTATATCTTGTGTAAGGATTCCACAAAATAAGTTGCATGTATGTCCTTGGGAGAGGGCGTTTCCTCGTTCCTAATAATGTCATAAGAAAGCATCGTCTTTATGACGTCCTTGATAGGTTTTTGCCACCCATCGCATCCGCTCAATATTGTAAAAACATTACCAGTGTTCCTATTCATAACCTGCAAATGGTGTTTATTTTACTTGATTTACAGCGGCCTAAACCTTCCGAAGCGTGAACAATACAAGCTTTTGTCGCGTCCCTTTGGGTTGGCTATACTTAGCGTCACTGGCGTGTGCAAGGTTAATTCACACATCTTTAAGCATCCGAAATTGCGGCTCCCTATCCAATTTCTCGGTATTTTATGGCACCAGTGAACGTAAATAAGCAGGTCGGCTGCTGTGTAAATAGAATCTATTGATCCCACCTCGCGAATCTTATCTCCGCTTGGGAATCATAGTGTCAGCGTCCCAGTGCTCTTTCACGTCGGATCAAGAGAACGAAAAGGGAAGCTCCCAACGACGTGGAAAATGCGCGAAACCTCGGGTGTCTGCATCGCGACGTACGCCGTGTTGAAATACTGCCGCCTTTGCTCCGCCGACCGCCGCCACGCGCCAGGAAAGACGCCAAGGGAATTCACTCGGTGATTGCATGGCGACGCCAAATGACAAGGCCGCCGTGCATTAAGCCAACCACTCACCATTCCTCTAGAGCTGCAAGAAAATAGGGAACAAACCTCGTGCGCTTTACACTGCCAGCGTCTATTGTGGAATCTCCGGGGCAGTTTTTATTGCAGGCGGTGGTGAATACCACCGCGTGGTTCAATGCAAACTGGGTGGAGATTAAATATTTGGAAATCGGTGATGTGGAGAAAGGGTGGAGGAAAATTCAGCTACGCCCTTAAAAGCGCGTCTTGCTCGCTGCATGTGATACCTGCGTTCGAGTAAGCGGTTTGACGTCCTGTCTCCAGCGGACGAGGACACTCGTGGGAGGTCTAGGGATTCGAAAGCAATCCCGCGGCGAGGGGGATTGTTAAGCTTGTGCAAAATGGCCACTCCCACTCCCCTCAAATTTGCTCTTGTTGTCCTGGGAATTCTTTCATTTGCGGATGTTTAATCGATTAGGTGACTTCCTTGGAAGTTTGCGCTTTCCTTCGTCAGGGACATTTCGCCTCTGTCGAGAAATCGTCGATCCGACCGCCGATCCAACGCCGGGAATCTTGGCGAGGGTTTCATTTCCCTAGATCAGTGACATAGGAAGATGGCGCTTGCCATTGAGCTGGGATACGCGTCAAGTGAGGCAAAAACGACGAGCCGGAATGTCACGTAACATTAGGTGAAAAGTGTTGCCGTTTGTAAATTGTGAGTTGACGTGATTGATTAAATATTTTTAGTGGATGGTTGCAAAATGAGGAGTATTCGCGATAATACAGTATATATACTTCTTACATAAAAGACTTCTTGAATGTGTATGAATTTAATATCGGCGATCGGTGTACTTTTCCTTGATAAATTGTGTCTGCCTCTCATATTTTTTCACATATCGTCCTAGATGGCAGTCGCTCCACAAAATCCTTATTTTATATATATTTTGATACAAAAATCATCCATTAAAACGCCATATATTTATATTTAATGTAAGTTATTACATTTTTACAGCTGGTTTGTTTTACCGTGTGCGTTTTTCCATTGGTACCTACCCTTTACAATCGTATTTGTATAAACGATCAAGAACTAAGTGTACTGTTTAGATTATTGTCGGTTGATTTAAAGATACGGGTCTTAAAACCATCTTAATATTTTGCAAATATCTTTCGTTAAATGCTTATTTAAGGCTGATCCGTACGTAAGGTGTTAATTTTCTTAGTTCTTTTGAAGTAAAAATTCAAATTCAATCTAAAATACAAGGGGCACAAAAACACGCATTGGTTAAAAAGTGAAGTAAATATCGGATTCGCATTGTAAAAAAATGGAAAGGAAATAACGTCATGTTTTCTCATCAGATGAATAGGAATCATAAAAAATTAGGAGTCCCTTCACCATGGCCTACAGACCTTTGGATTCTGTAGATATACACTGGTCAACTTTACATGGACAATCTTAAACGGGTGGCTCGTTTTTTGTCAACATATGCAGACGAAATATATGCATTCAATCTTGTTTTAATCTCTTGTTGGACCAACTATTTTATTGTATACTTTTAGCCCATTCACGGCAAAGGATTATGACCGATTGCATCACAGTGTGTTCTTAAAGAGCATTCGCTTTTGTTTCTGGTTTCATGTGTGTGATTTTCATTGCTATTTAACTAGGTATTTAGACGAGAACAAATTGTGTACAAATATAAGACTTTTACGAATTATCTTGCGTTCGGCAGATAAAAAAAAATAATTTCAGCGTATGATTTTGGCTTCCTTTTTTGGCAATCTAGTATAAGCCTCCAAACACTTGATTACCACATGTGCAGTTTTTAAATACTTTCCCTGCTTGCGTCCAAGAGAATTTTGGTCGTAATCAAAGTGAGGGAGCATTATTGGTCGATTTACCATGAGTCTCGTCCACATTACTTTGGATAACATTACAATCTTTATATAATTTTTAACATATCTGATGGAAATTGTTTTCTAACTTGAGCCTTGAACAAGGTTTGAGTTAATGCCAAAGCAAAGAATGTTTTCACCTTTCTCAATTTCCCGGCCGAGACTGACCAAAGTTTTGAAGGCTTACTTCAAACTGTCAAAACCCTATTTCATTGTTCTTACTATTAGCTTATTGTATTTTAGTGCTACGTTATTGTAACCTATTGTAACAATTTATGTTTTGGTTGCACGGAGGCCCCGAGTTCTCCCTTCTTTCACTTGTCCGACTTCATCCGATTTCAAGGCTTCCTCCCGCCCTGTAGCTCGGGGAACTTTTCCGGATGGCCCCTTATCCCAATAACATGTTACGCAAGGAGGGTGGGAGGGAGGCATGCTGCCTCCGTTCTATGGATTTCCGCGAGACACCACTACAAAATACGATTGCCACCGTGTCAGTTTTCTCTCCTTTTTCCATTATAGCGATAGATCTAGAGATAGAAGAGTTCTGCAGTCCCAGGGAGAAATACCATCACCATAAGTGGCTTAGATTGGTTAAGGTGGACGTTACTGCTGAATTAAAGCTTAAGGTCGCATGGAATTAGAGCATTAAATAGAAGGCGACCGGTTCCTTTCACCTTGTCACCATTGGGCTTTGCTCCAAATTTCCAGAAAACATCAAAAGAGCAACAGTTTGGAGTTTCTAAATGAAATTATGCACTTGCATCACTCAGGATATGAAGCCGTGAATCTGCAAACATTGTCAGGACCTTCTATCCACTGCACTCGTCCACGTCTAGCTTATGAATGCAATGACAAGTGAATTACGCTGGATTTTGAATCGGTGAATGATCTGAAATTTCACATGCAATGAACATAGTTGATGAATATTGGCGGTCCATGGCGATTAATGGATTATTTGCTTGGAACTATTTCTCGCTCTGTGTGGATCGTCATTGCTATGAAACCTGCTTTGTCAGAAAAAAATATGAAAGAATAATGGGAGAAAAATCGTACTTGTGCATAATAAGTTGATATCATTTATGTGGATAAGGAACAGGAAAGACGCTTCGCTGAGGGGGAAATGATGAACTACTTACGCATAATTGATAATCCAGCCGACTACCCTTTGTTTCTGTTTGGGGAGGGAGTCGTGAAATCAGTTCAATATCAATTCATTCATTTCTTATCCTTGTAGGGAAAAACTTATAAATGTACTATAATATTAACATTAAATATAGAATTTCATCGTAAGCTTTTCATAATCTTACAAGAAACACAAGTTGATCTTATTAACTTGTATTTCCTTTCGCTGATTTTACAATATTATGTATAAAAAAGACCCAGTTGTTTCTCTCAAATATGTTTCTAAATCTATCCTGGTAGCTAGCTATGCATAAAATGGTGATTATCGAGAAATATGGTGATTTCGTTTATAATTATAAGCTCTCACTTTACTGGGTAGTAAGTTTACATTTGTAATTTTATATTTTAGTGAGATAAATCAATAAACGTTTGGGTTGTTTACTTCCACAGGTGAGGTATGGATGACGTTAACTGTATTTGACACTTGGAGATCTATGTCTCATGAAATCGGAATGCTGAAAATGTATTGGAGGAACTAACTTACGTTGTAGGTGATGTTTATGGGAGCTTTTTGTGAACACTATCTTGAATCTCTAGCGGTCCGAATAATTCCTTTTTGTATGTTTACTCAGGAATTGTTGAACTATCCCCTTATTGGAGTAATAACCTCATTCGTACGTTAAATATGCACAAATAGATGGATCTTCTATTGGTTTGCTATGATTGGGAGTAGGGAAACTTATGAAAAATATGTTTAAACATCCGTTTTTCACATTTTTCATCTGGCTTATCATCTTTACAGTCTTAGCGTTCTCGAGTGATATTTGAGGCATTGGCGCAGCATTTCCCTTTTAAAGATAAGGAAGGCGGATAATATGAATTTAATAAGTTTCGTGCTATGCTCCAAATAATTTCCCTCTTTTTGAAGTATGGCTGTTTATTATCGGAATTCAGTATGCTACTTGTACTCCAAATAACCATTTATTTTTTTGTCTTGAAGTTGTTCTGATACCCGGCTATTATACTGTTTCACTGTTGAGAGGAGAAGTGAAGATGAAGCGATGGGAGAGGGGGGACGCAGAAGGGTAAAATATTTTTTGCCGTATACAAAAATAATGAGCACTTAAGCTCCGAAGTGAAGAGGTCTGAAGCGCGCTCTGGGAGAGCAAGTGGCCGATTGCCCACGGCGATGTACACGAGAAATCTATCTGCTTGAAAATTTGTGCTCAAATTTCCCTCGTCACTTTCGTGGCTGAAGAATCAAATTTCAAAGGTAAAGAAATTAAATTACAGTTTCTGCACGAAAATGTCGCTGCTTATTTAGCCGGGAAACTTTTTTTTCAAACTCTTTTGCACATTTCCTAGTCCACTTCTGATAGTGAGGTGCGCGCTGTTTTTGATTGAATGATGATGACGATGTTTTGACTCCATAAGTTTTGACTTTTTGTATGAACTGAAACGCTCCGTTCTTCTTTTTCGTTGTACTTTATTTCAGCAATAATTTTCTTTCACTCACACACAACACACATATTGATGATAATAACACGTTATCACCTCTCGGAGGGATAACCGTTCGTCTAATCTGAATGACGGTATCCTACCCGGTTTCTTGACTGGCCTCATTCTTCTTGGCATGCACTCTTGTTTTTCATCTCTTGGAATGACTCGGTTATTCGGTGTGTTTGTATTCGGTTAAGCACTCTGCACAGAACAAGTACTCGGCACGTCGTTTTGCATTTAACATTGAAAGAAGAAGATTCCGCAATATCTGTTTGAGATTAATTTTAAGTGTTCGAGCGTAGCTATAACTTCAAAATATTCGCCCGTTGTAACAACATTAAGGTCAATGGAATAGGGGTAGAAGCAGGTTTTAGAAACCGCCGCACAATACACTCCTGTAATGCATAAAAATGGCTGCCTGTTTGCGTATTTACCGGTCTCGCTCGTCCAAAGGGAACCCGTATTTCTCTGAGCTGAAAAACTGCTAAAAGATTACTAAGGTGTCCCCAGCTGACTTCTCTGAGCGATTGTGCGCCTCGGCCAGATTTTCCATGATGTCGTAAATTAACAGTTGACGAGCACATGCATTGTCTTAACGATTATTAAAGTTCTTATTTTAAATTCGACGTTAAGATATTTTAATCATAAAAAAAATTATCCATTCAAAAATCCGTTTTTTTTTAAATCCCGCGAAGTGGTTTTTTTTTCAAGTTTAATAGATGTTATCTGCATGTATTACCCAATTTATGATCAGGTATAGGAAAATTATGTAGCTAATTGAATTGTACGTGATTGTGTAAAAACTAGTTTGTATTCAAAGAAGTGTCTCGATTTTAATACGATTTTTGATATAAAAGTTTTAAGAAATTGTCGATTTGTGGTAGGATTATAAAAAAAATTGCTTCTTCTAGAATGGAATTGAAATTTTATCTCGGATTGTAAAAGTTTAAGTATTTTGATTACATAAGGATATTAAATTTGCTTATCATTGAAAATTTAAGTGTGTTAAATATTTTAGCGTGCTAGAGGCTTATCGGCTTGGCGGCAGTTGAGCTAATGTATAATTGTGATAATCGCTGTCATAATGTTTACCGCACACCTGAACTCCTTCTTCTTGTGCTTTTCTCATGAATGGGAATGTACCAGTCCAAATATATACATTTTTCAGAAAAATAGATTAACATACAATTTTACATTTATACAATGTGTCTATTCCAAAACACAGATTCCGAGACGCCTGCCAAGAAGAGACCCTAATTCAGGTCTATTTTTGTTCGCGTCCAATATAATATCATAAATTATCACCCGAAGTAAGCAGTAAAACTAAGTTAGGATTCAGGAGATACAAGAGGGCGAGAAATATAATACTAGATGCACATATAGTATACTGATAGGAAAAAATCTGATATAGAAAAACCTTGCACGCCAACTTATCAATTGAAAGTGGTATTCGTGAACTTGAAAAGGCATTTGGAAAAGTTGTGTGGGGCAAGATACTCAGATTATTAAAAAAAACAACTTCGGACTTCACCTGCATGATACTCTGAAACCCACCGGTATGTGTGGGGCAGGGGGTACATTCACACGAAGCATGTAGAATACGCGAAGCGCTGCGGTCATTTTCCGCACTTACACGACTGGCACTTACAAAATATTTCCATAATGCGAAACAATGAAAAATTACGCGTGCAAAACCGTGGAGGAAGACCATCATGATTAGTAGAACAATGATGCAAACAAAGAAGTAAACTTGCTATCCCTAAAACATTTCTAGTATGTTAAACCAGGAAAAAACTAGGATCAACTACCCAAAGGAAAAATGAAAGAAAAAGCAAAATGCCGACACGCTCAACAAGCATGTTATGCATGGTAGTGCTGGGGCAGATTACTTGCCCACAATAATAATAATAATAATAATTACCCGTAGTTACAAACAATAAAAATTTAGAAATATATTCTATACTGCCAAATGGAACAACATATTCCTTAGTTAATGTTGGTCACACCTGTTTCTTTCTTCTATTGTTCTCCAAAAAAGTCGTTCTAAACATGTCCGTTATTCAATGTCTCTCTGATCTTGAATACATATTTTTGTTTTCCATAGTCAGAGTTTTCAAAATGTTGTGGACGCATTTGGATAACTTTAGTCTCAATATATTCTAGATATCCAGCCTGAAAACCAATATTTGATTTAGGAGTGGTTCTAACCCTAAATCCTCTGTTATATCAGTGTCGGAGCTATGTTTGTCGCAACTGTTACACAATATAAGTCGATTTCTCCGCAACTATAATGTTTCTGTATGAAACATGACGAATTATCTGGAAATATATTGAGAGAGGAATAATTCATTATTAGCACCGAACCAACACGCAGTATTCGAAAGCAAAACATCAGATAAATTGCAGCTAAAATAAATGAAGTAGTTGAACGAGGTTTAAATATTTTATCAGTTTTTTAGAGGATAACTCTCAGCTTAGTTGGAAGACAGCTAAAAGAGAAGAAGAGGTTAGGGTCCTAGAAAGAAATTTGAGTTACGAAGATTTTAACACATGGCGTTTCCCTAATGTCAATGGACTTCCTGAAGGTAGAGAATTTAAGTGTTTTGCATACATTATTGAACGCTATGACCCAGGAAATCTATGAAAATAATATGAAAATCAGGATGAAAAAACTTAGTCTTGGTTAACAGAAGGAAGAAACTCGATGCATATGTTTCGCTTTGAGGGGATGAATTGGAAGTGTGAAATCATTAACCCCACTCGAAACCAGAAAAAATATATTTCTCCATAATATTCCCGTGTCGTTCTCGTAGGGGATTGTAGGGTTAGCTGTGGATGTGTGATGCGGAAGTTTGATCAGCATCAAACCTGGAGTTTTCAAAATTCGCAATATTGGGACGTGTGGCAGCCAATGAACAGAAATTCGAGACAACGAAGTGTCTCGGGTCCAACTCTCGAGTGAAGTCTTAAGGAAACTATCTATAATCCCAGTGGTATTATTTAATAGTTAAAAGAACTTCCTGGATATCGTAATTGTGGCACAGGGAAAATGGGTGACCTGTCCATTGCCTGAAAAATGAATTTCGCTCTTTAGAATCTTTTCCTTTGCATTAGGTAAGTACCTTCTTATATCAAACCAACTTTCCAGTTGATCATTATGGTGGTGCAGAATATTTAAAAAATCGCGATAAGAAAATACACTCGAAAACCATTGCTAAATTATATGGATATACTTTAAATATTAATGGTCACGCCGTTCTCACTTTTTATGTTCAGTTAAAAAATCAAGAATTTATATTGTGATGGGAAGCTTATTCTCGTTCACTAATTTCGCCCATGTATACTACTCATGCCATATTGCCCATCCTGTTATTCTAATTTCGCCTGCATCACATGCATGCATTATTTCTGGGGCACATTTCTGTTCCAGAAACCTCTAATATTTCTAGACTTTAGAGTCTCCTCAACTATATAAAGCAAAGACATCCTCGATCTTGTCATTTCCGTTCATGAATCAATTGAAAATCCACTTTATGGGAATTTTGTCTGTGTATAATAACACAGGCCTACAAAAAAAAATTTTTTTGGTGCCGGGAATCTTTGTGCTGATTTTAACTATATTTTTATAGCTGAATCCAAATATGAAATCCGTTTTTATTTAACAGCTCTTCTTTTTTAGATATGGCACATCCTACGATTAGTTGTTTTAATATTTGATATATTCCGGAAAATAATTTTCAAAGTTAAATAAATCTATAAGTATACTAATTTATGACCACTCTGCGGTGTTCCTTTTATTTTCAATAAATTGTCAATAAGTTTTATGTATATTTCTATATTGTAGGCCAATGAGATTAAAAAAACAAAAATCGTTTGTATCAACTTCGGTAAAAGATGGCGAAATTAGTTCATAAGGTATCCGTTAGATGGCATCCACGTTTTCTGTTCTCTTGACAGCCATTTTTGTTTCATTAGTTTCCCTCGGCTATTCGGAGCAGGTGGACGGACTTTACTTCAAAGTGTAACTTTTTGTAAAACATCATCTAAAAATTAGCTCAAGTCGAAGATGCTGTGTTAATGATCCTGATGTGTTTTGTTACGTTTGTGGGGAATATATGGTAAAAGAAAATAGGAAAAATATTACAGACTTTGTGAAACGTGCATACTTGGGATATTTTGGTGTTAAGCTTGGTGACCAAGATAAAATGGGCACCATGGGCACCGCATTTTGTGTGTAAAACATGTACTGAACATCTGATGGACAACAGGACAAAGGAAAAGTCTAAAATTTGGTGTGCCAATGGTGTGGAGAGAACCTGTGAACCATATTGACGACTGTTATTTTTGCATAGTAAATGTTTCGGGAATTAATCGAAAAAATCGCCACAAGTGGACATATCCAGATTTGCCTTCAGCTAGACGCCCGGTACCCCATTCAGAAGAAATACCGATCCCAATATTCTGTTGTGTTTGTGGGTGATTTAACAGCCCTAGAAATAAATCAAGTCTTTATATTTAGTGGGTTTTATTATTAATATAATATTCTCATATCATCATGTAGAAGATTTTTTACGTAAGTAACAACATATCTATATCTTGAAAACTATAGCTGATAGGAAAAAAAACTAGTGTCATAATTGGATTTAGCACCCCAATTGTTCTTTAAATCAGCATTAAAAGCTCCGGAACCAAAACTACTGTTGGCCTGTGTAATTATTGCAGATTGTAATCCCTCACTAGGAGAGAATCTATCGTAGAAAATCCCAAAGAATCTGCAAACGCCGACTTTAAGGGGATAGGTGATTATTATCAACCGAAATCAAATTCACATACATTTGCGGTAGTTTCATATTGAACGATATTATAAGCGAAATAAATATTATATTCTGGAATACTTCATGTATTGGTCAATTTTAATTACTTCACATAGGGAATAATATTTTAATACTGTGATAGATTTTCAAAGATTCTAAGATGCAGAAGTGAGAAATCCAAGAATTTATTAATAGTCTTCCTTGGAGTATGTTATAAAAACTGGATCTGAAATTGCATAATTTTTATTGGAATGAATCAATCAATTCATAATGGCCATTCAAAACTGAAGAAGGGTTATAAATATCCTGGAGACACGTTGAAAATGAGGTGTTTTCTGTTTTTTTTTTGAAAAAGGAGAATAATACCGTTCGATCAATTACTCAAAAGCTTTCGTGCATTGTAAATAAATTTTAAAAGTATTAAGTCGCACGAAATATCGAACTAGTGCATTATTTTAATACATAAATATTCGAAAGACTTAACAGCAGGGTTGGTGGTTAAATATGTCATTTACGAAGACTGTTATATTAAGAGTGAGTGTGAACATTTAATCTGAATAATTAATTGTGCAAACTATTAATTTTATGCTACATCGTAAGCATAATGTGTTGTTATATGAAGAATTAATTTCACTAATTTTACTCTAACTTTGTGTCAGCGGCGGCCGATGGAATTGAAAATATTTTCCCTTCGCCTGCGGCATTTGTGGAGGTACCACGCGACCAGCAATATATTCTCTTGACAAATTGATTTAGCCTGACCACATCGCCAGCCGATGCCTATGCAATCAAGCTACGAGAAGCTAGGAGAGAGTAGGTCCCTCCCTAAAGTACAGCTAGAAGTTGGTTAAAAATGTTGAAACAGGGAGGGCAATCGAATTCAATGGAAGGTAGACCCAGAGTTCCAATCACTGTTCTAACGGAAGTAAACGCTGACTGTTAGCAGTGTGGGAAACGATCATCTAACAACGTTAGGGGCGTTATGAGAAATGATAGAAAAATTGCAAATTAGACGTGTTTGTGCGCGCTGGGTAACGACGACTGCTCATCCTCGTTCAGTAGGATGTTGAAGTTGATATTACTAGAAGATGAGTTTCTTTTAAAGATAATTACTGGAGATAAAACTTGACCTCATCATCTTGATCCTTACAGCCAGCAGAAAAGCTCTCGTTTGTGGAGGAAATGGTTGAAGGGGCGTGAAAATAATTGGAGATAGGATTAAAAGTCGGTGGGCAATTTATAAAATCAGTTAGGCTTGGGGATGATCAAGCTATAATTCGCTAGTTAGCCAAGGTGGAAAGCGTTGCTGAGCTCATTGGAAGATAGGGATTAAGTCAGTGCAAAATAGGTAAAAATCAGTTAGGTTTGCGGATGATGAACCTTCAATAAGCCAATCAATGGTTTTTAAGCATTCCTGAGTGCATGGGGAAGTTATTACGATAGGTATGAGATGGAAATACATGTAAACAAAACAAGGGTTATGCCGTTTTCGAGAAAATCATATAAGTTAAATTTTAAAATAGAAGACCATAAACTAAAGCAGATGAAACAGTTTACCTATCTCGAAAGTTCTTTGGACCGAAATGCTCAAAGCAGTAGGGAAACAAGAAGGGAAATGACATTAGGCAAAGAAACTTTCACAAGTATGAGGTAGTTGATGACAGAAAGTATGATTAAGGATATTAAGACAGGGCTCGTTAATATTTTGGTATGGAGCGTGGCTTTGTGCAGTACAGAAGCATGCCCGTTGAATCAAGATGACACATGGAGATTGGAGGCTTTTGAAATGGGGTGTAGAGAAGGCTGGAGAGGGTTAAATAGACAGCAAGGAAAACAAGTTAATATATATGTAATGAGGATAAATTATAACCGGGTTAGCGATGAATATCACAGTAAATAGTACGAGGGTCATCCGGAAAGTAGTACCCGTTCGTGCCGCATGAAGTGCTGACGACGCGAGTAGCCGCTGGGCGAGGTCAGATAGCTTCAGTGGCTTGTCTGCCTTCTCTGAGCCAAGTTGCGTGACGCTAGCATCGCCTGTGTTGTTTCTGTGATTGTTTACAATGTTTAAAAAAATTGAGAACGCCGCCAGTTGTGAAGTGAGGGCAGTGATTAAATTCCTCAATGCAAGAAACGTTCGCCCATGTGATATTCATCGCCAATTAAAGGAGGTGTATGGAGACAATGTAATGGACGAGTCGTCTGTTCGGCGGTGGTGTCGCAACTTCAACATGGGGAGGGGGAACACACACGACGATGAGCGTTCGGGGAGACCGTCTGTCATTACAGACCAACTGGTGAGATCAGTTGACGAATTCGTGAGGAACGATCGGCGCGTCACAATTGATGACATCTGTGAGCATTTTCCCAATGTTTCTCGAACAATTGTTCATGAAATTGTTAAACACCATCTGCATTATGCAAAAATTTGTGCAAGATGGGTCCCTCGCATGCTTACAGATGAGCACAAAACCAAGCGTATGGCTGCAGCACTGACGTTTTTGGGACGTTATTCTGATGAAGGAGACTCTTTCTTGACTCGCATAATTACTGGTGACGAAACATGGGTTTGTTATGCATCACCTGAGAGTAAACGACAGTCAATGGAGTGGCATCATGCTCATTCACCAAACAAACCAAAAAAATTCAAGACAGTTCTGTCCACCAGGAAACTCATGGCAACCATTTTCTGGGATCGACGAGGTGTATTGCTTATTGATTTTATGGCCCGTGGAGACACTATTAATGCCAATGCGTATTGTGAAACATTAAAGAAATTACGGCAAAATACATAATACAAAATCGGCGGCGAGGTCTATTGTCTACTGGTGTCATTCTCGTTCATGACAATGCCAGGCCTCATGCAGCTGGGATAACACAAAAACTTTTGCAGCAATTCAAATGGGAAACTTTCGACCATCCACCGTATAGCCCGGACTTGGCCCCTTCAGATTTTCATCTCTTTACAAAGCTTAAAGACTTTTTGGCAGGAAAAAGATTTGACAGCGATGAAGAACTTAAAGAAGGAGTGACCCTGTATCTCAATGAGCTGGCGGCGAAGGACTATGCAGCAGGAATACAGAAACTTGTCACACGTTATGACAAATGCCTTAATTTGCTTGGAGATTATGTTGAGAAGTAGTTTAAAGTATCCTCTTTCAAATAAAATTTTTTATGTTTGTTAATATTTACTTTTGTGTCTTTATTTCACGAACGGGTACTACTTTCCGGATGACCCTCGTATATATTTGTGTATATTTATATAAAACATAAACACAGTAATCAACCCAAATCGGTCGGTTTAGTAGGTGATGGTAGAGCTCACCCATGTACCAAGCCCGACGGCGTGTGAATATTCACACATCAGGGTAGGGGGGCCAGTTCCTTTCCCTGTGCCGGTTATGGTTTCCCAGAAAGATCTGGTACCCGAAAAATCAACTAGCTTGGGTGGAGCTGCAGGTGCCCAGAGTGCCTTGCCCGGGAATCGAACCCTGGACCCTCTGGTCAGTAGTCCAACGCTCTACCTACTGGACCACTGCGACCCTTATATTTATATATGAACTAATAAATACATAGTCAAGTAAAATATGCACCAAATATATTAGAGATATTTTTAAAACTCCGATGTATTTTGAAAAATATATTTTCAAAATTTTGACTGCTGACATTTACTGTTTATTAGTTTATGTATTAACGTTCGTGACTCATTTTAACAATATAACTGAATATACACATAAATGTAATGTTATATTTATATTGCACATAAATCACCTATAGGGCACTTATTTATGCTTGATGCACTAGTATTTGATTATAGTCAGTAGAAAAATAAAAAGATTAAACAAAACATAAACCACTAACTTCTATATTTCGGTGATCCCAGGCACTATCATCAGGGTATGAGGAGTTACTCTGTTTTGTTTTTGTTTTATTTAATCTTTTTATTTTTCTTTTGACTACGTATATATCATTTACAGCAACATTAATGTGAACAAACAATATTGTTGTTATTTATAGCACCAAGCTATTATCTTACGTATTCCAATATTTTTATATTCTACTTGTGAATATGTATAGCAAATGTATTTTTTTAAAAATAACTATTGTTGTTGGAACAGATGTGGTTTTTAAAACAATGGTTTGGGTACTTGGTCTCGAGTTCTCATGGGGTTTTTCTCCCTCTCTATTTCCAATCGCAGTGGGTCATGGCCGGAGCGGTGGGGAGCGAGCCACTCAAACCTGTATAGAGAATTTCGCCTATGATGTAATCGGCCACGTGAAGAAGATGCAGTCGCACTACCCCCGAGTACCCATCTTCCTCGTCGGCCACAGCATGGTTAGTAGCGATCCGCGGTGGGCAAGCCTTGTTTGCCACCAAGAAGACGGTGGCGTCATCCTTCTCTTCAGTAGTTGTTGTAGTTTTTATGTTGTCTCCTGTATTTGAACCCGGGTCCTCTAGGGTGGAAACATTAGCGGATACGTTACGGGTACGTTAGCCATCGCACCATCCCGACCCCCCTTCTTTTCAGAGATCGTTAACCATCCACTCCGCTGACATTCATACATTTTAGTTCAAAATGGTTGCCCTCATGGATGTGGTGCATGCTTTGGCCTGCTGAAACCTTTTTCAGAATGTTTGCATCTCTCTGTCGGCTTATTTCGCCGAAGAGTTTTTCATCAAGGGGTGCCTTCTGATGAGCTGCTTCTTTTGTGGCTTCACGGAGACTTCGTTGTTCAGACAGACGCCTAAGAGAGCAGCCTCCTGCTTCCTGAATTCCTGGGTGGTTGAAGGACCTCCCGAAGCCTGAGATCAAATCGAGATGGGCGCGAATCACCATCATCTCTTACCCAATCTGTTTCAATTGCTGCGAAACTCTGAATGAGCCTATTATATACCAAACAAAGATTCCACTTAAATACTGTTCAATTCTCTGGAGGGAGACCCAATGGTTCTCAGCGAAGCAAGTGTTAACTTGGTTGAGCATGCACGTAGACATTAAATATAAAATTACATATAAACATTTACACACGTACACACGCATGCCTATTAACATCACGCAATAATGGTCGCTTACAAAGCTCTAAATGCTATTCAAAAGAAATAAAACTGCGGGGGTCCTTCGGTTTGACTTTGTTGTCATAGTGTGTAGTTGAATATGTAATTGGTAGTTTTTATTTCTGTACTTCATGCCGCTGATTCAATCTGCAGATTTAAGGAGGGGCCATAAAAGTTTAATAATTCCTACGGTGTTACAATTTAACTCGGCTGATCTACCCTAAAAGTCTAAGTCTTGCATGCTCCATTCGTAACTCAAGGGGCTCCCTTTCTAATTCCTCTATCAATATCGTCACGCTTAGTTCATTCTCGTAGCAATTTCTTTTACAAATATAGCTAATTTCCCGTGATAATTTTCACATTACTCTATGAAAAATTCTCTCATAGATCCCAAACGCTTGCCGCGTATTCCAACTGCGGTCTAATTATTGCGAAATGACCCCTTTTATTTTTCATTACGTTTTCATATAACCCATGTAATGATACCTAAGATAGTTTCTCCAAGTATCCAGTCTTGTGCCGGTAGCTAGGTACGTATTTCAGTGAACCTATTAGATAACCACTAGAAGTAGACGTAGGAGTCCTTCATTATATTTGGAATTAAATTATGACCAATATGAACTTTATTTTTTTAGTAATTAGAATTATAATACCAGCGTATTTATACATTTCACTTAGGGCGTTCATACCATTTTGACCACTCACTCACTTTTTTTTAGAAAGAAATAAGCACTTTGTGACTTCCACACTTTTAATATAAAACGACCGGTTTCGGCTGTTATGCCATCATCAGTTCCCCCCACAGTGTGTGACTATTTATACTGGAATTTTCGGAAATAATCTTGTACCTGATGATGGCATAACAGCCGAAACCGGTCGTTTTATATTAAAAGTGTGGAAGTCATAAAGTGCTTATTTCTTTCTAAATATGACGTCCTTCCACAAAATAAAAGCTTCTACCTTCGATTTAACACTCATTCACTCTTAGAACCATTACCTCCTTACTACAATTGTAAGCGTTAAATGTGTAAATGTAAGGCGTATAGGATAAGGAAACCTTCACTTCTTATTTTATGGAATACACTAAGTTAATGCTCTTATCTCATGATGGTATGATACTTTCATTGACAAAAGCCCAATTCTTTCAATTTATCTATTTTTTATCCATGCTCTTTA
This sequence comes from Hetaerina titia, assembly GCA_037158775.1. Lineage (NCBI taxonomy): Eukaryota > Metazoa > Arthropoda > Insecta > Odonata > Calopterygidae > Hetaerina > Hetaerina titia. The sequence continues at coordinate 52,258,576 of CM073779.1, read as the reverse complement.
CGCCTTTTTCATACCATTAATATATTTGTTTATGGGATGGGCCCATACTCCGTGGTCTTCTGGCTTCTAATGTGTTATGGTTGCTTCACGTAGGTAGTTTGTTTCAACTCACTGTTTAAAATGTGGTAGTACGATGGTTAGCGAATCCTTATGCATTTTTCATCTGTGTTTTGTATTTTAATTTAATATCATTCGGACTTAAACCATAGCGGTATATTGTATCTCGTATTATTTGCGAAAAAGGCAATGTGGAAGATGTTAAAGGTCCAAGTAATACCTACTTCCTGTTTCCTTTTCTTTTCAGGGTGGAATGATAACGCTGATGACCGTGGAAAAGGAGCCAGAGCTCTTTAAGGGCATTGTCTTGGTGGGTCCATTCATCTCAATGCACTGGTCGATAACACTACCCATTCAAAAGCTGTTGGCGAGTATGGTGTGCAGAATCTCACCAGGTTTAACGGTAAATATAATTTTGAAAATAAAATTGTTGGAATTAGTAAACGATTTTTCAGTAATATGACGGCTATGTAGGACGAGGTTACCTAATGCGATCAAATATCCAGATTCCTGACATGCTCCTCGGGAGCAGGATGATACTTTGAGGAGGAACACTGACTACTTTTGAATTGCATACGCATACGATAATTCCTTTGTACTGTTTCTGTTCGGAGCAAAATGCAGCAATTAAATTATTATTAAATATTTTGCTCCAGTTTTGCAATGTCAAAAGTCTAATTTCAAATTATTTCAGCAACTTCGTCCCGTTTAGTAATTTTCTTCACCCTGCCCTAATCCTCTTATTTCTCATCAATGACATTGATTCACCCATGCTCTTCCCTTCCTAAGACGCTCGGCATTCCTAGCCTTGAGAGTCTCCTGCATAAGCCCATAATATTCTCAGACATTTCTTACCTTCCTCTCAAACCATGCAACTTTCTTCTAAATTTGGTAATATCTCTCCCATACTTCCTATCGAAATTCCCAAAAGAGCGTGACACATCACTTTCATCTGTAATTCTCGTCTGTCATACTTACGTGCCTCCAGTCAAAACTATTTTGGTATTCACTCCTCCTTCAAACTATCTCCTTTCTTTTTACGCTTAAAACTTCTCAGATATCACATACCCACCGTATTTAGTCGGAGTTTTTACTTATCCTCTCGTTCTAACATTTCAATTCACGGCAGGCGGTGAACAATCGTGTATACGCTGACATTGTTGCTACTTAAGACAATTGGATAACCAAAAAAATATCATGTTTCGCATATGCCATATTTTTCCAATTACCTTTCTACCAGCAATCGCTCGCCTTTTAATCAAGTCAATCATATCTTTCCTCCCACCTTTCGCTAACATTTCCGAAGTCCGAAAAAGTTCAATTGAATTTAATACTAAAATTTAAAGAAATAGCTAATTATAAAAATTACTATATGATGTATTTGGGCATGTACACGCGCGGGTATTGTTTAGTACGATGAATGTATAAATAAGTTGCACAGCATGCCTGGATGTTGTCCTAACTCCCCTCGCCACATACCCGTATTCCTAAGTATTGTGCACGCATATTTAGATGAAGAATTCAAACAAGATTTTTATTGAGTTATCAACTGGTAGGTCATAACTACCAAATAAATATTTTGTGACTCCTAACAAAACACAATCCAGCAACCTAATATACATTGTACATAAGGTTCCTCTTCATCGCTGTGTACTTTTTTCCCCCTCATCGCGTCCAACATCCCTATCCTCTTCCTGCCCTTTCCTCGTTTGCCTAACATTCTCCCTTCTATTACAGTCCTCTATATCCCACTGCCGATCAATACGCCCTTCATCTAATTTTCCTGCCTCCTTAGGATTTCTCACAACAAAGAGGGCTTTGTTGTGAGAAATCCTCTCCTCGCCCACCATACCTAGTACTTCCTCATTTGTTTTCCTTTCGGTCCATTTTACCTTCCCCATTCTTCTCCACACCCACATTTCAAAAGCCTCCAATCTACGTCTATTATCCTGTGAGATCGCGGTAGTCCAGGAGGTAGAGAGTTAGATTACTGACCGGAGGGCTCGAGTTCAATTCCCAGCCAAGGTAATCTGGTCACCTTAAGCTTCAAACACTTCACCTTTTTCGGGTACCAGATCTTCCTGGGAAACCATAAACAGCAGAGGGAAAGGAACTGGCCCCCCTACCCTGATGTGTGAATATTCATGACGTCGGGATTAGTACTGGGTGAACTCAACTATCAAACTTACCAAACCGACCTTCGGGTTGTTTACTGTGTTTATGGTTTTTTTATTATCCTGTGACCATATTTCCGCGCCGTACATAACCACGCTCCATGTCGAAGTTGTTATAAGTCTTTTCTTAACATCCTTACTCAACGTCCCTCCTCCGTGTGAAAGCCTCTTTTCTGAGCGAAAATTTTCACCTTTCGTCCCTACTACGTACTTTGATCGTGTTGGTCCAAAACACTTCTGAGATACGTAAACTGTTCCCCTTTCTCTAGTTTTTGCTCTGATATTTTAATGCTTAGATTAGCCTATTTATTTCTGAAAAATCGCATAACCTTTGTTTTATTAATTCTAATTCTTGTCCCATATTCATCGCACTGAGTTTCCAATTCACTCGGCAATTCTTGCAATCCCTTGACTGACTGACAAATTAGATCTTGGTCATCAGAAAACCTAACTGATTTTACGAATTATACTCCGGCTTTCATTCCTACCTCCAGTTCTTCCCATGCCTCTTTAATCATTTCCTCCACATACGTATACTTTGAATAACACCGGTGATAATGGGCAACTCTGCCTAATAATGGGCAACCTCGTCCTAACTCTGTGCATCCGGTCTTTCCGTTCCTCACTCGCACCTGAGTAGTCTGAGACATGCACAGGTTGCGGATTAGCCTCCTCTCCCTCCAATCTATTCCTATATTTTGCGGTGTACTCAAGAGTTTTCCCGATTCACTCTATCCTACGCCTTTTCGAATACGAAATGGTTCGATTTCCGCCTGGATGGGTTTTCTTTCACCTAAGGTTTGGGTGTGTAATCGTCTCCGTTGTTTTCACGGTCAATAGTCCGATGTAAAGGCCAAATCGGACTCAGGCTAAATAATAAATAAAACAGGCAAATATGTCCTGATTGTATTCTATGTACCTCTAAATTAGTGATCTCCTTACTGCAATGGCATCACGTGTGACTCTCCCTTTCCTAAACCGAAACTGATCATTCCCATCCCCGAGTAATCATTTTCCTTACTCTCTTTCCTTTTATTGATGCTCCTGAGAATAACTTTAGCTGTGTGGGATAACAAACTGATTGTTCTGTAATCCTCATATGACGTAGCCTTTACCTTTTCGGAATTGGAACTAACACTGATCTCACAAAATCTTCCGGCCAGATTCCTTCCTCATAGATACTACGAATCAGTCTATAGTCACACGAATCAGTCATCAGCCTTCTTCCCACATTTTCCTAAACATTTCAATAGTTTAACAGGAATGTTGTCAACCCCCACGGGCTTATTTTGTTTCATCTCCCTTAATACCCTTTCTATCTCATCGTTGAGTACGTCTGGACCTAAACTATCTTCATCTACGTTAGGTTACTTTTCTATGTCTAACCTTGTTTGGCCTAAGTTCTTTACCATACAGTTCTTCTATATATCCCTTTCATCTCTCTTGCATCTTTCCTGTGCCAAATATAATCTTACCCGACTTATCTTTAACTGTTAGCACAGATCTTCCCGATAGTAAGATACCTTGCTGTATAGCACACCAATGTCACCCTTTCTCTGCAAACATTCCGTACACTCGCACTCCGTCTTCCACCATGCTTCTTTTGCTTTATTTGTGGCCTGTCTCAATGTATAGTTTAACTCTTTGTACTTACTTTTGCCTAACTCTGTGTTTACCTTTTTCCATTTTATTCTCTCATCTATCTTTCTAATCACCTCATCCGTGATCCAACAAACAATATATATTTTTTTAAACCAATCACATTTAACTAGTTAATGAGAAAAAAATTATCATTTAAGACGTGCTACCCTTACGTTCCTCAGGTCTTCCTTTGGCAGAATTTTAGCAAAGAAAACTTGTGTTGGAAGAAAACTAACATTTTATTATTCCATTTACGTTCTCTGTCTACACGCAATTCTTAGGTCCAAACTTACCGATCTGTACAGCATCTTATACGACGCGCGGATGTATATGGGTACATTCGATGTCTGCGTTTTCTCGGCCTGGATGTGCTAACATAAGGAGACTCAACGAATGATGGGGAAAACAAGCAGTGAAGTTTTGGTGATGTTTTAGGTTCTCTCGGCTGTTGTTGCAACCCTTCTAGTGGATGGGAAAAACAATGGCTTTAGAGAAATTTATGTGGGAAGGGAATTTCGTGTGCATCACGCTCCTCTCAAAGGACGTTTCTTTCATATAAATCAATTAAAGGGCCAACCTTCTTTAGGGGAATTGGTGACCACGAAGAAAAATGGAAGAGAACCAACGAAAAACGTCATTTGGAAGAGAAAAAATATGAAATTATCCATGTCATGCCGTAGCGTTTGTAAAATTTCTTAGTTCTACTGACTAGACGATTTTAAGACTCTCACGTCTGAACTTTCGAAAGAATTTGTAGTAGAGGATGTTGTTTATAAGTGTGGAAAATTTAGCTCGTGAATCCTGTCTAGCTGCTCCCGAAACGCCCCAAAATGGTGATTAATACACCATCATTTGTTAGGCGGTTATGATTTATTTAAACAAATCACAATGTATAATTATTAATTATACTTATAATTGTAATTCACCTGAAGTAAGCATAATATGAGCTCCATCAGTCTCCTATTGATATTGTGCGACTGTAAATACTTCTTGCCACGTCCTCTTTTCCTTCGGTTTTCTAGAGATTTTTTAAACTTCTATTATAGCTATTTTCGGAAGATTTTCCCGATTGTAATTGTTAGCATGAACCTGGAATTTAATTATTACCTCTTAGATAGGGGCGAATTTCCTTCTTTCTGGTAAAATAGTTTTCTTCCTCTGAGAAACTCTTCTTCGTTTCTCTCGCGCGACTTAGAGTTCTTTGTAGTTTCACACCGTCTCCCCTCCCTCCTGCGAAATGTTGTGAAAAATATAATTTAGCAGCTTTCAGTTCCCTCCCGGAAGGAACAGATGTGGACTATTTTTATCCCTATACACCAATGTATACGTGTATAAATATATGTATTTATAAATAAATGTTTGTATATATATACATATGAACACACACGTATATATACAAACATACATATGCACATACGTGTGCATATGTAAGAATTAAAACTCAAGAACAATTTTTCCACCCCTGAATCATTTGCTTTAAAAAATTATCAACAGTCTCCAGCACCAGTATTGTCACCTTTTTAGCATGAGATAAAGACTCCTCAGTTGTAGTGCTTGAAAGCAAGTATTACATAAATGAGGCTAAGAATCTTAACGACACCACCTCATACGAAGTCACCCCGACTGACCCAAAATTCATCTTTCAAAAAGATATCTTTTGACCAGTCAAGTCACCATTTCCTGGAAAAATTTAATTCAATCTCATTTCCTCAGAATACAGATTTTATAATGGCCTTTATTGATGCCTACATAACCTACATCTATCCCCATGAAGAAGGTCTCTCCTCTCTCCAACGTTTCCTTTCCAAACACCCCACTCCACAAGTCCCTAGCACAGATTTCCTTTTATAACTTACAAAATTCATTTTCACATGTAATTCTTTCGTATTCAGCAATGGTCACTATAGTTGGATCAAAGATTGTTCCATGGGAAGTAGGTTCAGTCATTTGTATTTCAATCTCATCGCGGGAAAAATTTTTTCTCTTGCCGCAACCTAAAACCCTTACTTTGGCTAAGATATCTTGACGATATTTTTGTCGTCTGGCAACATGTCATAAACTCCCTTAAAACTTTTATCTCGTTCCTCAATTCAACATCCCCTGTTTCCTTCACTTCCACCATTTCCTTCACTCAAATCACGTATTTAGGTGTCCGAATCTCCCTTTCCAATAATAAATTCCATGATTACAAACATAAGTTCCATATCAAACCCGCAAACAATGAACTGTATATTTAGCTCAATAGCTGTCATTCTATCCACATTAGTCCCGTACTCCACGAGGCTGGTCCCAGAAGTACCCGGAATGACCAAGAGATAGGGGTAGTTGTTTGAAAAATATCACTTTATTACGAAGTATGCCAGCTATAAAGAATATGTTTCAAGTTTGAAGACTCCACTTAGTTTAGTATTTGTTTGGCAGCCATCAATATTGAACGTTCTCAGTGAATTTGTGAAAATGGAAAAAAATTGATCATCATTATGTGATACAATACTTTTATTTGAAAGGCCTCAACCCAGCCAATATAAAAACTGAACTGGACTCTACTCGGGGTGAGTCTGCTCCATCGTTTGCAACAGTAAAATATTGGGTAGCAGAGTTTAAAAGAGGCCGTACGAGCTGTCAAGACGAGCATTGCATTGGTCGACCAAATGAGGTGACGACTCCAGAAACGGTGAAGAAAATCCACAAAGTGGTACTAGATGATCATCGATTGAAAGTGCGCGAGCTAGCAGACATAGTAGGGATTTCATAAAGTGCGGTACATCGCATATTAGCTGAAAATTTAGACATCAGAAAGCTGTGTGCAAGATGGGTGCCGCGCTTGCTCACACTCGAGCAAAACCAGTGTTTGTGAAGACGTTTCAATTGAGTGTTTAGCAAAGTTTCACAACAACAAAGCAGAATTTTTGCGCCATTTCATAACCATGTACGAAACATGGTTCCATTACTTCACACCCGAGACAAAAGTACAATCTAAACAATGGAATCAAAAGGGAGAATCGGCTCCAAAGAAGGCGAAGGCCGTTTCATCTGCAAGCGAGGTCATGGCGTTGGTTTTTTGGGATGCGCGAGGGATAATTTTCATTGACTATCTTGAAAAAGGAAAAACCATCAACGGCGAGTATTGTGCGAACTTATTGCAACATTTGAGCAAAGAAATTAAGCAAAAGAGGCCGCATTTGCTCAAGAAGAAAGTGTTGTTTCATCAAGACAATGCACCAGCTCAAACAATCCGTTATTGTAATGGCCAAAGTTCATGAATGAAAGTTTGAATTGCTATCTCATGCACTCTATTAGTCAGATTCAGCCCCTTTGGATTATTTTATGTTCGCAAATTTGAAAAAAATGGTTCGGTGGTCAAAGATTTTCCAACCGTGAAGAAGTGATGTCGGCAGTTAATGGCTTTTTTGCGGAGCAAGACAGTTTTTATCATAAAAAGGGTATCAAACTTATTGGAAATCGTCGGAAAAACAATTAAGAGCTGAAAGGAGATTTTGTTGAAAAATGAATACATTTTTTTCCAAAATGTTTGTGTTTTCCTTGTTGGGTCGGTTACTTCTGGGACCACCCTCGTATTTCTATCCGAGATCAACGCATCAACAACAACTCTGGTTCACTGAATGAATCCTTGTCAAAACTTTATGCCTCTGCCATTCGACTCCCTTCTGCACAAAAGAATTAAAACAAGCAACACCTCTAGATGATCTCATAAGATACTAATGATACTCTATCCATATGCACAACCTATTTTCATGACGTGCAGTCTCTAAAAATTATTCTTAGAGATCTTATCCCAGCCTGCCGCTGGGATAGTTTAGAAAGTCTCTTATATATATAACTTATGTGAAAGCCTCACGGATGTGAATAATAATGTATATCAAGTCAGCTCTAGCGAACAAAAACAAAACACATAAACTCACGTTTTCGAATTTTCGGTGGTAAATCCACCTTTCTTAAGGAAGAGAAGGAACTTTCCTTACTCCTCTTCCTTGAGGAAAGTGGCTTGACCACCGAAAATTTGCAAACGTGTTAGTTTCTTTTCTTTTTCGTGTTTCTGTGTTTTGGTTCGCTAATGTTACATTTTACTTAGAATAGCAACGCGTAGTAAATGGACCCCATTAGGTTAACTCAGTATCTAGATCCCGTAGTCCGCCGTGAGTTTCGCCTGGGAATTTTTATAGGGTAATCTACCGGTTAAGGTAGGTCTTTGGATGGAAACAGCTACCAAATAAATATTTTATTGATTCCTAACAAAACACATTCCAGCAACCTACTTTACATCAGGTCCCTTTTAATCTATAGTATGTGTACTTCCTTCCTCCCTTCATCCCGTCCAACATCCTTATCCTTTTCCTGCCCATTCCTGGAAATATTAGACACATTGTATTTTGCGAAAAACTTATTTATTGCTCACTTACAAGTACAACGATGGGTTCAAGGATCGAGCCGCTGGGGGTTAAGGGGCCATACTGTTAAGAAATGTACCACCTTTTATGTAGAATGGATAACATGTGGCCATGCGTATGAATGGAGTTAGTTGATTCCCATAAGCTTGAAGAGTAGATTCGTCTGAAAGAACCACTTTACCACTGTTTATTCTGATTGAGGTGTTCACTCGATAAATTTGTCTTTATCACTCAATACTGATCGATCGAAAATATATTGATAAATATTTTTGTTCTCAGGTGGGGAGGATTGGCGTCGAATATGTCACGTCGGATGAGCTGAACCGTGAGAAGATTAAAAACGACCCTCTGTGGTGGAATGGAAGCATCAAAGCACAGATGGCTGTAGCTTTCATGAATGGAATCAACGTAAGTCACTAACAGGTTGCTCCTTCTCGTGTCTATCGGTTGGTGTCGAGAGGCGAAGCCATCACCAAAAGTTCTCGGCGTGTCTTAAGCAATTGGATTCTCTGCATTAACATTCCAAATATTTCTTTGCATACAGCGGTTAGCTGCAATCATGGACGCATTTAACATTCCAATGTTAATTATCCACGGGGAGAAGGACATGCTCTGCGATCCAGAAGGATCGAAGCGCCTTCACTCAGCGTCCAAAGCGAAGGATAAAGAGATTAAGGTAAGCGACGCATTCAAATAGTGACTGATTCCAAGTCCTGCTGGCGTTGTGTGTGTGTGTGGTTTTAAAAGTTTAGAAAATACTTGTTTGACCTATTACTCTGCATTTTTTCGAGGGATAAATGTTTAGAAAAATTAAGAGAAATAGGTTTCATAAAAATAATAATCAGAACCCCGCGAAATATTGCGTCAACGTTTCATTTTCGGTGACATAGGATAACAATTCATCTTGTTCCAACATGGTTGTGATGAATATCGTTAAGACTGATCGATAATTATCGATATGATAATCTCACGAAAAAAATCGTTATGGTTTTGTCTGACTTTGCTATTTACTCGAAAACTGCAATTTTAATATGAATATTTTATGATTTTCAATGCATTATGAACTGCATTAATAATTATAAAATATTCAAATTAAAAAACCTACGAAACTTGACAGTCGATACCTAATATAATATCCTACAATTGGAAACCTTAAGATTATTCAAGTACGATGGACCAAAAAAGAGTAAGCAATGCGCCGTTTATTGACACGGAACATCGCTTGGACGAAGAATTACATCAACCATTACTTGACATGCATGCTGTTATATAGAGAAAAATATCACATTTTGTGGTGCAATGGTTCATTTTACACGTAGTTTATCTTGCACCTTACCTGTTGAGTTCGGAATGCCATAGAAAATAGATTTTCCCTATTTATATGTAGCAATTCCTTCCCTAAGGGGAGAAATTTTGGGCCCCTGCTACAAATCTCTGGGCCTCTGTTTCCATTGGATGATCGTTGATCGAAATGACATTGCACTTCCACTCTCAATGCTCGGTTCGGTGCGAAATTCGACAATAATAGATGCCTTTTCACTCTACAAATGTTGAGTCAACTTCTTCCTGTTAGACGTCCTAAACCCTAATCCTCCCATCTCCACCGACGTCCAGCCTATCCGTACGGCCCCGGTAGTACTCGTCTTAAGTTGCGAGGGTCTCCTAGTCGCAGTCGTTCGGATGTTTGCTCTGCGCTTTATATCGTATCCTCCTGGGTTCTTGAGTCTTTTACTATGTCCTTTTTCAATTATTCCGGTGACATATGGTTTGGTTCAACTCAGGCATGGATTATTTTCATAATATCGGGACGGTCGAAACTATGTGATTGCTCTTTGTTCAAGGGCATGGACGCGTTACGAATTCCCGTCCTGAAAATAAGACTTCATGTGTCAAGAATTAATTTTCGGTCATATCTTAACATGGGTCTTAATGTGGATTCATTATAATCTCTGCTTCATATTTCAGATCTACGCGGACGCATTGCATCATTTATATTTGGAGACCAAAGAAATTCGGGAGATGGCTGTGAGAGATACTGTGAAATGGATTATGGATAGAGAATGAATGAAACGGAACTGGTAATGTCCAGATTTCAGTTTGACGACTGATTAAGTTATATTAGAAGACAAAGAAAAAACAAGTACTTGTGATGTGAAATTATAAATTGATATCTTTTCTACAAATTTATATCTTACTATTTTAAATATGTTTAATATATGAGTATTGGTTTCAATAAATTTTATCTACGTGTTTATTTTTGGCATAATTTCATTTGGTGTGAATCATTACCATAAATTTTCTGCCCTTAGGTTGTAGACTCAATCCCTCAATCCATTCTTTGCAGTTCCATAAAATTAAACTTTGGTCATATCACTCAATGTTCTCAAACTTTCTTCATCAGTTACTTGGCTTTCGTTTTATAGGGTTTCCTTTGGTTTATATCTTTCTTAAATCACAACTTCGAACACCAAAATGGGACGGAGGCCGAATTTTTTTACATTCATCAGCAGGTTTATGGGTATCTGACGGTTCATGCGAAGCGACACAAGTCTCATCACAGAGTTGTTTGGTATTTAGGAAATTCTGAGTTTTCTTCACGAAACTGTTAGCAGCAGGAACAAGTGGTCTTTGAAATAATAAGGGGGAAAACTTCAATGGCCGTAAAAAACAGTCGCAACTCTCGTCAGACCAAATTGTTGTGTTGGTATCCTCGTCTGCGCTCTATCGTTTCAGATTCTCCCAGAAGTTGGGCCCTTTGAGTGCGTGTGTGTGTGCTTCTTGAGTGCTAGTGTGTGTGATTGGTCTGTGCTCGTCCTTCGTGGATAATCACAGAGTGTGTGCTTGTAATACATCCTGGTATCCTTAACGGGGTCTTCCTTACAGCCTCGTGAAGGATTACATTTCCACCTGGAATCTTTAACGAGGTCTCACAGCTTCGTGAAGGATTCCAGACAGGATAATGTGTGTGTGGCTGTCTGTGGTCCCTGGCGTGGATTAATTTCCCGTAAACCACCACAGAGGGTATTCTTGGTCGAGAGGTTGTGGTTGGTCCCTTACGTGGTTCCCGCGAATACCAACACAACAATTTGGTCTGACGAGAGTTGCGACTGTTTTTTACGGCCATTGGAGTTTTCCCCCTTATTATTTTAACCTAGAGGCCGTAGAGCTCTTGATTTCTTGCTAAGTGGTCTTTGAGATGAATAATAAATGTGTCCCGGGCGACACTTTTCAGTGACGCATGGACTCCATTATACACTCCTACCTATGAATATGCATGATGTCGCCGGCTGATCGCCGTCTGCAAACTTAATCGCCATTCTCAAGGTAAAAGGGAAGACCTTCCGAGGAAGTAGAAGATAAAAAATATGTAGGCCATTGAGAGGCACCGCCTAGAGATGGATAAAAAGGAACATGTATTATGGTATGCATTAGGACTGGAGTCGGTTATATTGATTTTAAAATTCAAATTCAAAAGTCAGAAGTGAAAAAGCTTCGTAAATTGGGAAATGAAAGATTGAAGAAGCAAGGAGGACATAGTTACCAAGCTATCGCAAGCATAAAGCCCATCTGTTAGACGAGAATTTCACAGCTGTCAACTCAAATCTGGAATTAAGAAAGCACTTGGCAGTTATAGCACCATAGCATGGAAATTAATTAAAACAAGAGAAGCATAGGGAATAGAATATTTTAAAACAATATTAAAACTAAATAAAGACCAATATCGAACGAGGACTGAAAGTCTATAGGAAACTAAATGTGATAAGAAAGAAGTGATAAAATGTATGACACAGTTAAGCACACGATAGAGCGGTGAAGGCAGTCGTCGAGGGAAAAGTGAACAGGAACGAGTACAATGAAAGAGCTCGCTCAATGCTACTGTGCTACAACTCTCACAACTCTCTGGTGAGCTACAACAAACAAATAATGACCAAACATATGCAATAGTGAGAAATGGGTAAGTTTGAATGATGGATGGATTATTCGCAGGGCAGCCTGCGGTCTCCCAGTTCAACATGGTACGAGTACCCTAAAAATCATGCAGCTTGCCAGAAGCTAAGGGTGCAGCCGAGAGTGAATCAAAAGGCTGTACCGAAAGCCGAACGCGGGCCCTCCGATATGAGGGAGCCTAGCCCTCTACTCAGTGAGCCACTGAAAACACTCTTAGTGATATAAAATTTTTAAATTTTATTTTATAAGCGACATAATTTATCGCACGGTATCTTCAAGGAACAGTTATGCGACAGATTTGTTTCAAGAAAGTGTTCCGTAACTCTACAAATTGCGCGCAGATATAAATCTTTCCAAATTAAACGTATGGCGGTTTATAAATCGAATCAAGGTTTTCAAAAAGTATTTTCAATGGAAGGCTCTAATATTTGACGGAGGCAGTGATTTGGCAATCGTCATTTCATGCAGACATTTTTTAAAAGCAAACGTATGGGATTATTAAATCATTCGTTTGTGTAATCAACCGGGGTTATCGCGTGGGTAACGTCCTTGCTTGATAATGCAAAGGTCACTTGTTCGTATTGCCGTGAGTTCACATGAGTTCTTTGAACTATGGCGGCCTTGAGCAATCGTGGGTCTGTTTCTCAAATATCCAAGCCATTTTCAATTTCTTGTAGCTATCGCTCAAAGGTATAAGTTTCTTTTCAACGGGGAACATGATCAAAATGAGAGGCAAAAGGGAGCTCCAGGGGTCCGTCCCTCAAGCTACAAGTCTATTTTCAAGTTCTCATAAAACAGCGATAAACCCAAAGCAAATCGGACTCAAAGCACCACTCAGCTACCTAGAGCTCCGGGAGACTCAATTCTATGTTAAAAACTTTACATTATTAAAGACCACGCAATTTTACTTACACCATTGAAGAAATAATCTAAGTCCCGCACTATATCGTCAGGTTAGACCATTGTGGAATAATTTTAGAAATCCTGTGAAACCGACAGATTTCTTCGATAGGCTTCGTCTCTACGAGCGAGTCTTTCGATCCAACTACTACAACCAGCCTATGAAATCAGCTTCAATCTTTATGAAAGCAGCAAGTATTTTATTTGCCATTTTAACTGGTCCAAGGTCCTTGTCCTACGAAAGAGTGCACACCTTATGCAGAAAAAATGTAGGTTTTCTTTGCTAGAAGAGCTTTGTAGTGACTGGAAGTAAATGACGGCACTCCTTTGAATAAGTTAATTGATGGCTGTTGAATGAGTATGTGAGTTGTTGTTTAAACCGGCTTTTCTTTTAGACTTTTATGCCTTCACCGGTTGTGACTTGAATATATCTCTTGCTAACCATGAAAGCACTACTCTTTAAGTCCTACATTCACAACCAGAGTTTAAGGAATATTTACCACGCTCCAATGAGAAATTTAGCATATTTCCATTGGGTATGGTTATAGTTAATGATCTTTAGTATTGGTAAAAGTAATGATTTCTAGCTCCAGCATATCCGTTCGTTTCTCCCCCCACTCACTTTATTTTAGCTATCACTGGTAATGTACTTTTACCTACTCATGATTTTACTGTTTTTCCCTTTAAATGTTTAGAATTTATCTAGTGAATATCTCCTCCTCTGCCTTTAGAATAGTTGTATAAATTTTCTCGCTTCCTCCTTCATTCACTTTGTTCCCTCCCATCCCGTTAGTGTTTCAAAAAGTTGAAATAACTTCCTCACCCTTCTCTCTTTGCACATTGCCCTCTCCTCTTTCTTAGTTGCCATCCCATGCCTATTTATAATGGTGTTTTTCTATGATAGTCGTACTTGGCCTTTCGGCCATCTCTCACTGGATGCTGTGGAAGGTTGCTGGTGGTCTTCTGTGGACGTACTTGTGGCTAAGGTAATTTGGATTTAGGTTTGGGTGATATTTGTGGGGAGAAGGGCAAATTTAGGTCTTCTGTGAGTACTGTGTATTTCCTGGTCATATTCCTAAATGGTTTCTATTAGCGGCCTCCTCTCTCTTTGTTGTGGTTATTATTATATTCTATAATAACCAACACTTTCATCGCGGGTTTCCGTCACATCAGCCTTTCGAAAATTATCCAATAAAAATCTCCCTTCCCTCACCTTCCGAGTCTTCCTCAGAAAACTATTCGACTTATATTACGCTATGGCTTACCATAGTGTAATATAACTGATATCATCTTGAATACCTGATAATTTTCCATGAGTTTCCAGGGTCATCTTAACATACAAACCCTTATTTTCACGACGGTGTTTCTCTTCTATCTCTTCTTTTCTACCGTTTTTGATACCGATTTGCAAGAACTTCGAGTGACGAAGACCTCTGAAGGCCTTTTTCCGCTGACGGGCTTGACACACGCTCTAGTGAGCTGAATCTCGTCATTTCCAGGACTCATTTCCATAATATTTTCTATCATTGAACCATGGAATAAACAATTCAGGTGAATAAAAAGAGACGTTTCAGGCGTGATATGGTGGAATAACATGATTAATTAAAATTAGCAATTTTCCACAAAATAAAATTTTATCAATACGACCGGTTTCAATGCAACTACATCATCTTCTGATGATGTATATTCATTGAAGATGATGTAGTTGCATTGAAACCGGTCGTATTAATAAAATTTTATTTTGTGAAAAATTGCTAATTTTAATTAATAAATTCAGGTGAATTATCATATCCTTTCTTAAAAGTGTTTTTGACCTTTTTTCCCTTACAAACTATGCAATTTATAACAATGTCGAAGCCAATCCCATAAATTTTGGTATTTCTTCACTTGGTTTGTGCTACTGCTGGTAAATTTCACTGAGCTCCCTCTTACATCGTTTGATTTTCAAATTTTAAGTTTTACTTCGTAACCGTTCAATAGTGATCTCAATCTGCAACTCTTCTCCCTTGGGAAGCTGGGTAGTTAGCAATCTTCTTCGCTTGACTGCATAGCTGGCTAACTTACGCCAGATCCTATCCCAAATTTGTAAACAGAATGAGGTCCTTTTCAATCCCGAAGTCGCGTATACCAGTTTATACATGTATGACGGTGGCGATGACGTAATGAGATAAGTCAATGCTGTTTTCTCGGATGCTGGTCGACAACTTTCGTCGAGATGAGGTTTCCGAGGTCTGGTCGGAGATAGTGGAGTTTTATGGCGAGATTCAATGCGGCAAAGGTTCACTAAGTTCGAAATGTTCATCTTTATCCTGACTTCTTGGGAATTCCCTCTTCATTCAATACCATTGCGTGAAATTATAAGTTTTTAAGAAACGAGTACAGGTGAACGGGGACAGTTGCTGTTGAATTCTCATTTGCATAATCGTTTGGTATATCATTCAGGCAGGTAGGTTATAGAAGAGGAGTTGAGGCAGAAAGCTCGAGAGAGTCACATCCCTCATCAAAACCTTTAAACTAGCCTTCATTTGGAGAGCTGATTTTGTTTTTCAAATGTGTAGAAGACTTCTTGTATAAAAATCGCAACAGAAAACGACATTGTCACTACTCAATTCACATGGAATTAATTACAGAATTCGGAAATACATAAAAAAAATTAATGATTTTAAAAAGCAGTATCGTAATTGCCATAATCTAAGGTAATACTCGCTCCACAGTCTGGTTTAGGGGTTACATTTTCAAACGCAATTGACATGATTTGACGCTATTAGCGGAAACCTAGTTTTGACTGTCAAAAATGTCAAATATTTTTATAATTTCGAATTTCCATAAATTATTGAATAAAATGTCAATCACTTAGAAGTAAGTTAATTGGGAAGAAACGATTTTTAAATAGCCAAAAAGACCACGGTAACCCATCGATTCATGTCCTCCATTTTCAGTAAGGCCCATAGTCACATCCATTATTACCTATGGCGGATAACCTGTTTATATAGAATTATATAGATAAGCAATATGATATGGATTTGAAAAATTGTAATAGTAAATTCTCATACAGTGTAAACGGCCATTAGCAAAAGCACTGTGCTGCATAAGTTACTATGTAAGTGAACTTGCGATTGCTGGGATACACACCTTTATTTTGTATTTTTATTTTCCTTAATGCTTCGTCATCTCAACCATCAACCTGAAGTTTGATCTTTTTTGGTTAAGACAGGAAAGAAGTAATTTTTTAACAATTTATTAAGAATTTAATGTTAACCAGTTTTACACCTTTTATAAACAATGTTAAATTCATGCAACCTGTCTTCCTATTAATAAAAAATTTCTAGCTATAGCTATATATGCCACATATGATTTGATGAGGGTATGGTTTTGAAGACAGGATGCCAAAAAATTGCTGCCTCTCACACTCAAGATTCATGGAATAAAGGGATAGTTAAGTATCATCTGATGGAGTGTGCTTCATTTATTGGATATATATTACTTTGTAACAGTTTTGCCAACAAGCATTGATGTGACCTGGTCTCCCTATAAGATGGTACTCTTGATTGAAAAAAATATGAGTGGCTCTCCCCTAATCACATGCAGTTGGCCAGTGCAATATAGGCACTGCAGGTGTGGATAATACAAATAGAAGAAAGAGAGATGGAAAGAATACACAAGGATCTATATAGAAAGGATATAAGGCCATCAAGTTTAGCCATAGAAAGAGAATAGGATGTTTCTGAGAATAATAGCCTAGGTGCACTCATATTTGATTGCAAGATAGAAAAGGCCTTAAAGGAAATTGATGGAAAGGTAATTGATATCAGATAAGACTGTGGTAAGAGATGATATCTCTGCAACTTTACTTTCTCAGACTACTCAGGTGCATCAGGAGGATGAAGCCAGGATGGGCAGTGCTAAGCAGGGGAGTAATACCAATATTAACAATTCTTTTTAATCTATATGTAGAGATAACGGTAAGGGAGGCTTGAGAAAGGTTGGAGAAACGAGTGAAAGTATGGAGGGAAGCAATAAAATTAGTTAAATTTGTGGATAATCCAGCCCTATTAGGTCAGTCAGAAAGGTGCTTCATGCCATAATGTCATCATCACTGGAGGAGCTTCAATCACTTATGTGTTGTGGGCACATACAGAATAACCTGTTGGAAAGGCATGAAACTAAGCTAAACACTGAACAATTTTCAGATTCACCCAGTGCTGATTTAATTTTTTGGTTTTATTTTGTTTATTGGCTATGATACAAATGGTTCTTAGTCAGATTTTGAAGTATAGTAGTATGGGTATTAATTAATCGGTCTTTCACAGGAATATATTGCTATAGAGATTAAATAATTTGATGATAGTTTTTTTCTTCTTAAAAAGTGCTAATGAGTGCAAATTTAACCCTTATGTTATCCATCTTTTTGCTAGTAGATCATCTTGGATAAGAAGAGAAGACTGAAGAAGAGACTAAGTCACATAGTATATGCAAAAAGAAATAATATTTATGTGTTTAAAATGTAATTTCCTTAATATGGATTATTTAATGAAATAATCCATAATACATATTCCTTATTGAATTATTATGGTTATTGGTAGATAACTAACATTTAAAGAACTCTTAATCAAATATGTTTCATGCTTGGTATGGATTCCTCTTCCTGCACACGCCCTATTGATTGCTTATGGAGTGCCATGTAGATAATATAGATGTAGATTTAAAATGAAGAGTGCATATTATTTTAATCTTCTCATCCCATTATTTTTATGTAATTAATTTTTATAATTTTTTCAATAAATGTATAAATTATATATATATATATATATATATATATATATATATAAATAAATACATATATATATATATATATAAATAGACAAGTCGACACAAACACAGAAACACATAAAAAAGGGACTCACTGGGTCTCGAATTTTTGGTGGTGCAATCACCTTTCTCAAGAGGAGTTGGGAACAGAACTCAATATATATATATATATATATTGAGAGAAAGAGATATATATATATATATATATATATATATATATATATATATATATATATATATATACATATATATTTATATTGATGATGCAGAAGTACTCACGAGAGCAATATAACTTTTTGATGGCACAACAGAACACAGAATAAAACAGATAACACATAAAAGAACACTCACATTGTAGATTATTTGAGCTTTCAGCCTACTCTGAGGCCTTCTTCTGAGTCTGACCTGAAGAAAGCCTCGGAGTAGGCCGAAAGCTCAAATAATCTACAATGTGATTGTTCTTTTACTTGTTATCTGTTTTATTCTGTGTTCTATTGTGCCATCCAAAAGTTTTATAGAAATATGAATATTAAAATTTTTGGATAGAGAACTGACATCCTTCCATCACATGGGGTTGCAAATCCTTCGACAATTTTTGCAAGCATGCATGTTTCTTAATAGTTGGATTCAGTGTAGAGTTGAACTCATATTATTTTTAATTGATTGCTATATAGTATTTCCTTCAAAAATTTATATACATATTTTACGTTAATATTATGACTGCTGAATACCTATTTTTTTGTCTAAAATGTGTTAAGTAAAAGGGACTATTCTTAATACACGGAATATTTAATTTGGTGGACTATTTAGGGTCTAAAACTATTTTAAATTATATTTTTGTGTGAAATTGTGAAAAATTTGCACGATTGACAATAAATATTACCGTTATATCATCCATAACCACTTTTTTTACTTATCATAAGTGACCACATCTATTTATGTGGCAAAACTCTTTGGATCCTTAACCTATCTTTGAGGAAAGAGGATCAGCATAAGTTTTGAGGTGTGGAAACTTAGAAGTTTAGGTAAACTAAGTTAGGAAGAGAAGGAGGATTACAACAGAGTTTTCAACAAGGTGAGTAAGGATAGAAAGTCAGTAAGAGGCATTTAAAGGCAGAAAATATGAGTAGAGGAAAATTTGTTAAATGTCATTGAGAGACAGTTTAATAATGATGGCCATGATAAAAGGGCAAAAATCAGGCCAGATATTGGAAGAAGGTGAACAGGCTTTTTAGTGAGGTTGTTTTGAGAGAGTGTACCACACATACCATTTCATTTTGCTTCCTTAGAATAATTTTTCTCCTATCTACACCTATCATGTTGATCTGTACCATGATTTCCTGTAATATTTTCTTAACATCCATACTTGACATCCCTATCATCAATATCAACCTTGTGAAACTTCTTTGCCTAACAAAATTATATATTTCATGATCCTACAACTTTGAACATCTTGGTCAAAACCATATCCAAGATAGGTGAACTGTTCATAAAGTTTCCGCTTTTGCTTAACTATTTTGGTGTTTAAATTAGCTTTTCTCTTTCTCAAAATCTCATAATCTTTTTTTGTTTACTCATATCATTTTCAAACCTGATACACTGATTTTATTGTGCACTCAGCCAAGAATGTAACTTTTCTGACTGAGCATGATCATCCACGTGCATAACTCATTTGATGAGTTTCTCACCAACTTTCATTCCTATATCAAGTTCTGCCCATGTTACATTTACTATTTCCTCCAAGTATACATTGAAAAGCATGGGTGGCAATGAGAACCCCTATCTCACCCATCTATTTAATGCAGCCCATTCCATAAGAGAAATCTGAGACATTTACAGGGTACAGATAAGTTTTCTACCATTCCAATTTGGTTTTATCATTTGTAACACATTCATTTTTTCTATCCAGTTTAATCTATTGGACACCTTAAAATGTACAAAAAACAAAAAATACATCCTGATTGTAATCTATGTTTCCCTTGATTATTGATCTCAATTCCGCCATGGCATCACCCATGCCTTCTCCTTCCTGAACCAAAACTGATCATTCATTACATTATCATTTGCCCTTATCACCAATCTTTTATTGATTACCCTAAGGATCACTTTTTGCTTGCAAAATCAAACTTAATGTGTTAAAGTACTACCATACCTTTCTGTTGTTTTTTTGATAGGAAAAAAACAATAATTTAATGAGATTTAGACATTTGATAAGATAATCAGGTAAGGTACTTTGAGTTATGAAAATATCTTTGAATTGATGGTGTTTTTTCAAATTTATTTCAACATCTCCACAACTGTTAACAATTTGAATTTTTTTCATGACACACAATTTCAATGAAAAAATTGTTCATAATGGTGCCGGGAAAATGACAGTGAAGGCAAATAGTAAGATATCAAATTAATTAATTGAATAGGGCTAGTTTGTATCCCAGCATATACATACATATGTTGATCTCAATTTATTCACAACATGAGATGATGGTGGCTTCAAGGAGTACCTCCCATAATCATTCTGACCTGGCACCACACCCCAATGATATTCAGGGTTGTTTTTTATTCATTCACAAATGTGCTGCTAAAATTGGTGAGTGTCTTTAATATATGAGTATACAGTATACACACATGCTTTATAGCAAAAAAGACTGACACCTGGATTTATATGCCAGAAAATCTGGTTAATAATGGAGAAACAAGAAAAAATATCAGGTCTCGGTAATCATATATAAATGGATTAGATAATAATTTAGCCTGATGAAGCTAGTATGTGTATGAAAGTAAGTAATCAGCCAGGCAAATGGAATTTGGCGAAATAATCAGTAATTGGTAATGAATCAATTTGTTTATTAGGGCATGTATCATCTAAACTAAATAATGTCTATGACTTTTAATACCCTGCTAGAAATGCTCTTGTAAATGACTAGAGAAATGTAATACCATGATATGCATTGTAATACTTGATGAATATTATTACTTTCTTTTTTGCAAATAAACTCTTTGATCAGTTGTAGCAATTGATTGACATATTGCTATTTTCATTGCCATCTGGATGGTAGGTAGGCTTCTCACAACTGGTTATAAATGCCAAAACACCTATACTTCTTGCTTCAATTATTGAAATTATATCAGATCAATACTCTATTCCCATTCATTTTAGTCCTGAAGTGGAATTGGCTTGAGTGTTTTGATATGATGTGATTTAAACTTGATCTGTTCACATCAGATATTTAAAATTTTATTTAGACTTGGTTTAAATGGGATTGGACTGGAATTTCCCCTTAATATTTGGTTCAGACGTGATATGGTCATGTTTGAAATGTTTTAGATGCATGATGAATAACAGAATTCCTACAAACTTCAGAATCATTCATTTAGGGTCCCTTGAACCTCCTTGAGATCTTCGAGAACTTAGGATAAATTTTTCTCAGGGACTTACTGAGAGATCTTGCAACTCCCCAGGACTCATTGGATTCATCATGAGGGCTCATTATAGTACCTTTTGAGCTTTGAGGATTCTTGGTGCCCCTAAAATCCCCATGAGTCACCATGACTCATGATGTTCATAGGTAAAATTTCTTCGCACCAGCAACACACCATTGTTAAAACTGTACTCTACCATAATTCTTTTCTGTTTCCAATACTTTCAAGGCCTCTTGCAACATCTTGCTATAATCTTCCATGGGTCCCTAGTAGGATGAGTAAAAGTATTTTTCAGTAATAGGACAGAAGGAACAGGGTTTGGAAAGTTTACTTTTTTATTTGAGTGTAGCAAGGTAATCAATATCTCACTTCTTCATTTGAATTATATTCGTAAAAAATATATATTATTTTACACATAGAAATTTTTAATTGCAAAGAGGATAGGAAAATACATAGAAGATATATATATACATATATATATATATATATATATATATATATATATATATATATATATATATATATATATTTATTTCAATATATAGACACACTAAAAAATTATGAACCTAATTAGTATAATACAATGCAACAAGTACTGTGCAATATACCATATACCATATACCATATGGAGATACAAATTTTTCAAAACATATTTGACAAAAATATTGACTTAGTTAATAATGCATATAACAGAAAAATTAATTACTCTTATTTTTTCATTAAAATTGTGTTTAAAATTTTTCCCATATGACATGTAATTTTGTTGCACTTACACGTATATTGATTGCAATCATTGTGAAAAATTTTTTCTGAATGTTTTCTTGAATTTTCGTTGAAAGATCAGAAGGTAAGTAATTGGTGCATATTTTTCATGCATAGGTAATGAAAATATTAGATTCAGTGCTACAGTAGTATTCTTCCATTTTTTGTTTGAATTTCAAAGTTACCTGCAATGGAGAGGTTTTTTTGATATTTTCATACTTGGTGTTCATTATTATGTTTTCTTGGTGAATGTGTGCCATTGCACTACACATGCCTTCTATTTGTAGGAAGCAAGCAGCATATCAAATGAGCTATTTTAGAATGTATATTTGGGATTATATTATTGGAAGTGGCCTTTGGATATTAGCAGGCCTTAAGTTTGGTTGCTGAATGCAAGTCAAAATCTACCAAAACTCAATGATAGATTGGTGTGACCATTAGCAGATGTTGTAGGTACTGCAAAAGTTGGGTAATTCATAGGGTATGTGAAGCAAAAATTCTTGCATACCCTTGCACATTATTCAATAATCCCATGAATGCCAAGGATGACCAAAGGCATTATGAGTGATTTAGGTTAAAAATGACTGGCCATTGAATAGTTGTGCATTACATGTTTTCTTGAACAATTATTTCATGTGTTTGTACTTTGTGAAAAACCAAGTTGTGAATGGATAGGAACAAGTCTATGAATAATATGATTTTGAGATAAATCAATACCCCATATGAATGTGAGACAAAATGCAATGTATATAATGAATATGCAATTGGTGGAAACTATTTGGTCAGTGTGATCACAAGTTTACAATAGCATTTATGACAATTAGGATACAGGTTTGGTTCTGAATCAAAGTGACCTATTGGACTTATATGAGCATTTAAGGTTACTGTCTCCATGAATTCTGTAAGTAACATCAAAGTTGAGACTTGAAGAGTTGTCACTATAGGTTAACTTACCAGGTTGGTGAGAATGTAATCATTTAGAATGAATCCTGGAGAAAATTGAGAGGAGTCATGAGCGATTCTGATACTGGTAAAATATTAAAGTAATATTAGGAGAGATGAAAGAGTGAATTTATGTAAATATAATTACCTTTGAAAATGTGGTAGGGTCATTTAGTAAATTGTAGGGAATGAAAATGATGATGATTCATTATGAGTGTTCATGGAAAAAAATTTGTCTCAAATAAACATTTTAATTTTAAACCACATTATTAGTGCACATGTCAAATATTTGATTTCAGAGACATGTTCATTTAATTGTAGTATGGGAGAGAGAGAAATCAGCAATGAAGGGCATAAGAGTGATTAGGGTGTGGAATGTAAAATGGACCGCACATGCTTTTGTCATCAGTACAAGTGGAGAAAGTGAGTAGCAATTAGCTAATTTGTATGCAAAATCAGCTGAGAGTAAATTTTGAAAACCTAAAAATAAAACCATAAGGATGTAGTACTCATCTATTCCTAAAGATAATCTGACATTGACTTGGACCCAGTGGGGCAAATATAGTAAGATTCAAAATTTAAGTGATGTTTTGGAGAGCTCAAAAAGGTGCTCATTGAATACTATTAAAACATCCATGGAAATTTTGTGGTTGATAATTGAAATGAATATGTGAATGTGAGAGGTGGGTGATATGATATAAATCAAACACATATGATAGCAAATAAAAGGGCATGTATGTTGATCCATGCACCTAAATCTGAAGACTACCACCTGACCACTGCCTGACTAGTGCCTGATATTTACAAAATATATATGTAAAATATTTGATGAAAGAAACTAAGGAAGGAATGCAAATGGTAAATAAGGAAAACATTTGAAGTTATTTTGAGGAAATAATTTGTATAGGCAATGATAACAAATGGAAAGGCATGGAGAGGGCGAAGAACTGAGATTATATAGTAAGAGTAATGAGGGTAACAAGAGTAATAATAAGAGTAATGAGATTCTCTGGCATGAACACAAAGTTAGTGAGTTTTGAGGGAGTAAAGATTGATATGATATTATAGTGTGTTTTATACAAGTATGGAGATATAGCAGGGGAGGAGAATGTACCCAGAGAACCTCGGGTAGATATACTTAGAGGTAGATAGAAGTGAGATTAAATTAGCTGTAGGAAATAAAAGAAGTGGGAAATATGTGCGATTAGATGGTCTATTTAGCAAAATATTGAAGTGAGGAGAGGTTGATAAGGTCTTTTGACTTTTTTTAACATATGATTGCAAATTAAAGTTGTACTTTGTGTGTGTGAGAATACAAAAAAAAAGTATTTGTGTAGAAAGAATGTAGAGTAAGATGGAATTAAAGAAATATGGGGCAATTATATAAAAATATGAGCATACCAGGGAATTAATTAAATAAAGTATTGACTGAATGAGTATGGAATGTAACTTTTGGGCTAAAATTGAGCAGATCAATAATGTGCAATGAATTTTATACCTGGTAGGGGTATAGAGGCCCCTTTATAAAGGTATGTATATAAGGCATCTATATATCCCGGAGAAGGAAATATTTTTACTTTCGTGATCTGCTCAAAAACCGCCTTCACCACATGTCCTGTGTTCGCCTTTTATGTGTTTTCCTATCTCCTTTCCTTATACCTATATATATATATATATATATATATATATATATATATATATATATATGTATGTATGTATAGGGAGAGAGAGAGAGAGAGAGAAAGAATATATATATATATATTTTTTTTTTCAAAGGATTACTTAAAAAAACTGCGAGAGCTGCCGCTTAAGAGGACGCCTCGATAACTCAATTGGTTAAATCACTCGACCGGGTCCAAAACCCGGTCAAGGGGTGTGATTTTTTTGCATTTTAAATGTGCTGCATTTTGCATGCACATTAGCGGATGACTCATTTTAAGTAACTGTCGCAAAATCTTCTACAGTTCATTGAACTCGTCAAAAGGAAAATATAAATGTGTTTAAACGTTGGCTTTACCCAGTGAACTGTGAGGTAAACGCGCACGCTTACGATTGTACCTTTAAATGTACGGCATTTCGTCATCATTTTTTGTTACTTTAAACCTTTTGAATTCAATGAGGAACTTTGGTAGCGTGATTACTAGAAGCCCTCAGACAGTAATGGGAAAGTTTCGGTGCGAATCCCGTTAAATGCAAGTAATTTTGATAATAAGAAAATCCTGTTTTTTTTCATTTAGAAGTATAGAATTTTCGATTCCAATTCATCGTGTACTTTAGAAATGTAAGGATATTTAAATTGAAAATAATGGTCATTTATTTGATAATAAGGAGTTGAATAGATGAATGGATTTTTGGGTCTAATCTTGGGTAATTACAGGTTTCCCAGAAATCGTTTAATAAAAATTTATGGCAATTAGTGTAGGAAAATTCAACAGTCTTAATTATCCAGGAAGATCAAATTTTATTATACAAATATTAGTATTCATCTAACACTACATAAATACTGGATAGAGTATTTTGCACATACTTATTATTTTTATTATTAAGTAATCTATCGGTAAAGGTAGGTTTTGGATGGACAAAACTACCAATAAATATTTTGTGACCCCTAACAAATACAATCCAGCAACCTACTCTACATCAGGTCTCTCTTCATCGCTGTGTACTTCTTACTCCCTTCATCCCGTCCAACATCCCTATCCTGTTCCTGCCCTTTCCTCGTTCACCTGTCCCGTTACTTCCATTTTCCTCGTTTGCCTAACATTCTCCCAACTATTACAGTCTTCAACATCCCACTGCCGATGAATACGCCCTTCATCCATTTTTCCTGTCTCCATAGGATTTCTCCGAACAAAGCTCTCTCCTCCCCACCATTACTAGAACTTCCTCATTTGTTTTCCTTTCGGTCCATTTCACCATCTCCATTCTTCTCCACACCCACATTTCAAAAGCCTCCAATGTACTTCTATCATCTTGCTTCAATGACCACGTTTCCGCGCCGTACATAACTACGCTCCATATCAAAGTTTAACGAATTTTTTGCTTAACATCCTTACTCCCTGTCATCAACTCCCTCCTCTTGTGAAAGCCTCTTTTCCTAGCGCAATTCTTCCCCATACGTTCCTACTGCGTACTTTGATGGTGTTGTTCCAAAACACTTCCGAGGTACGTAAACTGTTCTACCTGCTCTATTTTTTCCCCTCCTATTTTAATGTTTAGCTTAGCCTTTTTCTTTCTGAAAAATCGAATAACCTTTGTTTTATTAATATTGATTTACATTCCATATCTATCGCACTTAACCTTCAATTCACTCAGCAATGCTTGCGGCCCCTTGGCTGACTGAGAAACTAATTCTTGGTCATCAACAAACCTAACCGATTTTATGAATTCCCCTCCGGCTTTCATTTCTACCTCCAGTCCTTCCCATGCCTCTTTAATCATTTCCTCCAGAAATGCGTTGATTTAACCTTGCTGTATAGCGCATCAATTTCACCCTTCCTCTGCAAACTTTCATATCATCGTGCTGTTTCTTTCACCATGCAACTTTTTCTTTATTTTTTACACGTCTCAATTTATTATTTAACTGTTTGTACATAGTTAGTTAGTTTTGTTGGGGAGGCGACCGAGCTAAGGTCATTTGCGACACCATTAGGGATGGGTGGGAAAGGAAGGGTCGAGAGAAAACCGGCGTCAGCATCGGCCTACCTTTGTCGGAAGGCACTAAGGGTACCGCAGTACTGTCCCATCTTACAGAAGTCGTAGTCACTCAGTGCTCTCCACAAAGCACTTCAAGTAGGGATCGGGATACCACTGAAAAATATTTGTTGTCTCCCGGATTTGAACCCGGGCCTTCGTGGTGGGAAGCCTGTACGTTAGCCTCCGCACCATCCCGATCCCCTCTTTGTACTTTAAATTGCCAAACTCTGTGTTTACATTCTTCCATTTTCTTCTCTCATATATCTTTCTAATCATCTCATTCATGATCCAAGGTTTCCTTGTCCTTTTCCCATCAACGGTTCCTATAGTTTCTTGTGTGGCTTTTGATATCTTTTTCTTAATACATTCCCACTTTTATTCAATAGTACTCAGCTCTTTACCGTCTTCCATAATTTTCTCTACAGACTGCTGATACCTCTTCCTAGTCAAAGCTTCTATATGCCTTTTCCTAACCTGCCACCTCTGCCTTAACCTTTTGAAACGGATGCTTCACTTCATAACAACTAGTAAATTGTGGTCAAAGTCCGCAACCGCTCACGGGAAGCTGTGGGAATCGATTACACTGTTTCTGAATGTGTGGATAACCATAAT
Source organism: Hetaerina titia (assembly GCA_037158775.1). Taxonomy (NCBI): domain Eukaryota; kingdom Metazoa; phylum Arthropoda; class Insecta; order Odonata; family Calopterygidae; genus Hetaerina; species Hetaerina titia. The sequence goes on along the minus strand of CM073779.1, from coordinate 52,231,206 downwards.
ATAATCTAACTGATATATTTCTGAGTCACCTAGGATTTTCCATGTTCCCTACGCCTTTATGATGTATAAACCAAGTGTTGGTGAGGACTAACCCCTGTCTCCTGCAGAAATCAATTGCTTTGTCCCCTCGGTGTTCCTTTGTACCTAAACCGTAGTCCGCCACCTCATCACCATTTCTTCATTCGTCTACCGTCGTATTCCTGTCCCCCCATCACTAACAAATGTTTCCCTGCAGGGACACGCGATTATTTCCTCTAACTTATCGTATATCCTACCGACTTCTTCCTCCATATGATTGCTCCGTGGCATGTTTACAAAATAAGAGCCTGAATTTGAGCCATCTTGCTGCGTAACAAGTTTGGGCAACCTTCAAGATAGCGTCTTCCCTTAATATTAAAACTTAGGCGCCTAACTGATGAATTCGGAAAGAGCTCTAGGAAGGGCGGTCCGAGAGGGTCTGCCGGCTGGACTTTGGCCATTGGGGACATAAGTCCTGGTGACTCCCCTTGGCCGTATATTATTATTATTAGTATTACATTTTAAATACAACTCCATCAGCGCTGTGGGATTTAAATACGGGTGAAATTTTAATCATTAAGGAGTAATGTTATTTCTAGAAGCTCACAAAGGGTGAAATATATTTCGATTTATTTGTATGCTAATCGCTATATACCGCAAATTGTCTTGAAAACTTTAATATGGAAATCACCACATGGAAATCCATATGGCACGGCGAAGCGTCCGTATACATGTCTATTGCGGATATTACCCTTGGCAGGAACATCTATTTCCCAAAGGTGCTACTTTCAGAAGCCGAAGACGGATATTGTTATCACGGGTAACCACTTGAGATATCAGGAAGGTTGATAGGTGGAGTAACAACGCTACCTACGAGGGGTATCTGACTACTTTTGGTGCATCAGTTTGCTGAATTCTCTGGAATATTGGCGTTACCTGTTGCACTCGGTTAATTACCTTCTTGAAGAGACAGGTTGATAATTATGTCGCATCAATACAATCTCCTAAATATTTCTATTAGAAATTAGAATAGATGTAGATATATCTAATGATATCCCAAACACATGAACTAAATTTTTAAAAATAACGTATAGAGGTATTTTATGGACACCGTAAATGAGCCAGTCGCCACGGTAGCAGATTATTTAGACTTTAAAATTTGTTTTCATCAACAAGGCCACATCTGTGGCTCATTTTTTCATGTAAATAGCAGCTGTGGGTTTCCCGTAGATAACCAAGTGAAAGCGTAGTGCTCCCCGTCGTATCTTAAACCGTAGTATTTTCAGTGGCGGATGTGAATTTGTATTAATGGAATACACACGTTAGACCTAGTTTAATTAGCCTTGCGTTACGTGGTTCTCCGGCTGGCTTCACGCCGGACTAAATAGAGAGAATTTCGGTTTCTTATAAGTTCCATTCCATGGGGGCAGGTCTTGTATAATCCATATTTGTTGCCCGGCTTTGGTGTTACGAAATAGTTAAAAGATGGCCGAGAGATCAGGATTATTTCTTAATTTTGTAGCAGTGGTAGTTTTAGGGGAGGTGACCAAGAGCTGAGAACATTAGCGCCTTTTGAGATGGATGAATAAGAAGGAAGAGTGGGGAAAAACCCGGCGTCGGCATTAGCCTATTCTAAACGAAAGATGTCAAGGGGTCTAAGTTTAATATCGTGCGACGGACGGCGAAGGTAACAAAAAGTTCTCTCCAAAATACACCTCAAGTACAGATTGGGATACCACTGAAAAAGGTCCAACGCCTCTGGGATTTGAACCCAGGTCCTCTGGGTGGGAAGCAAGTATGTTAGCCACCGCACCATTCCAAATTCCATTTTGTAGTAACTGGGGACTCTTCGGCTACACAAAATAAGAAACTTGTGGGGCGGGGTTACGACACTCCAACATGGGATATAGACTCTTCTATCAGAGTTTTCAGCAGTCAATCGCCAGTCAAAAAGCTGTATCCTTCTTTCCTACCAAGCCTTTATTTGATTTCTGATCATAAACCCCTTCTCTCTCGTTTTCCTCCTCCTTGCATTCTATGTTTTTCCATTCCATTTATTTAATCTTATTTATTCTCCTTTCAATCTAGGCCTATCATTTTGTTTCAGCAATCATGTCTCCGCGCCGAGCAAAATCTTATAAATGTATTCACTAATCAATTTATAATATCCTTACTGAACACATGTCATGACTTTTTTATCATTTCCTCCACTTATACGATAAAAAGAGGGGTGATGATGAAGACTCCTACCTTATATCTCTTACTCTTCATTCACTCTTAATTCACCAAGCACAACAACGGACGCATGTGCATCACGGAGCAATGTGAGTCATTATTATCTTTCTTTGCCATTCAGTCTTATGTTACGGATAGGTTGCTTATCCTTCAAAGTTATTCTTATGAATAAATGAATTATGCTCATTTCTCTCTATCAGAGACCTTCTCAGTTCTACAAAACAAACGAGAAACTTATATTCTTTTCCATACCTATCACACTAATTTTTCAATGTGCTCAGCAAAGACTGTAACTCTCGACTGAGTGAGCTTGATCGTAACTTAATTTGATGATTTATTTTTTATTTATTATTATTATATATTTAGATTTATTTATATTTATTATATATATTTATGATGCGTAATTTAATTTGATCTCCACCAACCTATTTCCATCATCTTCCTTGAGGCATTTACAGCGGACAGACTCCAATCTGCTACTACAGGAGTATATTGGAGAGGTTGAAATCTTTTACAACACATTCATTAATTCTATCCAGTTTAATCTATTGGACACCTTAAAATGTTCAAAACAGAAAAACTATATTCTAATTGTATTCTATGCTCCCCTTGACCTCATTATTGACCTCCGTCGTCCTCGCCTGTCAACCCAGAGGTCACGGGTTCGATTCCAGTCTAGGATGGTTTTTTCTCCACCTAAGGCTTGGGCGTTTGTGAATGTCTTTGAGATAATATGTAGGGTTTAGGTGTAAGAAAGGATATTAAGTGTCAATCTCGCTCGTGTCCCAGCAAAAAAGTCGTTAAATAAATAAAATGAGAAGAGATTATCATTGAAAATGTCTACCGAAGTAGTCTGGCAGCCTATATGCTGGATATTAATAGGACCGATAAATGAGAAACGAGAAGTATGCCTATGAGTAAAAGAGGAAAAGCCCGTATGTCATACATTACGGAAGTGAAGAACCAATTAGATTGGACACATTTTGAGAAAATGGGTTTCTTATGAATATATTAGAGTAAAAATGAAAATGGAAGAGCCCACTAAGAAGATCGATTGAAACATCAATACGGTAATTAAAGAGAGCAAATTTAAGAGGGTAAAAGTGAATTAACTGGAAAGGAAATGAAGCTTGGAGCCAAACGGTTTACCGGTTAAAATGCTAAATATATGTAAGAGGCTTTTTTTATTTGGAATATTCTTGGATTAGTTGATTTTGGCATAAAATAAAGTCTGAAAATGAGAATTATTCGTTTTATCCTTTTTATTTAATTGGTAATTTCAAATAATGCTGATTATGTATGAGTATCCTTGTGTATATGCAAAATGTCAAGCATTATTGACGTTTGGTTGCCTATACTTCAGGGATAAAACTGAACGCTACTCTCCGATCTATCTACAGGGTTCGTCCGGAAAATAAGTATGATGCTCATTGTCTTTTTTGACAAAAGGGGAGTCGTCCACTACGAATTTGTGCCTGAACGACAAACTGTAAATGCTGCATTTTACGTCCAAGTGCTCGACAGGCTTCGAAAACGAGTCGCCCGCGTCCGGCCAGCGATCAACCGTATGACAGACAACCTGAGCGACAATGCGCCGTCTCAAACCGCGCTTGTCGTGTCGGACTTCTTGGCCAAGCACGGCGTGGCTACGCTGCCGCACCCGCCCTACAGCCCGGACTTGGCACCACCGGACTTCTTTCTGTTCCCGAAGATAAAGAGGAGTTTAAAAGGAACGCGATACGGGACTTTGGACGCCGTCAAAGAGGCGTGACGACGTGTCTTCGAGAGGTTCCCGATGATGCCTTCGCGGGAGCGTTCCAGGAATGGGAACGCCGCTGGAACAAGTGTATCGACTCACAAGGGTCCTATTTTGAGGAATATTAGCTTAAGATATGTAAAAGTGTAATAAAATTTTTTTCCTGAGCTTAGTACACTTATTTTCCGGACGAACCCTGTATTTCAAATTCAAACATGTCATTTTCTATTATCAAAACATTTCACTGTTTTTCAGATAATAATGCTCTAACTTGAATCTAGATGTCTGTTTAAGTATTTTCCCTCCAATAACATTCATGGTTATGTGCTTGCTCATGAGTTAACATCTCGTACACATGACCATATACTCATATACTTATGGACTGCAGTGTACTTATGAATGAGTAGCTTAGTGGAGTGAATTCATAGATGACTAAAAAAATTATTGAAAAAATCATGGAAAGAAGATTAGTTAGTTAGATTAGGCTTGAAATTATATTAGGCTTAGTTAGTTAGGCTTGAAAAACCAACCTGTGTTGATTTATTGGATACTTTCTTGACAGGCACCTTTCTTTCCTTTAATTCCTTTACAGTTGCATGTAAATCAACGAGTAAGTCCGCTCGAAATCGAGTTAACCCAGGTTCCAAAACGTTGGCAGCGTCCAACAATTGTCGACAAAGTTGTTCTTTCCTCTTAAGTTTATCATTTGAAAGTTCTGTAATTCAGTAAATATATATTAATTATTTCAAAACAAATAGAACTAACATTTTTAAACATAATTATATTTTATATTTACGCAGGGTAAAGTGTGGGGAAGTGAAGTTTAATTATAGGAGCCATGGTCCAACCCACAATTTTCCTCACCTCTTTTCCTTTATTTATCTAAACATAAAATATTATTTGCAAGTAAAATATTTTGGTATTTATGACTGCCGTCTAAATTCTTTTAAGTAATTATATTGTAGTTATGGAGACAGAAACTCGATGATCATCGGTAAACTTAATCCAATTGCAGAGTAATAGAGCAATCAATTTATATAATCAAGTATTATTTCGATGTACATTCAATACCACATCAAATAATTACATTACGTATTTTGAACAATAATGGAAAGCGGGATAGGTTAAATTGAAACATATTCTGGAACATGAAAGGAATTACGAGTTATTTCAACAAAACTCATTATGAAACACCATAAATTTAATTCAAACTATATTAGCATAATGCCCTTCACTTAGTATAAACAACAGAAAACGGAACAAACAAACAAACAAAAACATTTATCTACAATTCAGCAGGAATTTTCCAAACAGTTTTATGAATTATATCAAAAATAGTGTAAATTAAACAGCAACAGAATAATATCACATCTTTGAGCACTATCAGATTACCAACTCGCAAAGGTTTCTGATTTTCCACAAAGTTTAATATGAGGTTTAAAAGGAAACATTTAGATAGGTGGGACTTCATTATATTAACCTAAAATAAATATGCTAAAATAAATTTATGCCAAAAACAATTTCATTTAAATATACATACACATACCTTTCGACAACATGATAGAACACAACAATATAAATATAGAACACCTAAAATAACACATTTGAGGAAGTTTCAGCTTTCGGCCTCCTCTGAAGACTTCTTTAGGTCAGATTGGAAGATTTCAGATGGAGGGAATGCGAGGGCTGGGGGGAGGTGCAGAGTATGATGGGAAGGGATCTAGTGGTGTCGGTTGAGCCGGGAAATTACAAAAGTACAGAAGTCTGATATGTACGTGTATTCGTGAGTTCTCACCGCTATACTGGTGGCTGAATCGAGTTGTGATTCTAGGATGTTTAGGGAGAAGGAAAGGTTGTGGGATTTTGTCTGTGAAGGAATAGGAAGTGAGAAGAAAAAGCGAGTGAGGCAGAATTACAGGAGTAACGGTGATTATTCATACGGAGGGACAAGGGAATCTGGGAACGGTTGAAGACCAATTTCTCGCATCTTCTTTGTAGGAAATTCTGCCGGAATTTCCATAAAATAGTGTCCCGCGCGCTTTAAGTGACTATGGAAATCTCGTTTTCTTTGGCGTTCCGGTAAAAAAACAATTAAAATGGCAATCATTGTGCCTCTAAGTGAATTAAACTTCATTTTCCTGTCAATTGATTTCCTTGCACCACTGGAGGCTATTACTCTGTATTATTGCGCGGCATATCAAACATATCACATTCATAGCAGTGTCATAGTACGATCACACTATCCTCGTTAATTACCGCAATTAATTTGCATCACTTTGCAATAAAAACAAGCTTGAATGAAATTCAGCCCAACAGTGTCATGTCGCATGTAGCATTTAGCCAACTAGTCACTTCGTCTCTTTTAATCAATTAAACAATTCACATTACTTCACAGGGTACCATAAGAACTATTAAAATATGCGTGGATGTCAGAACTGGGTAACCAACTAGGTTTATTGCGTCTACTACGCTAAGGATTGGCTCGTCTTGCTTGACCCCAGCGTGGAACACTAAGTATTGTACTAATGAATAGGATTTTTTCTCTTTATTGGATAAATTATTATGCTCGTATCCACTCATAAACTGTATGAATCATTCATAAGGGTCTGCGTGTTGATTGTGGCCATTTTGCTTGTTCGTGTGACAGAACCTCCGTGAGCAGAGTTTTAAACTTATAAACAAAAGATGATGTCAGCGGTGTTTCAGGTTTATTTGAATCAGTAACCGATTCGATAAAAACAATTATTATATTTACGCGTGAACTCCAACCGTAGAGATAAACCAAGTTTATTATCTCTTAACAGAAATGTACCGTTTTCAAGTTCTGGACCTCGGGGCTAAATACGAAAACAAAGAACGCCTTTGGAATAAATACATAATAAATGACTTTTGATTCTATTAGCGACTCATTCTGGCAGTTCAACAAAGTCACTAGGGACTACGCATAAGACTTACTATCTCAGATGTTTTAATATTTACGGAATATGTGAAAGATTTAAAGTGTATAGCGAACTTCCGGACGCCATACTTGAAGGACCAACCAGTGTCTGCGGTGCGAAAGAATTGAGCACGTCGCTTAATGCCCGTGCACCCACGAACATTATCCAACTTAGCTCCGAAATTTAGATCAATCTTTTTGCATGTATACTATTAAAAATTTATCTAAATTACTCTTTTTTTAAATTTTACTCTTTAAAAATTACTAAATTTTGCTTTGTTAAACATAATAATATGTAGTGTAACTATCCAAGTATGCTACTTGACGTTCCCTTGCAAGGTTACGTTCACTATAATAAAAGGTAAATACATCGTTATTACAAGTCCAACATGAATGATATTAGAAACAAACAATTGGCTTTCAATCAACAAAATACGTCAGCGAGCATATAGAGCATATTTAATGGTTAAAAAAGAAAATTAATGGATAGAAATCTTTGGAAATACGTTTTACTCTACGTAATTTTGAAAGATGTTTCTCTATTATATCTCGGCTCTTAATAACGAATTTCCATATGCGTGTATTGGAAAGATTTGCTCGAAATATTCTAATGGTCAGAAGACATGATATCAGGAGTCAAAAAGAGGGAGATACCATTATTATAAATTTGCGAGAAAGAGGAAGAACTGATAATACATTATTGTATGAAGAGTTAATTGTTTTTAGCGACAAATTTGAATTTTCTGAGACCAAACTCCGTAGTTAAGTGAGAACAAATAGGAATATTTCTTCTTTCACGGCAAGTAATTGGTTATTTACGAGAGAAAAACAAAAGCCAAAGATATTTTAAACACAGGGAGAGAGAAATTCAAGGTTCTGATTTTGACATAAAGAAATAATATTGTGAAAAACTAGTGAACTCCATAGCGACGGTTGTAGTTTTTGGGTGATTTTACAGTCGTTCCTTGCCACTTATTACACTTTAACTCCGATACTCACCTTTCATTGTAAATCCAGGGGTTTTTCCGTATATTTGATTCAAAGCGTACTTCACTTGAACAACGTGGTGATTCATGGGGTGAAGCTCCTTATGGTGTTTGGTTAAAAATTCTTCCAAGACCTCGGGATCCATCCTTACATCACTACTTTTCTTGCCATTTTCCGTCGATTTCCTATTTGCCTTGGACGCTCTCTCCAGGATTTCATTGTGTAGTCTGTCGTTCAGAATGTCAATCGTCGCAGAAGGGGTTTCTTTGTTACAGATCGTGCATTTCCATCGGGAATCATCCTCAAGAGGCTTTGTGGGTAGCATCAGGCCATCACATCCACCTATATGAGAGGATCAAAACGCTACAATTAATTTATCTCAAAAACAGACTGAAATTAAATGGGGCAAATACATTTATTATAACTAAATATGTAAGTTCCGCAAAAATCATTGACAATGGTTTATTCTAAAAGTTGAACCAGAAGTGAGAGCGACGGCGAGTTTCCTTTCCCTTGAACGTGTTTGAACTTTAATACTTTTATATAAATGCAGATAGATGTAATATGACTGACCGTAAGAAAAAAAGCGTTGGATCATATGTGAATTTAGTTCACTAATTGTATTTAAAAGGTAAAATAATACAAAAGAGATCCGATTATGTCTCCGTGATGAGAAGATATATTGTTGAAAATATTGGGATAGTATATTTAAAAACTACCTCGAATCTTTATGATGCAGTAGACTTCCTTCATATCATAAAAGTTGATGCAATTGAGCCCAGTGAGGAGAAAATCGCTCCAACGGCTCTATTCATACGATTTAGGAAGAAACAGAAATTTTAAATATTTTTGCGCTCTCTCTCAAGAGCAGCATCCCGCCTCTTAATCTTTCACTCATATTTAAGTAATGGCGGAAAATTTTAAACGACCTTGATAAAAATATGCCGGAGGGACACAGTGGATTTTTCCACAGAGATTTAATAAATAACTTGCTGGATCTACAAAAACTTCTCGAATGTCACCTAGGCTAATTAATTTATGAATGGAACATCAGCGGGTTAAGTGCAAAACGCGGAAGTGTGTAAACTCTCGTGATCCAAATGTGCATAATTTTATACAGTGGAATAATAATCCGGAAACACATGTGACACGAATGAAGATCAATCTGCAATATCGAGAGAGAAAGGCAAATGTGGTAATGGCAAGGGGGAATAAGTCTTAATCTCAAAATTGCATTATTATAATATCTGAGAGGTAGATATGTAGGTTGCAGCTGAAAACTTAGAATTAATGTCAAGTTTATTTGACAAAACTAAATATTTCTAAGATCCTGTTTTCCAATTTTAGCCAACCTCAATATTTATTTTCAAATCTATGCATGAAATCTATTCGCATATTTATTCTTACAATTGTAGTTATTTTCACATCAGTCAATCTTTTGCTTTCCAAATTATTCAACTCTAAAACATTAATTCAGAATAATAAGGTTATTCAATGAAACGTGACCACATAATCATTCGAACAAAATATCATCAAATACTCTTAATTCAATACCTTTTGTATTATTTATTTCAAACTCGTACAATTGCAACAAATCATCTAATCATACTCAATATTTTCATATACGTACTTAGCTTTCAACGAGACACAAAAAATTATCGCAGAAGCTTTGGTGTTAAAAAATAAAACACAAGTTGATATAGAAAAATAGCCTCCAATTTTTAAGTCTCATAGAATATCATGAATAATGCCAGACGAAGTGGTAGGCCCAGTATTCTGACCGATGAAATTGTTTCGCAAGTGGAACAAAAACTGCGATGGGATCGTCGATTGACAATTAATGGCCTGGCTGAACAATTTCCTCAACTTGGACGTACTACTGTCTACAATATTGTTACGGAAAACCTCGGATACTACACATTGCGTGCAAGGTGGGTACCGAAAATGCTCACCGACCACCACAAAGAGCAAAGAATGTCCAGTGGACGAGAGTTTTTGGGTCGTTGGGAACTCTTTAAGCCACCCACCGTACAGTCCTGACCTTACACCCAGCGACTACTTCCTCTTCTTGCACTTGAAACAGTGGTTCGGTGGACAACGTTTCGAAACCGAAGAGGAACTCAAGAATGGCGTTGTCGATTGGTTGAACCCTCAGGCGGCGAGTTTCTATGCAGAGGGGTTAAAGAAGCTGGTGCAGCGGTACGAAAAATGCTTAGAAGTGAACGGCGATTATGTAGATAAGTGAAGTAGGTTTGTAGCTAACTAAAAGTGCCAATAAAATGTGTTTCATATGAGTATATTTTTTCCTGTGGCCAAACGGGCCTTACTTTATGAACACGCCTCATACTTCAAGTATCTGATCGTACATAACTATTCTGACTAATATAATTTAAAAAAAATCCAATGTTCAATCTCCGAAGTTACAGAAAGATTTGATCGAATATTAAATCATTGTAAAATAAAGAGTAAACTCTAAAGCAAACATGTAAAAACTCTGCTGAGAATGTTTCCATAACGTTGACCTATTTTGTGTCAATGGCTGGGAAATTTTGGTGCCAACTTGTAATTTTAACGTAAATGAATATATCTACCGTTATTTACGAAATAGTTTCAAAATATATTTTCGTCAATATCTCTCCATAAAATTTATGAAATATCCCATCTAACGTTAACACTCTGGGCGCCATACGATTCTTAGTCCTCAAAAACTTTTCTTGTTTGATATTAAACGCAACTCGGACTGACCCATCCATCCCTTTGGCGAGTTATAGTTTCTAAGTGGCTGATCGGAAAATATAATTTGAGATACGAATAATTGATTGAGTGTAGACCTAACCGTTCTAAAGCGTTTTCAATAATTTCTTGGTTGAAATTAAAATCCTTCCTTCTCAAATCTTTCAAAACTACAAATATAATGCATGTCTCAATGTGTGACACGTAATAAATAAATTACGCACCAAGTTCTCTTCGCTTAATCTTATATGAATCATTAAGCTGTACTCTCCAATTTATTAACTACTATTATTGTGAGCTTAGACCACATTTTGTGTTTTCATACATAAATCTGCGCTTTTGACTACAGATAAAAATATTATGCATATTACTTGTATTACAAGCTCTCCTGTGGCAAAATTTTGTTAGATGATGGTCGAAGGCAAACAGCGTAATATTATTCAACGCAAAAGAATGCCAAATACTTCTTATTGGCCAGAAAACTCACATTTGACATCTTTTTTTGTGAGCACTTAGAATGCTGTCCAATGATTTTGATTTCGTTGGTCATACTATATATTAGACAACGGAAATAGCTGTCATACGAACTACTGATTGCTGAATTCATATTTTTTTACACAACCTATCAGATGCGGGAATTGAGAGAATTGTTTAACAATCCTGTTGTTCCCACTGTTATCGTAGGAATCGGATGTCCAGACCCTAGCCAGGATCGTCTTTTAAGCAATATTTCACACCTTGTTCCTGAGTTACAATTTTAAAAGAAAAGTTCATATTTCAATATGTTTGTGTTAAATTCCCAGCCCGAATTTGTGTATTTTTTGCTCTAAGTAAACCACTGACCACAATCCGGTTTTACGGAGTACAAATCGGAAATAATAAAACATATTTTTCTCTGTATATTTAAGCACGTATTAGTGTCTCTACCAAGAATTTTGTGGAAGTGAAATTAAGGCTATTCTTCCCAGAGAAGCATAGAGACAGTCAGCCTGATTTTTAAAACGCTAACAAAACCGTGACATGAATTGGGGAACAAATGCTTCCGTTGATGTTTGCGTGAGCACGCGAGAGAACCCTAACTCGCACCCACCCACCTTTGGCCGCGTGGAGACATCGCATGGCTCCGAAGTCCGTGGCGAGTTCCCTTGGGTCGCTACAGCGTTGACACTCACAGCAGAAGCACTTAGCCGCCTGGAGGTGGGCCCTCCGACGTTTGGTGGGCCACAGGCTCTGCGTGTAGGTGGCCGTCAGGATGTCGCCTTTCCGGACGGCGACCGTCGTGTACACGGCCATGGTCACCCGGCTCCAGGGAACCCCGTTGTTACCCTCCTCCGGGGGGGGGGTAGACGCCGCCGAGGGAGAGAAAGGTCACGCACGGTGAGGGGAGGGAGTGAAAAACTGAGTCTAGCCAACAAATCACGAAAAAATATACTAATTTACAAAGGAGAGATACTGCAAGAGGGTGTGTTCTGCAGTCCTCTTTAATGCAGAAACAGTAGTAATTAAGTATTACGGAGTGTGACCGACGGCCAAGGCTATCTGTACCATCAGGAATAGGTGTACTTGTTAGTAGAGATAGGATATTCTGGAAATGGTGGAGGGGTAAATATGTACCCTGTGCCGGCATATTTTTATTCTTTCTATATTAGAACAAAAAATGCATAAATATAGAATTTTATCTTAGCAGGAGTGAAGTTGTTCAGGTAATCGAATTGGAATTCAAATTTTCCTTTTGGTGGATCACGGCTACCCATTTATGTCTGGAAGTAGTGGAGTCAAAGTAAAATGTTTACTAATTAAAATTGGCAATTTTCCACAAAATAAAATTTTTTATTAATACGACCGGTTTCGATGTAACCACATCATCTCCTTGTAGTTACATCGAAACCGGTCGTATTAATAAAAAATTTTATTTTTTGAAAAATTGCCAATTTTAATTAATTATGATATTCCACCATATCACGCCTGAAACGTCTCTTTTTATTCGAAGTAAAATGGCTAGTAAACCCTCTACAACACGTCCTCACGACGGCTGGCGGATAGGCATATGTGTAGATATAAATGCTGACACCCGTGTCTGAGCGCCTTCTTTAATAATTGGTCACGTTACCACCATCTTATGTGGGTGAATTCACATTACCACTAATAAATATTTGAATATTTGACTTCACGACCTCACGCACAACGATACGAAATACATAATCGCTGGCCGAAGAAAAAGGTTTGAGATAGGCTCTCCGCGTGAGATCTTTGTGCGTTTTTTAATTTTTGAATTCGAGTTGAGTTTGGCTATACCAATGCTCCACATTTCATTTCTATTTTTATGATCGGCTATCCTGAGCTATGTAAATGTTAGACATTGTACGATAAGCAATCGTACTTTTCCTCCATGCCATGCCCAGAGTGTTACTGCCTTTAGGATTTGAAAGGAGTAGTAAGCCATATATCCCTTTCGTGGGAGACAAATATAATCTTGGGGAGTAATGATGGCGTATTGTACTTACTGACTCAAAGGTGTGGCGGGTGTTTGGGCGACAGTCGTGGGCAATCATTGACGTCATCGTGAACAAACCCCTCGCTTTTATCTGCCCCGCCCTCGGACTGTTCCACTTCACCTCGAACGAATTCGTGTCAAGGATCCCGCACATTTTGAGGATGGTGTAGTCGTCAAAGCCGTCACCGTACAGACCGAGCACGTCCCCTATGAACTTAGCGACATTTCGGCGGTAGGCGATGTACGCCGGTGTGGACGCCCTCTCGTCCACGTGGCTCTGCAAGTCGTTCAAGGCGTCCCAGGAGCGGCTCGACGAGGAGCGTTTGACCAGGAGACAGCGGAGTGGTGTAAGGAACGAATAAGCGGCCACCTGCGCCGAGAGCGGTGCGTGTAGGAGGGAAGCCGGTTGAATTCGGCCCGCTGCTTTCTCGAGCAGGACGCACTCCGAGGTGTGGTGAGGCGAGTTGCGGCATTGGGCCGAGCAGAGGGGCCAGCCGCAGCCAGGGCAGGGGCAGGTCGGGGTTGGGGGCTGGAGGGGCCGGTGGCATCCGAGGCAGACGCAGCCGGAGGCGGCCTTAGTAAATGGGGGGAATGGGTAAATTAACGATGGCTTTCATTCAAGTGAATGCACGGGAGGGATCGAGGAGTTTTGGAATATTTCCGTGGCTTTTTTTTAGACTAAAATTTAGTTTAAAACGTCCGATACTTCAGCAATGTGCAGTAGTAGTTATTACATACACTGCATGAGTCCGAGAACTTTTTAGTAATTATTGAATAAGAAGCAAGAAGCATTATTATTCCAACTTAGTCTAATTAGAGAGAGGTAAGGTTTAATGGTTCTAGAAGAAAATGACAAAATGTATCGGGCTTATAATCACGATATAAAAAAACAGTTATGTGTTGTTTGTATGATCGGTTCCACATGGCGATTGCACTTTAACCATTAAGGATTGCAAACTTAATAAAACAAACAAATCGTGATTATGCCTCACCAAGTTTAAACAAGTTCTACAGAAATAAAAACTATAAAAAATACGTGTAAGTGACCAAAAACAATTTGATCTTCCTATACCACAGCAAATTTCGAACCGAAACTCAATTGAAAATGGTTCCCTTAGCATTGATAAATATGCAATAATTGAATTAAATTGCTATTCTATGCATCTTTTGTTTAAGCTAAAAATTACGTCTACGAGTACTCAAATGTTTCCAAATTAATGACGCTTTCTCGATATTTTCATTCTTCAATGCTTTTAAAGGAGTACAGAATTTTTTACTACTTTACATAGCTTAAATTAGTTACCACTGCCGTTAAAATATTCTGGTCCCCATTGCCATGTGATAACTAGAGCATTTCTCTTGGTACAAATTATATTGCTGGGCTATTGAAATGCATTTTTTATTGGTAATCATATTTAACTCAATGAAAGTTATAGATTTGTGTGCTTAAATTTAAAGCACATGTCTAGGATACACATACATTTGCCCTACCATGAAAATGTGTCGTTAGAATGAAACGTTATTTAATACGTACATACCAGGATAAACCGTTCTGACCATTACCGAATGCAACCTGCACTTCCTCACATCGCGGTAAATTAGGAAAAGTACCACTGTCATTTATGAAACTTTCCGCAGCAGTTATCTTAGAGTTCCATCCCGTACCTTGGGTCCCAGCACGAGGCACACCTCGCGGAGGATCAGCTCCCCGGCCTCAAGGTCTCTGGCGGCCACCAGGTGGCGCCCGAGCCGCTCCGAATGGCTCATCACGTATGTCTGCTTGCACTCGCCCTTGTGCGTGGACCAGTGCAACTTCTGATGGTCGCGGCTGCAGTAGAAGACGGACCTACATCCCGAGCAGCGTAGGGACGTGGGTCCGGAGCAAACGACGCAGCTCATGTCCTCCTAAGGGGGAAATCACGCGGGTTCTTTATCACCAACATGAGATCATCGGAGCACAGCCAGGGAAGGTAATCGAAAGAAAATGAGTTTCTTTTCGAGTTGAAGTTAAACAAAACTAGGATTTCCATACTTAGTTTCGTACGAATTCTAAATGCACTACCCTCGGAGAATTTAGTTTCGAGCGTGGTCGAAACGCTGCACGCAACGGGAATGAAAGTAAACCTTCGAAACCCCTTTACATTTGGGTTAAGTATCGGTCTCAGTGGGATGGTGGTGGTTGAAAAGAGCCAATGAGGCGTCAATAATAAGAGGTGTCAAAAGCTGGTTGAGTTAGGTGATCACTCTTAAAGTTGATTATGCGAGTATGCTCGTACGTGCCTCCATTAACGAAATATACATAATTTACAAAGGTCGCCTTCCTTTTTGTTCACAGCTTCATTATTAATCTAATTTTAATGAACCTGGTTTTGAAAAAGGCATAGTTTTATGATTAATGCTACTGAATACTCAAGGAAGATCCCACATACCTATCGTAAATTGCATAACTTAGTCAAAATGAATGAAAGAGCACGATAGCAAAGTGAATATATCTATCCACTGTGAAACTATTCACCATTCCATTTGCGGTGCGTAACTTAATCATTAGAAGGGAAATCCAGTGGTCCTGCCTGTACGAAATGTATTTAATTTTCAAAAGTGTTTAGTTTTGTTACAGAGGGGACGTCTGGTTTATTTTTCTGGTGGCTATAATTTTTAGTTAAACCGAATGATCACAGGAGAAAAGGTGTCAAGCCTTTCTTGAAAACATGGATATCACACACCTTGAGACTTTTATTCTGAGTGAATAGTGTAGAAAAATAATAAATTGAAAAAAATTGTCTGATTTTTTATTATGATAACAATGGTGTTTAAATTCTCGTATGCGTCCGTCGAAAGAAACTGAACGTAGAGGTGGATTGAAGAGAAGTAAACGATAAAGTCATCGGATAGTGTTAAAATCTAATAAATCAGATGGAGTGATTGTAATGTCCACTTAAAACTGAGGGCTCCCTCCATAATAAAAAATGCTAGTGAGGCCTTTAGCAGTCACTTGACAATAATTCGTAATTTTCATATAATTGAAAAAATGCTATTTTTTATAAGGATAATTATAGAAACTGGTTGGTTTCGACAATCTGGGTCACTTTGAAATTTTTCCTTGCACAATTTCAATATCATATTCACGAAAAACCAGAACAAAACAGACAGTAATGGGAGTGACAATGTTTGAGGAGCAGGAAGTGGGATTTGGAAAGAGTAGAGGAAGAAATGGTGCAATCTGAAGGAATTCCATCAATGGCATGTGGGTTAATGGAATCGAAAATGGGGTAAATATCCTGTGACACTTGGTATTTGTTTCCTTTCCTTTCCTCCCCAGGTCCTAGAACCTAAGTATTTACTCCTAATTTTGTCTCTACCCACCTAAGTACTTCTCTTTACAAATTTCACTCCCAGTCACTCTATAAGCTACCAGTCACTTTAAAGCTATATTGTTCATGTGAGAATGAAAAATTGTGTAAAACCCAAAGAAGAAGACTATGTTGAAATTATTAACGGTTTTCATTAAATATTACTATTAAAAGTAACACGTTTTTCATCTCATTATTATTAACGTTTCAATAAAAACAGCTATCGCCAGCTAGCAGCAATATGGAAATATGATTACCCCCACAAAAATATATATTCTCAATACTAAACAAAATACATGCATTATTCCGGGCTCCTAACCAACTTGAATTGTATATTTCAAGTGCAAAATTCCACTTCCTCATTGTAAAGTTACCTCTAATCTCAGCGCTGAAAGAGGACCCACTGCAATGTATTCGTGATTACTCGCATGCTGAAGGTTGCTGGTGATGAACGGCAATAGTTTTTTGATTTTTACATTTATGTGATTTATGATGGCCTTTTTTTGAAATTCTTATAACTATTGCCTTTTCGTGATTTTAATATAAATGATATTCAACCATGTTATGCTGTGCTAGGACAGACAGATATCTCCGAGATAGGGTGAGACAACACTAGAGAAACGTGTCCCTTTATTACGGCAAATAGCAGGTTTAACCGAAGAAGAACTTTTTGCTTGGTTTATTCGGTTTTGCAAATATTCACCTATTTACTATTTTTTAAAATACACCGCGTTATTTTCCAATCGAATATTTTTACATCGTTAGTACACTTACATTTTACATCATTAGTAAACACCGTGCACCGCGTCGTTTTAGTGTTAGGAGTTAGTTCCCAATTTCTTTTGGATATTGAATTCAAAGTAGTTTGAAAACTAATTTTTAGTCTTATTAATCTGCTGTACAAATGATAATCCTCCCGAAATAAGGTTGGGGCAAAAAATATCGTTCTGGAATAAAAAACTCTTCTATGAATAAATGAATTTTGATAAAAAGTTTGGCTCAACCTTTAGTAATCTAATGAAGAAATTGAGATTGCGAATTTGATGAGAACGCTTTCCCATATCGTTGCACTCAGGTTCTGATCCAAAAGGTAAGTAAAGAACTCACTTGTTCTCACATAATTCCGCTGATTAATATGGAGTACAATTCTCAGAATTATCCCGTTAATATAAAAAGTAATTGCATTTTTTAGAAAAAAGTGGGTTTTTTTAATTCTAAGGAATTTTACGACACAATTTGCTTTTTAAAAAGAAAAATAATCGTCAAGGAATTAAAAGAAATACCACTGCTAATTCAGTGCTTTTTGCTTGACAGGATTCCCTCTGCTCCGCACCAGCATGCAGAATGAGATTTAAAAATTTAAGTCGACAAGAAACTTATGATAATGAAACCTACTTTAGGGTGATAATATGAGTTAAGCAAAATTTTAAGGGCTGTTCATAGGAGGTGCAGCAACAGAGGGATATTTAGGAAGTTTATAGACCATGGAGTTCTTTAGAGTGACAGACAGTTGCTTACTTGTTAGAGGAGTTTCTGGACACCTTCACGAATGTACACTACATTCGTAGAAGAGCTTCTTCTCTATGTTACACAATACAATGTTTGTCATAATATAGCGACCCTTTTTAATGTAGGTTGACCAACCAGGATAGAATTCCTCGCGGAATAGCTGGCTTAGTCCCAACCATGTATCAATTTCAAAACGAAAATATAGGGGCACAAGAGATGCCCGTCAACCTTTCTCTTCCTCGTACGCAAAGGAAAAGAGATGGTCACCGAAAATAGTCTCCCAACGGATACGCTTCCTGACAGCAATACATTACACATCCGAACTCTTTGTAATCTGGCGTACGTAGGCAAAGTGTGAGGCAAGAATACTCCGCGATGAATTTCATCAGGAAGGCTGAGGAAAGAAAAATTCATTTAAGCTAAGGTTAAGGATAAAACGAGATAAAAACAAAAATGAAACGAGTGATATAAATTCCTTATCCTTCCTTCTGTCTTTATTAGAGAACATTTAATTAATTTATAATTAATTAATAAATAATTTATGATAATATGTCATCAGCTGGTTTCATGCTCAAACCAAAACTGAATAAATAATGCCTTCAGGATTATACTTGGGTTTATGTCATTAACAGCGCATCGTTATAAGATATAATAAATATTAAAGAAAGAAATATGATATTCTTCCATAATGGTGATATTTTAAACAGGTTTCGAGCTAATCGCACAAATTATGTATGATTAAGTATTTGGGTAAATATTTAATCGACATGACCATTTTCAATGAGTACAAACAGAGTGCTGACTGTTTAATGGGACAAGAAAATCTTACCATTTTCTGTGGGTCCTACTAACTTTTGCATGCTAGCTGTACATTTGTTCTCAAATTTTAACTCCAAAGAAATGATCAGGAAATGTGACATAGAATTTTAGGAATGACCCTTCTTTGCAGCAGTCCTATATTTTTTTATCTCCTAGGCATGGTTATGTTTGTTTAACTCCTATTCCTTGGGGACCTGACACTAACAAGGAAGGAAGTAAACTGAAAATAAAGGTACCTACGGTCGTTTTCCAACAATAAGGTGGTATAAATTCAACTACGTGGTTTTCTGGTCATATTATTGATGGGTTGTTTCTCTTTGCAACGAATGATTAAGATAAATTACGATTCAGCAGAAACTATGATTTGCTGATAAGTGATAATTCCTCCCTTCAAATCATTAATTGGCAAATCAGGTTCAACCAAGCGATGCATGCTGAAATTAAGGTTTATTAAGAGTTAGACTCTTCCCCCTTGCGTCTTATTAAGGTTACGACAGAAGCTCTCAGATTTAGGGAGACTGGCTTCTCGAAGGAACCGTGCCAATCTCTCGCCAACTCACTTCACGGTTTTCCCAAAAATTAATTGTAATGTTAATAGACACGGACGGCAGAAAGGGAATCTGAAGGGTGTGTCAAATGGATGAATGGAAATAGAATTTAATTAGCTAATGAAGGTACAGCCATTTAGTAGCCTCAGTCTGATGCGAAGCTATTTGAACCAATAGTCCTCTTAATAGCTCTAAAGTAGTATTTGGTTTTATTTTCAGCTTACTACAAACGTAAATATATTACGAATATGACTAAAATAAATTGATTCATCATTATGAAGCGTGCTTATTTTTCCGATCCATCTGAATAAGGACGGATTAAGCCAACTTACATGACCATCTTCATGCATGCAATTGTTTCTGGCTCAACTTTGTGGAAGTTCATGCTCATTAAATGAAGAACACAATGTATTTTTCCCCTCTTCTTTATTTTCGTGCTAGTAGTTTCAACGCTTAGGCGTCAATAATTTGTACCTGATGATGACGCCTAAGGGTTGAAACTAGTTGTACGAAAATAAAGAATAGTGGAAAAATAAATTGTTCTCGATTTAATGACCATCTTCATATTTGTTATTGTGATGCAGTCAACTAGGATAACTGCGGTTCAAAATTCATTGGAGCATAATCTTGAAACCAGTCATAGCTTCAAGTTTTATCAAATTCGAGGCACTTTTATTCCCTAGCATAGCTTAGGTCATTTACTCACGGCCGTCTATCACGCAGACACTGGAAGAACTCCAGATCATTTATTCCTCCTTACAAAACACTAATATTAAGTTTTCATAAGACCATTACATATTCATTTACATGCTTTACGTCCACATTGTGATCCCAGCTTCATAATTTATGTCATAAGGAAAAGACAATCACTTGGCAATGTTCATGTTTTTACAAAGTTATTTGAGACCTTTGAAAGATTGCCAGGTCTGCAAAACCTTCCTAAAGGTATGCGGAGCTTAAGATTCACCTAAGGACAAAGAAATTTAATGGACTCTTTATATCCAGTATTTAGGGCTCGTTAAAAACCTAAATGCTAACTAATACCCCAAGTTAATATGCGTTCCATCCTTAGCCTTGGAAGGCCTCTTCATAGAACGCACGAGAAGAGTTCGGGATGAAACTGAAGAAATCTTCCCATGTCACGATTCACGCGCGTGCCCTCGAGGTGGAAAGTTGGTAATCTAGTAGCCACCACATCAAACCGATTCCGCAGAATGGGCTCCAAGTTATCACTCAAAATAATTGATTTGATTTAGGCGATCCAGATTAGATATATGTGCATCAGAGGATAAGATCGCTAACAATAGCCAGTCGATTAATCGACTTGCGAGCATAAAGGGATGGAGAATGCAATAGGATCCTTAAACTCTTCGAAAAAAGTAATATAACAAAATGGAGGAGTGCCATAGTTACAAGTCGGGGCGATTAACATCAGAGTTATTTTGCTTTGAAGACGACAGGCGGAAAATTTGATATAAAATAATTCTAGGAACAGAAAATGTGCGAAGAGAAACAAAGGGGTCAGTACTGCGCTACTCTTAGCGAACGGTGCCGTGAATTTAACGCCCACACAGCTTAACGTCCCATTCCTAGTCTTAGAAGGCCTCTTCACGGAACGCACGAGGAGAAAACCGGACACAACTAAATAAATCTTCCCTTGTCACGATTCACGTGTAGCTCCTCGCGGTGGAAACTCAGTAATATAGTGACCACCCCATCAAACTGATTCCGTAGAACGAGCTTAAATTATTCACTCAAACTAATTGATTTGATTGAAGCGATTCAAATTAGACATATGTGCCTCAGCGGATTTAGTCGTGTACTATGACCAATCAATGAATCGACTTGTGAGCAGGAAGGGAGAGAACCTGATACCATTCAGCTGCAATCGCAAATGGAGGGTATTCGCTGTGGCAGTGCATGGGTCGCATAAAAATATAATAATGAACTTAAATTTTTGTTCAATTGGCTATGGTAAAACTCATAACTCTAGAAATCCCTATATACCGTTTTCAAGTCATGCAATGAAGTGAGGAGGAGGGAATTATTATTTCTCTCTCCGGTTTACCGGGAAAATCTGATACCCGGGAAAACACAAAGCCTGGGAAGGGGATAAAACTGGAATTCGAATCCGTGTTTGATAATATTTTGACGGATCGATGCTTTAAACATAATTGTTGACCTGGTTATCCGCGAAGGCAATTCTTCCTTTACCTCACATTAGATGAGATATTTCTTGGATACCTGTCATTAAGAGCAGGGCCAAATATTCACCGGGATTATTTCCATTCTTCTTTCCGTTCCGAATCCTTAAAGAGCTATTATCACACATCGCTCTTTAAAAGCTGAAATTATCTCCGTATTTGTTTAACACCCTCTTTCAACACTTTTCGACTGTACCTATGGTTGTTAACCACACCAATGGTTTGAATTTGAGATACAAACGGAAACCAACCAACACTTCCACTCTGCCTTTTACGTGATCGAAGCTGTATATAGCCTGAGTAATAATTTACCCAGAGACTCTCTACATTCTATTTCTGCATTCCTACCTCCCCGAGGTGTAAGAAAATGATCCATCCCTTCAAGGAGTAAACCGAAGATCACTCTTTTGTTTAAATTAGCTTACCGTTCAAGATATAGCCACTCGACCGCACGACGGATGAAGCACATATGTGATACACAGCCATGTCGGAGTCAATGAAAAAAAATACACACCTCCAATTGTTTCTCGTCTGAAGTCGTCCCGTGGGGAGACGAACCCTCTCCCCCCATCCCCATGGAGGCGCCCCTACCTGAGATTCCGGGTTCCTCAAGGGTGGAGAAGTCTGTCGGCTCAGTGCCGCGGCGCCCTTCGGAGGGACTGCTGGCGGAGGCACGGCAGGAAAACCTATGGCGGTCCGGTGTTCTCGCAGGAGATTAGGCAAAGCGAATGGAAGGGGCACGTCTTGGCGAGGGCATATGAATAAGAATAGTCGGTGTTTGACGACGTGGTCCAGGGAAGGGGGCCCTGGGGGGGGGTGAGGGGGCTGAAGGGAGAGGCATGGGAGAAAGAATGGGGAGCCCTGGTGGGCGGGGCTGGAATAGGATGGGGGTTTGAGGTAGATTGGTTGAGAGAGGACTGGAGGGAAAGGGGAGACGGGTTTAAGTGGGGAGGGAAGATTTTGAGGGCGAGACTATTTAGTATGCCTGAATGAATGGATGAATGATTTACCATCGAAGACGAAGCGTAAAGATTTGAAAGTGTGAAAGAGGCGAATAATCCAATGGCCTCTCGCGCTGAGGGGCCACGTTCAAATTATAAAGGCAGTAGGCATTCGTTCTTAGATACTCGGACGCCAATTCCACAGCCGTGAGTGAAATTCTCCCTGTACCTCACGTGAGATGATGATATGGATGTTTGGACACCTGTCTTTAAGAGCAGGGCTAAATATTCACCGGGATTATTTCCATTTCTTTTTCTGTCCCGAATCCCTGAAGAGATATTATCGCTCATCGTCCTTTAATAGGTGAAATTATTTCAGCGTTGGTTTGAAACCCTCGTTCAGTACTTTGCGTATGGTGGTCATCCACACCGATGGCTCGAATTTGAGATTTTCCATAAAAACGGGAGCCAACCGACACATCCACTTTTCCTTTAACTTGATCGAAGCTGTATATAACCCGAGTAATAATGTACCCAGAGACTCTCTACATTCTATTTCTGCATTCCTACCACCCCGAAATCTGAGCAAATGATCCATCCCTTTAAGGAGTAAACAGAAGATTACTCTTTTTTTAAAGGTACCCTACCGTTCAAGTTGAATTTAGTTTTGGATGGACACAGACTCACTAACAATAGACTTCCAAGCTTCATCTAATATGACAAAACCAAACACATTACACTACGTTCATAAATTCCGCGAAATATCTACCTGGCTTCATTCCGTCCCACAATTTTATTATTTTCCTCTCCAACCCTTCCTGCATAATGTTCTTCCTTCAATCACAACATTCCATCATCAATCGAAACGCTGTATATCAACTTTTCATGCCTCTTTTAAAATTCTTCCAACATCCATCTACCTAACATCCCTCCATCCCTTTCTACCACGCCTAGCACTTCACTTGCTTCCCTTTCCTTATATTTTACTCTTCCCATCTTTCTCAGCACAAATAATAATCAAGAACTATTCCATCATCTTATTTTAAAGAAATCTTTAAATATTTTCTAAAGATTCTTGATAAATAATCTTGTCATCAACCCTCTCCTCCTTGTAAATTCTTTTTTATTTTTCGCAACTCTTCTTCTAGTGCTCCCACTAATGTAAAATTGTAAACATCTAGGCCCAAAGCACTTCTATCATAGGCAAACTAACGTAATATATCTCATATAGTTATTTTCCTTCAAGTTTAACGTTACCTTAGCTTTAATTTTTCACATCATGTAATACGTATCAAATTAATTCTTGTATGTTCTCAGCAACGATTGTAATTGTTTTCCTGAAAATCAAGCTGAAATGATATCCTATGATTTGAAATCATGATTTTCACACTTTCCGCCTTTTTATAAAATCATTTCAAAATTAGAATGCATTGTTGTAAAATCATTTATTTCATGAGTTTAGTGCCAAGTAAGTAACACTTGACTGAAAGTACGAGTTAAATTAGAACAAAAATGGTTGTCGACAAACTTTACCAGATTTTTCATAATGTTTTGTTGCTAAGTTTTAAAACAGCTTTAATACGCTCTCAAAAGAAGAAAGAATCAGTTGCAAATTTGTTCTTCTCCCTAAAAAAGTCTTTAATTCGTAAATTTCCTCTTCCTATTAAGTGTTCAACGCCAACTCGGCTAGTGGCCAAGATATTACTTTAGTTATCACGACCCAAATTACTCAATGCCCTCGTTCAGATTTAAGGGAAAGTATTCCAAGAGAACGCATCATAAAATAGCGTTTCAGCTTATTGAGGAGCGCTGTTATTTAAAAAATATTAAGTATACCATCCGAAACGTTGTAGTCAAAGTCTATGAAGATTCCCATACACATCATTCGCAGATTCCTTGTTAACCGCAAATTCCTTGTTGACCTTACCAAATTGACCTTATTCAGCTTTCCCCTCTGTCACTTTCCTAAATAAACTTGTGAACTTAAGGAAAACAATATATGGTGTCAATGAAACGAGAGTCTAACGAAACATCATATGTTTACGTACAGGTATTTGATAAAATTACCTTAATAACTCGATATTTCTGCACTAACTTCATCATTTTAACAAGGAGCAGAGGTGGAAAATTTACTTAAGTCCATTGAAACTCTGAAAAAAAATGTATATCCGCTTATAGTGAAATCATTTTTTGCCATATGATAGAGAGTAATTGCATCTTTCGGAGAGTCCATCTGTGAACCTTATAAAAAATCAACCTGAGAAAAAAGGCTCTATTATATGTTGATATAATAAAGGTAAATTGAAGAACATGACTTGGAGCGTACGCCCTTCAAATGTGTAGCTTAGTTTACAATGGCAATTAAGTTTAAACTTTTAGATATCATGGGAATCTATCATCATCGTCATGGCAATAGATCAGTTCAATAACATCAAGTCAGCTAATAAAATCGCCCATTGAATATAAATGACGAAATTAAAGTAGTTTATTCCTTTCATGCAGCGAAAAAGAGGTTTAAGCAGCAGATAAACTTTCTTGAAGCTTAAGACTCCGTCAGAGTTTTGGGTATATATCTCATTAAAATGTTCTTACTTATTTATTACTTACTTATTATCAATATACGCTATTCCACCAAATCTCCCACCTCCCTAATTATCCCATCCCTATTCACACTGCTTCCCATAACCAGTCTTTTGATGACTGCTTCTCCGTTTCAGTGTTTGAAACCCTTCCCAATTCCGCTAGTAGCATCGAGGTGAGAACTCGCGAGATGGCACATATCTGGGTGCTCCAGTCTTTTAAACCCCCCGGGCTGAACCAAGCCCACTGATTTCAACCAATGCTGCCTACATTTCCCCTCCCCCACCTTGTCCGCTTCCTATTGGTCCCTTACCTCTCCTCCCTTAACCCATCTCCTGCACATGTCCTCTCCGCTCTTCCCCGACAACGCCATTCTGATGACGACGGCGGGGCTGTCGAAACGTCAATACATACTGTGAGTGTCCTTCTTTTATTTTTCTGTGCGCTGAATATTTTGTATCCGTGTGTTTGTGCGAGATATATATATATATATATATATATATATATAAACACAGTAATCAACCCGAAGGTCGGTTTAGTAGGTGATGGTAGAGCTCACCCATGTACCAAGCCCGACGGCGTGTGAAAATTCACACATCAGGGTAGGGGGGCCAGTTCCTTTCCCTGTGCCGGTTATGGTTTCCCAGGAAGACCTGGTACCCGAAAAATCAACTAGCTTGGGTGGAGCTGCAGGCGCCCAAAGTGCCTTGCCCGGGAATCGAACCCGGGACCCTCCGGTCAGTAGTCCAACGCTCTACCCCCTAGACCACCGCGACCCGCTATATATATATATATATAACTTAGACAGTAACACGCAGCACGAGAACACATAAAAAGAACACTCACAATAATGTCTTGATAATTTCGACGGACTCGAGCTCCGTCTTCTTCGGAAGATAAAATATGACTCAAATATCAAGATATTATTGTGAGTGTTCTTTTTATATGTAGCAGGAGTTTACTGCAATTAGAAGGATTCACCCATTTTTATCAGAACTTAGATCTTTCATTTCAGAATAAGTGGGAATATCATCTGGGTGTTTGATGAAAATAACACTGGAAGATCTGGCAAATGGAGTACCGAAGGAAGAAACACTAATTTATCAAATAATTTACCACACGCATGTAGTGGGATGAATAAGAAACCTGAGATGTCACCTGAGACGTCTCTGCCGGATTCCTATATAAAAATATATATTTTTCCCCATTATATATGTATCCTTTCAGGCACACCACTGACACTCAAAATCCTTTAGGCGGCTAGTAGTTGTTCCCTAGGAGCATACTTCGACCTGGGCTTAAAATATTTTCTCGAGGGGATACTTTAAGCATTCCCTTCGGCTCTCACTGCTCGTAAATTCCAGGAAACTGCGGGAGATGACGCGACAGTAACTTTTCATCGGAGTAATCCGCTAAATGTGCATTACAATGCAACAATCTTCGGTAGCTTAACTGGCTGAAGTAGTCGGCCGGAGATCGAGGGATCCAGTTTCGAATCCCGGTCAAGGGATTAAATGATTGATGATTTTTACAATCTAAAATTGTTGCATTGTAACTCACTCCTGATACCTGCCCCTTCAATCTCTGCCTCCTCTCCCGCACTCCTACACTTACTTTCACAGGCAGGTGTTGGAGAGCGTTTGAAAGACCCATCGCCCGTACCCTCAGTCTTATTTCTTTCGGCGAAAAAGTTGGTTGCTCCACCGAAATATAAATGAAAAAAAATTATTATTTTTTATTTTATACCATTTACCCATTTACGCACTTATAATCACGCTTAAAAACATGTGTATCAAAATGTGTGTGTATATATATATATACCTATACCATGTGTGTGTGTGTGTATACACACACATATATATGTATTATATATTTTTAAATATATTTATAAATATATATTGGTCAGCGGTCCAACGCTCTACCCCTGAACTACCGCGACCCATATATGTATATATATATATACGAGGCGTGTTCATAAAGGAAGGCCCGTTTGGTCACAGGAAAAAATATACTCATATGAAACACATTTTATTGGCACTTTTAGTTAGCTACAAACCTACTTCAATTATCTATATAATCGCCGTTCACTTCTAACCATTTTTCGTACCGCTGCACCAGCTTCTTTAACCCCTCTGCATAGAAACTCACCGCCTGAGGGTTCAACCAATCGACAACGCCATTCTTGAGTTCCTCTTCGGTTTCGAAACGTTGTCCACCGAACCACTGTTTCAAGCGCAAGGAGAGGAAGTAGTCGCTAGGTGTAAGGTCAGGACTGTACGGTGGGTGGTTTAAAGAGTTCCCAACGACCCAAAAACTCTCGTCCACTGGACATTCTTTGCTCTTTGTGGTGGTCGGTGAGCATTTTCGTACCCACCTTGCACGCAATGTGTGGTATCCGAGGTTTTCCGTAACAATATTGTAGACAGTAGTGCGTCCAAGTTGAGGAAATTGTTCAGCCAGGCCATTAATTGTCAATCGACGATCACATCGCAGTTTTTGTTCCACTTGCGAAAAGATTTCATCAATCAGAATACTGGGCCTACCACTTCGCTCTTCGTCATGGACATTTGTTCGTCCATTTTTAAAATCACAGCACCATTGTCTAACCTTTCCTTCACTCATAACTGTAGGTTTATAAACTAGGCATAATTTTCGATGAATTTCAGCTGCCGACAATCCTTTTGCATACAAGAATCGTATGAAAGAACGCACTTCACAGCTGGCGGGATCAACGATTGCCACGGACATTGTTGTTTGCATGCAGAGACAAGCAAACGACTTCCGAAACAAAATAAATTCTGCTCTAGCTTCCAAATGAATCAGTAGGTGGCGGAGCAGGAGTAAAACTATAGGAGTAAAAAATACACATATGTTGGCAATAATAATAATAATATCAAATATGGTGTCCCGAATGTATTATATTTTTTCCGTTTAAATTAATGCATTATAATGCATGCACTTAGGATTTTGGGTAAAAGAAAAGCAACTAAGGAAAGTAATGGACAAGCGAGGGATTAACAGATTTCCGCAAGAAGGGATCTACATTAATACATATGTATTTTAGCGTTGTTCAACCGCAGCGTCCCAAGCGGCGCAGATATCTTGAGCTGATAAGACGATCGTTGCATTGGGATATAACTCCTCCGTGCCATTAAAGCCGTGCCATATGGGCGAGGTTTCTGTTTAACTCACATTCCGTAATGACTCTTCATGTGGAGTTGCATCGAAATCGTATGAAAAGCGTATTTCAAAGGCAGAAAGTAAATGAAGAAACCGAATAAATACTATCAAAATCCACGGTATCATTTAAAGTTAATGTTTAGTCCCCTACCTTTCATTTTTCCACAAATAGATGCATCATAGCGCATAGTATCTCTGCTCGCGCGGCCTTCTCCATGATTTACGAGAAAGAGTTTAAAGAAAATACTCTATTTCCCACGCCAAGGAAAGTGCAATGACTAGTTAGACACAAGTGACTGTATTTACCATATTTTTACGTTCTTGATTCTGCCTGATTCCGTCTTCCCCACCTCTCCTGTGTTCGTCTTTTATTTATGTTCCTATCCCTTTTCCTTATATCTATTTCCATGTGAATTAATATTTGTTCGCCGTATGGCGGGATTTCTTGTTTGAATATATATATATATATACTCGTACATTCTATTAAATATATAAATATATGTATAAATAATATTCATATATATATACATACATATGTATATTTATATATGTATATATATACATACTCGTATAAACACCTTACTGTTGTCCAACGCTCTACCTTTGGACTATCACGACCCGCGAATATATATACGAGTATGTGAAGACAAATAATCACTTCGTGAACACTCCTACGTGTTTACTTGTAGGTTGAATTTGAACCGAGGACCTCGGGGTTGGAGGTCAGTTCACTAGCAACCCGTCCTTAACCGGTGGAGATTGGGAGGAATATAGGTAATTGGGAGGAAGAGAATAGTCGGGTGAAAGTAAGGAACGGAATTGGGAGAGTGGACTAGGAGGTCGAATGAGGCGCCTGTCAACATCGTTGATGAATGACTGTTGAGACGCATTTGGGCTAGCTTGGCGGATGTCGGACGTGGGTGTGAAGCACTAAGGAGACGTACAACTATCCCCTATGGCCGCTGTGTACTGCACTTAGGTAATCTTCGAACGAATGAGGTACACGGTAAAAGGTGTTGTTAGGAATTGTGGTGAGGAAAAGACAACCGTAAACTTCGCCTTTAGGGTAGAAATACTAGGAACTTGAAGCTCATGCAAAATTTTGGGTGAATGGAGGAAGTACCTAATTGGAATAGTTTAAAATTTCTTTTGATATGTAGAAAAGCAAAATGATACAATATTCTCTATATTTTAGTCTTAAATAGTGTCCTCGAGTAGCAACACTCCTTTTAAGATCTAATTCATAAGGAGATAAGGAAAAATGGGCCTAATTTATGTACTCATAAAAATAAGTAGAAAGCTTTCCGTTTCGTAAGCTAATTCACGAGTCTCAGAAATTATCGTGTAATCCTTATTTTCCAGCAGATTTATTGATACTCATAAAAAATGAGGAAAAAGAATTGTACAAAATTCACAGAATCAAAATGTTAGCACAAGGAAGTAAAAGTTATTCTATTCTACAGCAAATTTTGGAATGAGTGTTGATTCATTTACCGTTCAGATTAAGGTTCAGTATTCACTTTTGAGATGCACAAAGCCAATAAGGCTAAATTTTTAATTATTTCAGGGAACTTAATTCCTTTCACCAATACCCTCAACACTGCCCAGCTTTTGTGTACAACTTTCGTCTCCGTCAAATTCATACAATATTTAATACCCGATCTTCATTTTCTGAGAATCCTAATATTCCTTGTTTTAAGAGTTTCTAAGACTAAGAATCTAAGAGTATCTAAGACCGTGATTTTTTTGGGCAACCACTTCCTCTCAAGCTATTTCTTTCACTAATATTTTGTGAATAAACTCATTAATTTTCTCAGCATAAAATAACTCAACATGGCACACATAATACACACTATTACGATACCATTTGATTTAATCAATTAATTTCTCATTAACTCCTACCACTGCCTCACCCACTAATTTTAATGTGGGCATTTAGTGCATTTAGAATTTATCCTAACAAATATAAAATCTTGTAAAAGCGATTATCCGGAGTTATTTTATTCAATTTGCACAGTTTCTACGGCAATGTATATTTAGAGTTTATCTCATCGGCGGAAGAGAATCCGGGCGGAGACTAGGCGTGCTCTTTCTTGGCAGAAGAATAAACGAGAGGAACGCTGAGTGGTGGAGAAGAGTAGTACCCAAAGGTCCATGCGGAGGGAACACTGTTAAGAGGGGCGGGGGCGATGGAAACGAAAGGAGGTCGAGGGGAGGATGGGCTAGGAAAGGGCCTCACACGGTGCTGAGCAAGCTGTTGGGCAATGAGGTGACTGGGAGTTGAATCTATCGTCGAGTGGGTCAAAACGTTTATGAGAAATCTCGTTTCAGTTTGCATCACTCGACGTTTTTTCTCGATGCCGGGGGCCCTTTCACGCATTATTGGCAGCAATATTTTGTCCACCACGTATTATCTTATATTACATGCATATTTTTATTTATTTTATAGTTATATTGGCGCTATAGAACTCTTTAAACTAAGATGGAAGGTTAATAGTAGGAGAGGCTAAATTGATGGAAGTGTTTGTGGACTTTGTGTGACTGGAACAAGTAGAAATGAGTAAATGCCTTGATACGCAGTTGACGGAAGAATAGCAAAACGAAAGTGAAATGAGAATCATAATAGAAATGCTTTAGGAAGCATTTAGAAAGAAAGGAGCATATTAATCAGTATCATCAACATCGAGAACAAAATACTTAAAATGGTATTTGTCCTTTATCAGCTGCAAAAGTGGACCCTCCTTAGAAGGACAGGAGAAGAGTCGCAAGACTTCGAGTCGTGACTTTCAAGGAGAATATCAAGCATCGCACGTATGGAAAAAGGTAAGTAATGACGACGACGTCCTGAAGAGGGTAAACGAGAAAAGAATTCCAATCTGCCTAAAGAACAAAAGAAAAAGGAGGTGGATAGGCCACGAATAATGAGCTATTTACTACGGGATTTGAAAACAACGTTCACTCGAGATAAGCATGGAAAAGGAAGAAATTCGGTGAAAATGACATAGAGCCTGAAGAAAGGAGAACTGTCAGGGAGTTGAAGAGCAGAGCAGACAGAGAATAAAGATAAATGAAGGAGGCAAGACACCTAGAATATTCGAATGCAGTTTGAAGATGATTGTGATGATCTCAGCCATGAGGAAAGTGAGCTTTTAAAACTCATCCTTCCGTCTTTTTGCTTTTCTTGTGGCTTGACAAACACGATGACCTCCAAAAATTTGATGAGCACGAGGAAAAAGAGAGACTAGCTTATAAATACAATTCCAAATATCTAGTGATGACTAAAATAAACGAAGAAATATTGATGAAAATGATGGGGTTGCAAATATATTCCCCTGTAAACCAAAGCATAGGTTAAAAAGGTTCTGTTTTAACAAAATATCGCCACTACTTATTTACGAGGAAATGGAAATTTTACACATATCTCGAATTGGGTTAGAATCTAGTCATGTCAAAGTTCAAGGTGTATACTTAAAGGAGTTGAAAGTGTACACTTACAGGTGGTTTAAAGTGTACATTTTTAGGTGGTGAAAGGCATAAATTTTAAGGCGGTTAAAGGTGAATACGTACAAAGTTAAAAGTGTATATATTGTTTTTAAGAAGTTAAAATATTATGTTTCTGGTTAAATTTGGCCATCTACCATCAAGATCAGGTTTTGGATAAGCACACTGAAAACCGCTACACTTCTAAGCCTTATCTAACAAGAAAACCTGATATTCTACACTACAAATACCCTTTTTTAACTCTGAATAACTTTCTTCTTTCCATCCAATATGACTGCTCTTTCCCTAATAGTACTTGGTAGTAATTATGAGGAGAGATGACCGACAGCAGAAGTCATTTGCGCCAGAAGGAATAGGTGGGTAATTTCGGTAGGGGTGGGATGCTTAGGGAATGGTAGATAGAAACCCTAGAAAATTTGAATTAGCATTCTCTTAGCAAAAAGCGCCGAGAAATCCACAATATAACGCTCCATTCGAGACATTTTACTCACTCAAAGTACCCTCCACATGGCATTTGAATTAGGGACTGAGATCCCACTGGAAAATCCGGTCACCACTGGGATTCGAACCGGGCCCTCTGAGTGGGAAACCAGTATAATAGTCACCACACCATCCCGATCCCCCGTCCCTTCTTTCTCCATTCATTTCATGCCTAAATGTTTCCCATCTGTAGCACTCTTCAATCTCTATGGAATTCTACCAGTGATCATCTCTTGCCCTGCCATGCCTAGTACTTCTGCCTAGTATTTCTGCGCCGTACAAAATCAAACTCCTAATAAGTTTTCACTATTTTTTTCTTTACATTCTTTCTCGGTGACCCCGTCATCAGCTCCCAAATTCATGTAGAAGTTCCTGGCCCAATTGCATCTTCTTTTACGAACTTACTATTTCACTTGGTCTCGTTTATATACTTTAAAATTTATGTGCTGAGAACATACGTAATAATTAAGGTAACTGAATAACAAACAAATTAAATTCATTCGATCAATGCAACCTCTGGCTTACTGTTATTCATGAAAGTACTAATCAATTTTCAAACAAAAAACTACACAATTTAGGTTATCGTTGGTTACTTCACCTTGATCAAACATAAATATTTAAAACATTTAATATTCCATAAAAGTTAAAAGGAAAACAATATTCCGTATTTTAAACTTTGTGTAGCATATACTATATAAGACAAATTGAGGGTTTTTCCGTACCAATCGCAATTTATAATAGATAAAAAATAATCAAATATAAAGTCTTAATAATGTCAAATGAAACTTTGTAGTTTCATATTTAAGATAAACTTCAATACAACCTTAGTTTCACTGCGGGCAGCATCATCAGGCTGTATTTTATGGCTTCATCGTTTTACTTATATAGACAATCAGTTTTTAAGAGCTTTGTAAACCGGTGTACTCTATGCTAGGAATGAGATTATTTGTATTTTTTTATTTTATTGTGGGAGTATTATTAATATTGCTGTATGTAGAGCCTTTAGTTTTAGAAGTCTGACTTCTCTTCAGCTGATATAGATGATATGATCGCCGAAATATTATTCAGCCCCCTTGTGAGTGCCCTTTTTATTTTTGTCCACTTTCTGTCGGTCAAAATTTTCTGCTGTGTCATATATATATATATATATACATAAAGCATTTTGAAATTTAGGTTGACATGCATAGGAGAAATTAACATGTAATACATATATTTAGTTACGCTGAAAAAAAATATATTAATTAATTATACTATATTCATGTGAATTATATATATATTTATTTATATATATCATATATTATAATATATATTATATAAATAAACGTATACAGAGTTATGCATACGTTATTATTATTAAGCCCAGTAATGTACAGGGTCAAGGTAGGTTGTTGACGGAGCCTGGCTTGACTCAACATCCAAGTGTCTCCACTGCACATAGCTATTCACCAAACTAGAGTTTCATTGGCCTCGTAATTACTTATGGTCCCGGTCTTAAACCCCATCTTCTCTCTAAAATCATCTGTTATAAACCCAATTCTTCTTTTATAGTCTGTACCACTTAGCTCCCTTTTTCTGAAACACTTCCCAAATAAGTGGACAGTTGTAGCTGTTCTCGTTTAAATTCACCAAATTAAATAATTGTCTTAGATTACCTATTTATGGAGTAATAGTTCTTGTTGCATTCGTTTTTATATGAATCTGACGCGGTATTGCGCTCAATTGTTGCAATTCCTTGACGATTGCTAAAGTAAAACTCGATCAGTTCTTCTTACTTGGTCAGATCCCAACCAAGTTTCATTTTCTCTCTCCGGAATTCCATGCTTATTTATTCATATATTCCGAGTGTGAGTCAAAAGTATTGGTGATAGTGTCCAGTACTCTCCTGCCTAAAACTGTCCATTTAGTCATCCAGTTATCTAGAACTTGTGCAGTGTCGGGCGTACTGCTTTTGGATAGGTCACCAGATTGGTCTTACCTTTTGTAATACATTCATTAAGCTTACACAATATGATCTGTCAGACACCTCGAAATCCTCTAGGGAAAAAATATTGAAGTCAAAATAATAATATATACGACGTCATGACTGCTACTGGATCGTGCGCACTCCTACAATTTCTAAACCCAAATTAATTTTCTCTCAATTTCTTTTTTGTCTTCTCCATCCTTTAGTTAATGATTCTATGCATTACCTTATCTGCGTGAAAAATAAAACATCATTGCAAACTACTTTTCCCTTTTTGGAAACGAATTAATACCGTTCTAAATTTATTTCCCTCCTTTATACCATTTATTGTGTATTGTGGGTCGCGGTTGTCCAGTGGGTAGAGCGTTGGACTACTGACCAGTGGGTCCCGGGTTCGATTCCCAGGCAAGGCACTCTGGACACCTGTAGCTCCACCCAAGCTAGTAGATTTTTCGGGTACCAGATCTTCCTGGGAAACCATAACCGACACAGGGAAAGGAACTGGCCCCCCTACCCTGATGTGTGAATATTCACACGCCGACAGGCTTGGTACATGGGTGAACTCTACCATCACCTACTAAACCGACCTTCGGGTTGATTACTGTGTTTAGGGATTTTTTATACCATATATTCTGTGAATGAAACTGTAAAAATGATTCTTTCCATGTTTTTTTAAACCCTTGAATAATTCCAAAGGTAATACATATTTATCTTGCAATAATACTAAATAAAAGTAATGGATAAGTAGGCATATTGATTTCGTTAAACTTATTTTATATTATGAAATGAAAACTGCAACGCGAATTATTGAAATGCTAATTTTTTTAAGTTATCTAAAGTTCTAGGGCGAAATGAATAACTCTTTGAATCCACGAGTGTGTTCCTGGTGTAAGAATGTTTTTTACTTTTTCATATATATTTTACCACCGGTCACCAGCGCTTTTGAAAGGACAGCTTTTTCGCCGCTTTTGTGGGTTATATGAGTACTTCAATCGTTGAATGAGGTCCACCCTCACAATAGCTTCACCTACAGGACTAAATTTACTAGCCGTATTGTAGGAAAACATGTTATTTTTCAGCAATAAAACCCTTAAACCATACACAAAAGAGCCTTCTCTTAATTCATTAATGCTTTCATTGAGAAAAAAACTTAAATATGTCAAGTTAAAAACTGTTTGCTAATTAAAAGTCATTAAAACATTGAAAAAGTTATTGTTTTGATATAATCAAGGTAAAAAATCATCATAGGCCTTCAATTAGAGCTTTAAAAAATAGAATAAGACATAATCATTACTATAGACACTAGATTTTAAATATTTACGATCCGTTTTTTTAATAGATATGGTGGCTTCCATGCTCATATTACCACATCTTCCCCACTAACGCTACCATCCCAAAACATTTATCAATTACGCCCTCCATTATCAACCTTTTGACAGCTGCTCCCATATTAAAAT
This sequence comes from Hetaerina titia, assembly GCA_037158775.1. NCBI lineage: Eukaryota > Metazoa > Arthropoda > Insecta > Odonata > Calopterygidae > Hetaerina > Hetaerina titia. The sequence goes on along the minus strand of CM073779.1, from coordinate 52,195,513 downwards.
AGGTGAAATCCATCTTGAATCTGCAAGCAGCATCCCGGAGGGAACTGGAGAGATGACTGGCTTACTGATGAATGAATCCCACTTCGCTTCAGGTATTTGTGTGACTCATTGACATACCCTCCCCATTTCAACGGCTTCTGATGACACTACCTACACATAGCTATCCCATTGCCTGCCCCCTCAAATCCTCTTTTGAGTCTTTCAACGCGACAGTTCGTGACGGATTTGTCTCCGGTCACGACCGTCGCGGCGGTCACAGGTAAGAAAAATCTAGCTATACAGGTCCCCCACTGCAAAAACTGTGCCTGGATCTTCCATCGTTTTTGCTAAAGAAAATTACGTCGTCTAAAAAATTGTAAATATATTTCAATTTGATGTCATAAGAGATATTGTCCTGGACTCTCGAGAGCATTTTACTCCCATAAAATATTCCAAAAGGAAGTTTCCGAATTCATATAGCCCTAAGGCCCCTAAATTCTGTATACGATTTTGATTTTTGCGGTCTCGGGATTCAGTAATATGTACAATTTATATCGAATACAGAAAAGACTAGATATCTTTGAAATAATAAAAAAAATTCTAAATAGCTTGGAGTAGGAAACAATGAAAAATTGCCTTTTCATTTAACTTCCGAGAGTCAACGACAATCTTACATTCCTACGTTCCTTCCAGCTTTGGGACTAAAAAGCCGGGAGACGATTAGCTTGGCTCCTTCACACGGTAACTCCTTTTGATAACAGATCATTCCGGAACATCGTCCTTTGGGGCGTTTGAGCAGGTGAATGACTGCGTTTCCTAATTCCAGTGTCAGAACCTCGGGGGTACGCCATGCCCAATACTCTTTTCTTACGCCGTCTTTCAAAGCTTTAAACTAATTTCTTCCTTTAGCCATTCCCTTAAAGGAAACAATGCCCCCATTAGTATCAATGTTAAAATCACATGAGCTCTTCACAATCTTCCAACTCCTGGTCATAATTTCACTCCGAAAATCAATGGAAACGCTGTGGTGACCATAAAAACAATCGTGTTTCCAAGTAAAACAATATTTATGGTCTTAAATATGACAATTTTGGAAATTAATATAAAAAGAATAATGGGTATATATATACATATATATCCATTATTCTATAATATTAATTTCTAAAATGTATATATATTCAAACACGAAATCCCGCCATACGGCGAATAAATATTCATTCACATAAAAATAGAGATAAGGAAAATGGGAAAGGAACACACATAAAGGACAAACACAAGAGAGGTGGGGAAGGCGGATTTGAGCAGATCACTAATGTAAAAATATTTTCCTCGACCGGGCCTTGAACACCGGATCTCTCCACTTGCCGGGCGGATGCTCTAACCACTTGAGCTATCGAGCAAATGTACTTTATACTGAAATCTGCGATCTTATAAACCGCCAAAGTGCTCCGATCCATTGCCCAGGAGATGACGTTAGGGAGCTGTAACACCCACTAAAGGAGAAATAGACATTTACAACTTTATACATTAGTGATCTACTCAAATCCGCCTTCCCCACCTCTCTTGTGTTTGTCCTTTATGTGTGTTCCTTTCCCATTTTCCTTATCTCTATTTCTATGTGAATGAATATATATATATATATATATATATATATATATATATATATATAATATATATACACACACACATACACACACATATATATGTGTGTACATAATTTTTACTAATAACGCCACGTATTCATGGACCTCAAAAGTGATCCACCCAGCAGTCCTGTAGATCACATTGCTGATTTACGAGTATTTTTCAGTCTTCAAGATTTTAGGGTAAATGAAGGAATGTAACGCCCCTGAAGCTAATAACTCCAGGTACTCATTTTCCTCAAGGAGAAAGCATATATGAGATAGAGTGGACGTTGCTGCTTCTAATGTCAAACAAAGAACGATGTCGACCTTTCGACAAAGCCATCTTATTCCAGGCGGTCACTGCTGGTTCTCCAACGACAGCCTCACTCGTTTCCCACAGTTGACCTTCACTCCCTCTCTGGAAAAGTGCCCCCTTCCATGGCACCTTCAAGCATTGCGCTACGGAGTTTCTTTCTTCGAGTTACCGATATGCCTAACCCGACGGGGCAGTCTCTGCGTCATATCTTCGGATGCGTTTGAATATATCGAAAAAATTAGATACTGTTAGTTTCTAGAGGAGCTGGGATCCCCTTTGTGCCGTTGACTGCCTGGTATTTCACAGCTGGCGGCTTCTCCCGTCAGCTAAAATAGACCGCTAAGTGATCCAGGCTTGTTATGAAAAACATAAAATCCCCGCGCTTTTGGGCAGATGGTCTACGAGAGGACCTCCACTAAGTCACCTTCATTCATTCAGTAATTGAGTACTTCAGCCGCCTTTCTTTATTCATTCCACAAAGACTCTTAAATTTTCTACTTTATCCCGAAAAATACGTGTGACATAAAAGTTCATCAAGTCTTCCCGAAACCTAGAAGCCAGACAATTAGTTAATGATATCTCTTTATCTCGCTTTCAACATCCAAAGCTCAAAGAATCGACAAAAAATATCATGAAGCTTCCCCTGTCTTTGGCAATAGTTTTAAAATGTTATTTCTCATTGAGATCATTTACAACTGCGCTATCATTCAACCCAAAATTAGAAACCTCATGACGGTTGGAGGAACGCTGCCATCTTACCACGGGAAATCCTTTATCAATACGTGCAACGTGCCACTTTCAATTAATTGAGGTTTCCTTAATGTCGCACTTGCAGTGACTTGCCCCCGACTCTCTCCCCTACTTGGCACAAGTTCGACGATTGTGGCTGAGCCTTGCCCATTAAAAGTACAAATCCCTTGCCCAGGTGAAATAGTAGAAGTGTAGCTCGCGGAAGGTCAAAGGTTCCGATTAATTCTTCCTCTCTAAAATCGATCCTCCTCATGGTCCCAAGCAAATATTTCTTTTTCACATTTACAGCGACGAGACCTTATTTTCATCCATTTCTTTCATTCTCATTCATTTTTTTCTCAGTCAACACTTGTATATTAACTGTACTATGATTCGTCCATGGACCATGTACGAACAAATAGGCTCAGGATATTCTTACTGTCTACCTAATATATACTCTTGAACGATGAGGAGGGGGATGAGGCCATATCCCAATGCTCCCCCTACTTCGTCATTTTATACAGTGCTAAAAGCTGCTTACACGAGCCGTCAAACAAGGCTCAGTACTTATCATGAATAATCATGCGTGTGTATATGCATATAATATGTTTAATATATACATATTTACTTAATTAATATGCATAATTACAATACACATACTTACGTATATATATGTTTGTGTGTATATATATACCATTAACACAGTAATCAATCCGAAGGTCGGTTTGGTAGATGATTGTAGAGTTCACCCAGTACTAAGTCCTGTACGACGTGAGAAATTCACACATTCGGGTAAGTACCTTTCCATGTGCTGGTTTTGGTTTCCCTGGAAGATCTGGTACCCGAAAAATCACATAGCTTGGGTGGAGCTGCAGGTGCCCAGAGAGGATTCCCCGGGAATCGAACCCGGGCCCTCCGGTCAATAGTCCAAAGCTCTACCCCTGGACTACCCTGACCATATATATATGTGTGTATATATATATATGTGTGTGTATATATATATAAATTCACTGATAGCCATAACAAACACAGAAACCAAAACACACAAAAGAGGGAAAACTGTTGCAACACTGCCTTTGACCAATGTTTTAAAGTATCCGTCTTAGCATCCCTCCCACACTCAGACCCTCCACTGAAACTCAAAACATTAGAGCTAGCTTTCATCTGGCTCTTGGATTCCTGGAATCGCCCAGGTATTAATATTAGACATTAATTGCCCCCTTTATGCATATAATTTCATCCCCCTCCGCCCCCAACAACTTCCATATCATCCCCACCTTTTTTAAAATTCCCGCGCCATACACTACCCCTCCAAACTCCTCACCTCGAATGCCTTCCCCCCTTTTTTCCCCCCTTTTCCTTTCTTTTCCCCTCTTTTCCCCTCTTTTCCCCCATTTCCCCTTCTCCTTCCTACCACTGCTTTCGGGCCCTCCTCTGCCTCAGTTCTGTTCCTAATTCCTCTTGAGAAAGGTGGTTGGACCACCGAAAATTCGAGAACCAGTGAGTTTTCCCTCTTTTGTGTGTTTTGGTTTCTGTGTTTGTTATGACTATCAGTGAATTTATATTACACGTTTGTGGGTTTTCCAAAAAAGTGTATATATATATATATATATATATATATATATATATATATATATATATATAAACATACATAAATAGACACAGGGTCCACTATAAAAGCAATGCGCAATCCCTGTGAAAAATAGATTTGTTGATCGCACTCGCACAAATGTTTGAAATTCTTCAGAATACCCTCCCCCTGCATCAATACCCTTGCAGAGACGTGTCTACTACGTCTGAAAGGCACCCTGAAACTCCTCGACGGAATGTCTCTCAGGAACATTGTAACATGCTTTTGGATGTTTTCCACGCTCTCCCAATGCTTTCCTTTCATCTCTCTCTTCAGTCGGAGAAACAAAAAAAAGTCGCATGGAGCCAATTCGGTACTGTAAGGGGGCCGGGGGACCACCGGGATTGGTAGCAGTAAGTTGGTAACGATGGATGACATGTGACTGGGGGCTTGTGGCTGGGCGCTCCTAACGCCGTGGAGGCGCCGGGTTAAAAAGTTGAAAAGCACACTTCAGGCGGAGGAATGTCAGGGTAGGGGGGCTAGTTCCTTTCCCTGTACCAGTTGCTTTCCCTGTGCCAGTTATGGTTTCTCAGGAAGATTTGGTACCCGAAAAATAGCATAGCTTGGGTGGAGCTGCAGGTGCCCAGAGAGACTTGCCCGGAAATCGAACCCAGACCCTCCGGTCAGTAGTCAAACGCTCTAACTCTGGACTACCGCGACCCTATATACGTACATATATGTATATATATATATATATATATATGTATATATATATATATATATATGTATACACACACACATTTTTTAAAAGTAGATAAAGTCCGACCTTCAGGAACGGAGTGGGGGTTTCCAAAATTCCATGAATGTTAGATAGGGCTCTTAGATAGAAAGTATATGCGTAGGCTATGGTGGAATGGAAGTATTTAGTGATTCAGTGAAGGGGTGTAAGTTTTTAAGTCTCTATAAACGAAACTTCACTTAGTGCTCGCCGTAAGGGAACAGTCTGAAGGGTTCTTCTACTTTGACGAAGTGTGACAAAGAATTGTGTTGAAGGCTGCTTTTTTCGCTTAGATGTCACAACTGAGCTCGATTTCTCTTCGCCTTTTCTTTATTTCATTTAATTAAAAATCTCTTTAGTCATCCCTATATAAATGAATTTTAAAGGGACTCTGATCATTGAATCATGAAAATTTTTTTGGTGTTTTTCTTTTGCACTATCTGTTAGCAAATATAAGTGACTTCTCCTCATAGACATTCATTGGTGTTTATCCTTGAAATGTTACAATGGGAAAATGCATCAAGTCGAGTCATCAATCGAGTGATACCTGAAAAATATTAATTGAACTTACGTTCCATTTCACCAAGACTGCACTTCTTGCACCAACATTTTTTAGATTGAACATCGACCTCTAGGTTCCTAATTTAGTGGTTATAAATATTTTGCGAGTTGATATTCTATGATGGGGGGTGGCAGTCTAGTGGTAGATTGTTGCAGCACTGACCGAAGTATCTTCGAAGTTGGGTTCGAATTTCTGATGCGAACTCTACCATCACCCATCAAACCGACCTTAGAATTGACAAGTAACCGTGTTTATGGTATATAATATGACCCTTTGACAAATTAACAATTTCTGTAAACGCACCAGATTTATACTCGGAATCATTGCGAAATAGATAAAAGACATTCTAGAAAATAAATATAGAAAAAAATATATTCTCAAAATCATTGATGATATCTTTTATAAAGTTCTAATGATAATTTAAATTACACTGAATAATCTGTTTTTGAACTTCATTTCACAAAATGAAAATATTTTCAAGAGCCATATTTTATATCACATCTGAATTTCCTCGATTAAAGATTCTCTGTAAATTACTCTTTTCTGCCAGAACAGGAGTGTGATTCAGCTCCATGCGTCATGTACTCATTGTAGAATACAACGCGTTTTAAAGGTTAACTTTACGTCAATGATTGGACTTATTTTTAATAAAGGAGATATTCATATTATAAGTCATATTTTTCCTTAGTCTTCCTATGTGCTACAAGGTAATCGTCATCGAGTTCTGTAAAATATTTCATCTTCACAAATGCTTATGATTCTATCTTAAGTTCTTGATCACGACTGAAAACGAGAGTTGCCCCTCCCTGAAGCCCTGAAACCTGTACAACTGGTAGCCTGCCAGCTAATTCAGCCCTTTCCTCGCTAAGGTTTCAAAATAGCCTTAGATAACAGAAAGTGAAATTCTGCGGGTGACATTCACGGCAATTGATTTGGCGAGTCTAAATGCCTCGGAACTGTTGTCAACTATTGATTTTTTAGCCAGAAAATGAAGACAATTTCACAGTTTTCCTCCCGAGTGTTCCCAGGGTGGAAGCAGCTCTCGTTTTAGAGCTCACTTGTAGTCACATTCGTTCACTAAGAATAAAAAAACGAAAGGTGTGAATTTGAGATGATTTTCCTACTTAGGAGAGATTCATGAATTAATGCAACAGATTTACCACCATTCTGAAACAGAAGTAACTGAAGCAACTTATTTCGTTCATTTAGTCCTTAAATCCGAAGATTGGTTACACTTTTACATATCTGAAGCTAATATTCCTCAAAATAGGACCCTTGTGAGTCGATACACTTGTTCCAGCGGCGTTCCCATTCCTGGAACGCTCCCGCGAAGGCATCATCGGGAACCTCTCGAAGACACGTCGTCACGGCCTCTTTGACGGCGTCCAATGTCCCGTATCGCGTTCCTTTCAAACTCCTCTTTATCTTCGGGAACAGAAAGAAGTCCGGTGGTGCCAAGTCCGGGCTGTAGGGCGGGTGCGGCAGCGTAGCCACGCCGTGCTTGGCCAAGAAGTCCGACACGACAAGCGCGGTTTGAGACGGCGCATTGTCGCTCAGGTTGTCAGTCATACGGTTGATCGCTGGCCGGACGCGGGCGACTCGTTTTCGAAGCCTGTCGAGCACTTGGACGTAAAATGCAGCATTTACAGTTTGTCGTTCAGGTACAAATTCGTAGTGGACGACTCCCCTTTTGTCAAAAAAGACAATGAGCTTATTACACTTATTTTCCGGACGAACCCCGTATATATATATATATATTTCGACGGTAAAGGCGATATATATATATATATATATATATATATATATATATATATATATATATATATATATATATATATATATATATATATATATAACGAGTATATATATATATATATCATCTTAAAGTTTGTTCAGTACATCTTATTTTCTGAAAATACTTGCACTATTCGTTCAACTTCTTGGTCCCATATGGAGTATCTCATCGCCATTTTTCTTAATTTTTAATAGTATTAATTACTTCACCTGGTGTTGGTGCAGAGACGGCCCGAGTACCCCTCGCTAAGTCCAACTCGAGTCCAGTCAAGTGAATTGCTTAAAAAACTTGCGCGTTAGAGGTTTTTAGACTTATAATGCTCTTTATCAGGATTATATGCATATTGAGGCAGTTTTTTAGAGACTAAAACCCTGGGTTTTTTCAATTATAAGAATTTACCGATTCACCTAAGAGGTAAGAGTTGGAGTACATAGCGACGAAAAGTGAAGCTGATTCTCCACTTTCTAATAGATTTTTCACTTGACGAATGTTGTCAGAAAACCTCCATTGGATATTACTCTATTTTGTGCTGGGAACAGATTTGTGACTGTTCGATTTGGTTAATCGGTGTCAAATGTTCGATGTCAATATGTATGGTGTCTGATATCTGGCGAGATTAAAATATTGTTATTAATCGCTTAATATTTAATCTGTTCAAAGGCCTTCAGGTCTCCGCCTCCAACACCACATTTCGACCAGCATAGAATTATCATTATACTTGCTCGAAACGAAAGTTTTTACTATGCATTTACCGTATAATAAAAACTCCCGTTAAAAACTAATAGCTATTGACAACTTATCTTTTGGATGATTGCAAATATCGCTACTTTCTTCCGTAACTTAAACGGAAAGAATGACCTTTAATATTTTGCCCACGTCGAGCTACATTTCTGCTGTTACATGTTTAACTTAATCTATTGTGTTAGCAAGTAATTTAGAAAGTTTAAATATTTTAAGACAAAAGAACCTGAATTTATTCCAAGAGATTTCGCGGTTACTGAAACCACTTGCTTGTGATTCATTTAAACTCTCATAATCCTAATGGACAGATCGCACCATTAAAGTATATTAGCCACTATATTAGATAAAGCACACTACGCCTCGAGTATGCAAATTTAAGCAAATATTTTTTTCATATGATGGCCAATATTGTTAGCATGAATCAAAAGCGATTTATTAAAGCGCTAGGAGGTCCATGCAAGGCTTCAAGCCCTATGAGATTCTAAAAAGAATATTAAGATTATAAATACCATTTGAAAGAGCAGGGCTAACATTCTCATTTGAGTGTTTTAAAGAGATTTTTCGAAGTGTTAAAAGAGATTGAACTTAGCTGAAATATTTAAAGGGGTCTGAGGATCAGATTGGCGAGGTGGCTAGTGTACTTAAGTCCTACCAAAAGAGCTAGGTTCGAACCCGAGAGTGGTAGCATATTTCATCGGAATCCCGGCCCCTTAAATGGGCGCCATGGAGAATATTTTAAGTGAAATACGCCGCCCACCGGATGGGATGCTAAACTGTGAACCTCTTGGGGGTTTCCTCTAATGTCGTCGGGGGTTTCTCTCCACCCTTCGCTACGCTCCCTGGAAATCCTACCCCTAATATTGTAGCCATATCTTTAGTGGCGCAAATGATCGTAGCTTCACCTCGCCAAAATAACTGCTACTGGTATTACTTATAGACACAATACACTTATAACCCATAATCTCACGCTTGATGAATTTCGCATAATGAAATATCTTTTATATTATATATAAATATTTTAGCATCTCAAAGACAGGGTAATGAAACGTACGGTAGTTCAATTCGTTAAAGCTTTTATCACAGATTTATATTTGAATAGACTGTGCGTGGTCTAGTACTTTCGTATATGCATAGGTATTAATATAGTTAATGTAATCCTGGCTGTAGAGTTACACTACTAGGTGATTACAAGTTAAAAAGAATATACATACGTCAACATAAGAGCTTATGGTGCGCATAGGTAGAAGACCTGGGTTTCGAACAGATTGACTGCGTTTGAAGACATGTCTATTTTTGGATTTTATTTACTTTTTCTCCAATATTTTCACCAATTTTGCAGAGAGTGATAAAAACCCAGATCAAAGATTTTTTCTCAAGAAATCTGTCAAATAATTTTAGGGGCTCATGCCAATAGAGTTGATTCGCCTAAAGTATCTTTGGTGCATTTGATTAAGACTGCACTATAAATCTGATACATGAACTAGAAATTTGAAGGTGCTTCAAAATTCAAAAGTTCGAAAGTAATGAGGATGTAACTTTTCTGCACATATATTATGATGAAAAAATGACAAAAAGGCATTCTCGGAGGCCTGTGAATATGTGATGAAGTACTTGCAGTACAACCTGGCAAGAATTCCTCCACATAATTCCGAATCGGAAATCGGAATCTTGAGGGGTTCGTTTTATTATATCAAAACATGCTTTGAATACAGTATTTGATGTTTACGCCTTTAGTTATCCATAGAAAGGATATGTGGAGTTAAAATCAAATGTTTCGCAGCTTACTATGACATTGCTTTTCCACCTCGCATTAATATGCTTATAACAATGATTGCAAATATCATTACTACAGATTAAACATTACAAGAGATTAAAAACTTGATGTGTGTGACAAAATGAATTATACACAAATTGATGGAAATTGGAGAAAAGTATTTTAGCAAATGAAGAAAAATCACGTTTTGGTAGGAGGCAGAAAAAATGTTTATATTTTTTTGATGTCATTATACATAAGGATTTCTTTTACAATTTTGATCAAAAAATAATGGCACACATTAATTTCATTTCAGCCATTTATATTTCTGAAGAAGTTTATTTGAAAAAAGTAAGAAATTAAGATGTATCAAACATATTCAGAGAATGTATATCTTGCTCACGACGATTAATCCATAAGATTAAGAAGTCACATTAAGAAGGGAGGAATTTTATAATTTTACATTAATAATTCTTTCAATTGAGATGACATTACCATATGATTGATAGCCTAATCCTTGTAAACTCTTATTAACTCTACTTTACTTGTCTGATACACCAGCTCCGAAAGACCCACTTCCAGCGTTGGCATATCCATGTGGTCTCTGTTCCCATAAAAGGTCCGATGGAACGTACGTGGAGAAACAGCACTTTTTCTTATGTACTTACGGATCTATTTTCCAGACTCCTCAATAATTCGTATTAGTACGTACCAGGTAAAATATGGTCAAGTGTCCTGCATTTTTCACTCTATGATGATTGATTTCATCATTTTGTGGACCGACTGACCTATTTTAATCACATCATCAGAGTTTAGGAATGCATCGGTAAAATATTTGGAGGCTATATGCTCGAGATGCAAAATTAATATGTGATTCAGGCTGCGATATACTAGCTCAATTCTGTTGTTGGCCTTCGATTTTCTTAGTAAAATGCCTAAATCCCCTGGTTAAATTTTTGGAATCAGCCGGTGTCATCTTTGTGGTCCATACGATCAGGAGACTAGCCTCCCGTTTAGTGGTTCGAAATTGGAGACCGTTTCCCGCCTATTGAGAAATGCATGGATAAATGAGTGATAGTGTTCGATACTCCCCCTCCTGGCAACTCGCCAAATCAAGGGTAAATTAAATATTTACTCGCTCCTGGAGGTGCGAATGATCACCGTCGGAACTCCAGCATTCGGTGTTAATGGCAACATTTCACATTTCTCGGACTTGGAGGGCCATGTGCTGAACCCAACGGGTATTTTCATTGCCGTGTCAGTTAATGGTAAGCGTCACTTGAGGTGAGCATCAAGCGGATACAAAATACACTCTTCCACTCAGCGAATGATTAAGGAAGAACACAAAAACATTCGAGGGAGCAAAGTTTTCGTGGACCCCCGACAGGATGAAGGCATGCTCGCAAGTCATTCTTCGAGAGAAAACGCATACGTACCATTTTGCACTCTCATGGACGGCGCACTACTCCGTTTTACCGTCTCGTCGCTTCCGAATGAAGCGCGTCGCTAGCACCGGATCGCCTGGAATCCCGAGAGACTACTCCGCAGCCCCACACAACCTGGGTACGAGAATAGAAGTGGAGGGGGCCGGCTCCCCTTCCCACTCGCCATATCCCGCCATTCCCAGCTACCCCCTGGCCCGCTGCTTCACCCCCACCCGTCCCTTCCTCCCCCCAAATACACACCGCTCCGCCGCCTCTCTCTCCCTCCTCCTTGCCCCCTGGCCTGTGCACCTCCGAGCTAAGGGGCCAAACCGAACACGAGAAAAAGCTCAATGTGGTGACGATACGGATTGGGATGCGGTCGCGATGCGCACGGCGCTCTAACGCTCCCTCTACCCGCCGGGGTTTTTTTTTGCGTAGCTGCGTCTGAGACTACATCTCCGAGGAGTGCGAAACGGAAGGGCGCCTCCACATGGACACGATGGTACGCACTCATTGCTCATTCCTTTGCCAAAAATCGAAAATATTCGAGGGCACTCACGCAATATTCTTAATGGCCGGAGTAAGGGTCATATTTCTGCCCGCTTCCTAGGTCCTAATATGCGCGTGGGGGTCAGCCAATCTAACACCATCATTTCCTTCCATTAGAACGAAATCCCGCCTGGCACGCTCCCTAAGTCCGAAAGCTTCGGTGGACCTGTTAAGGGGGAAATTTCCTCGCGATTGAGTGTCGAAGTAAACTAGATTTCTCCACCTAACGACTGCTAACACCCACTTCTTCTCTTATGGGCCGGACCGGACTCTGGGTACCTTCTTCATAAATACAACCAAACAGAGCGCATTTGGGAATGTGCGCATTTTTTAATTGTGCAGTGGCGTATTCATTTTTTAAGTGACCGGCGTGGATGAGGAATGGAATTAAATGTGATGCGTTGCCGTTCATTTAGTCCTCGGAGCCCGGAGAGATGGCGGCTGGAGTTTGCCCAGTGTGCGGCAACGAGGCTACCCTCCGGTGCAGCGGCTGCAGGACCACGCACTACTGCGGAAAGGAACATCAGAAATTCGACTGGAAGAAGCACAAGGGGACGTGTCGGCCTTTCCAGGTAAGACGCCATGCATTCTTATCTCCCGAATAAACGTTCCCTCTGACGTCACCACCATGGTAATGATCTGGGAAGGTAATTGCGTAGCATGTGGCCACATTGAACGCTTTGCCTCGATTGGTCTGAACTTGGTTCGAAAAAAAGGAATTCCTTCTCTTCGAGTCCTTCTTTCGAATGCGTAAACCAAGAATGTTGGTGTCGTCAAAATGATTGTGTTGGCCTCGCCATGGTGCTTCATGAGTGGAGACCGCAGCTTTAAAAATAGCGACAAAATATTCTTTAAATTTTTTTCGAATAATACACTAGTGCATTAGTGTACCTAAGTACCTGAAATATTTTAATGCCACTCATATGTGCAATTTTTCAATGGAAATATTGTATGTCATGATTTAAGAATAGGCTAAAAAAATGGAATATGGAACTGAAGACATATTTCTCTTCCCTAGGCAGTAGGTAGTTGCAAAGTTACTTAGACGCCACCTGTCAAAAATAAACATTGAATTTACATTTGCAGAGAGTCTATTTTTATGGCGACGATTCAAATTAGTTCGACTGCGTTGACCTCTTCGCTGAGTTGCCCTTATCCTACACGCTAAGTCACTCAAAGCTATGTTTAGCTACTTTAAAGTGCCGAAGAGTGTAAATTGCCCATAAGATGATTTCTCACTGCACGAATTGAACTCAATGAAAATGTTCGCTGATTTATACTTCGCATCCTGTGCTGATTTATTTCATTGTTGTCACTGATGACGGAAATGAATTTGAATTTTATACAATATGGTGATATTTCCTGAACAGGCCTCAGTTCTTGAAAATTAAACGGTTGCCTAATGATTGCCAATTTTAGCGCTCTTACACACCATGAGGTGTTTCCTTCAAAACCATTTCAACGTTCAACCTCCGTTAGCAGAATATGTGCAAATTAATTTTTGAACTTATTCAAATACACTTTATTTTTTATACATTGCATGACACAGTGCTATATGTTCTTCTCACAATATGGCAGAATATGGTGATAAATTCAGTCATTTTTTATTCTCTACTGAATAGGGACTAATAAAGTTATTTTATTTTTTTGTGTTATGCTATTTATTTATTCTAAATTAATTTATTGGTAGACAGAGAAGTCTGAAAAATATCTTGAAGCCATTCAACGATATGTGGTAGGGATAAGGACAAACATTGAAGTGGGAATGAATAACACATGTGGGGAACACATGCAGGAAACGATGGGATTCTTTTTATGTTTGTCATCACGTTTTTTACTTGATCTTTCGTATTGTCTCCAGTTTTACAGTTTAGATCCGAACTGCAAAAAATATTTAACAATGAGTTTCTATATGGGTCCAGTCTCTTTATAAATAAACCAACTTCTCATTCTAAACTTTAATCTTATGCTCACCAATGACTTACGACCCACGCGTGGAGGCACTCAAATTATCATTGCTATCTCTTTGTAACAGTTTATTGAAATCCGGTTCTCCTGCGTCAATCCTTCTTGATGGCACTAGTAAAATAGTTCCTACATTAGTTTCATGTAATGCAATTTTGTAGTCCGAATGGAATTACATTGACATTAATTAATGGTTGAACGGCGTGGCGTCTTACTGCTTCAATCCGTCCGATGGGTTATGGAGCCATGTTAAATCTTTATTCCCTATATGTTTATTTGATAAAGTAGGTTGACTCAAGTGCAAACAGAAATAAGTGCATATGTACGATACAAGGGGACGTGTCGGCCACAAAAAGAATTTGTAAGGTAAACTTGAAAAGTTAATCTTAAAATACAAATTCAAATAGCCATAAGCATGGTGCAAATATTTGTCATTATTATATACTGATTTATAATAATAAAAATATTTGCTCCAATTAATACGAGCACCTTGTGGAAATCTGTCTTATTTAAATGTGTCAATTTTTTGCATAGGTTTTTCCAGATTGGAAAGACGATTTTCAAGAATTGGTTTGATACAAATTCTTTTTTTAGCACACATACGAATTCGTTCAATCCCTTAGGTGCCTTACAAATCCTGATTTATTCAGGAATTCATCTATAGATCGACAGATGTTCACACTTATGGTTTCAAATCAAAGATCAGGTTAAGGTTCCATAAAAGTGAACCTTGCGAAACAAGTTTTATTTGGGCTCTTCTCTTTTCCTTCAACCCATGAGATAATTTTGAAAGGTATCATTTATTCTAATAATATCACAAAAAAATTGTGATGGACTCTTTTCGAGTGTGGTGCAGATTGGTCAAAATTAATCCAATAAGTTTCTTTGTCTTCCCTCTGATGTACAATATTGACTTGAAGTTTTCCAGTGTTTAGACTAATAGCATTTAATTGAAGAAGGCTGATTGATTCTGACAGATTTATATTTCTTAGGGAAACCATTGCTACTTCATGCTCTAATGCATAGACAGGCATTACAAATTAATACGTTGGTCGAACATCAATTCATAACTGTTGCAGAAACACAACTGACAAATTATGATAGAATGGCAGACACCAAGGTATGCATGAGAGCTCACGTATTTACCTCCAAGTTATTATTACTGCTAACATGGTGTCGGTACTTTGTTTAATTGTTTATGATTTAATGTAAGACAGCGGGGAGGATACTGAAGGTAACTCCCATTGGCCATTACGATTTTAAAAGACCCAAAGAAAAGTGAGGAGTCTCTTGTCGACAGAACTTGGTAATATGTCATCTTATCTTTTCGAATTAATTATCGGCTCACAAACTAAAGAGACATGCTCGTCCGCTGGATTCCTCTCCCCACTTCTACTGTAGGTCTGCTCGTCGGAGGAGCTGGGGCGCTACCTCTCGGCTAGGAGGACGATCGAGGTGAGGGAGGAGCTCCTCGCGGAGGCACCCTTAGTGCTGGGGCCGCCGTTTGGCCGCCCCTTGGCTCCAACGTGTCTCCCATGCGGGGCTGCCATCCCCATCACCACGGCCTCTTCGATGGCGGCGCCACGCTGCCTCAACTGCCTTTGGCCCACCTGTGGCTCCGACCAGTGCTCCGCCGCCTCCCGGAAATCCACGCACTCAGCCGAATGCATCATTCTCTCCATGTCTCGGGAAAGGACCATTGAGGCCCTCACCGGCAAGCAGGTCACGGAGGTAGGCAAGACCTCTTACTTATGGACTTATCCTGTTATCTCGTAAATCATATTTTTTTCAACTTATCTACATTTATTGAGCTTTAATCGCTTAAAAATAGTTTCATGCTCAAGTTTTACGTATGTTTATTTTAAATTTCAAAAATAACGTTTTATCAACGCTCCAGCTGGAATAAGAGTACTATATTTCATTTAAGCAAGTGATGGAAGAGTGTTTCTTTTATTGCCGAAGAAAAATGACGAGGGTTGGGGTTGCTTATGGTTCGTCCCTTTACTATTTACCAATTGTTCCTCAAAGAGGAAAAATGCTCGTTGCTAAATCACCTATTTGCATTATTCAGCTCTTCAATGTATTGAGGTTCCGTGGATTGATCGAGAATATTCAATAAACTCAGACACCCAGACTTTTGAATCCACAGTCTATGGTGCCGGCTCTTATGTATTTATAGTAGGACAGCGAAACAACAAAAAGAGTAACTCGTGAGTTGGGTTTTATTCGGATAGACAAGAGTCATTACGACATAAACCTTACATTCTCCTGTCTTTTTCGTAGACTATAGACAAATAACTCAATCTATGTCGTCTAAGAGGCTGATTAGTATTTAGTGTAATGTTTTAGAGGTGATTCCATAGAAATTTTCTAAATTTTTTCTTCCTTGCTCACTTTTGGGTTGTCTAATCATTATCATGTGTCTCTTACCCCATGATTCACTTAATGCGAGAACGAAAAAAACTCATTGAAAGTGATGTTGAATGGAAAGCAACCCAGACAAATAAACTGATTTCATGACCGTTTATAATCAGTTTATGGTTATGTGTTTATTTATTTATGTTGTGGTCGCGAACCTTTCAGCGGGATACCTGCCTTTCCAAAGGTGGTTATGCCTGATATGCTTTTTCTGTCATTCATTCGAGTTCAATTCAATTCGTTGTTCATTCAATTCAGTTGAACATTCAATTTTCGTAACGTAGGCAGTAAGGTTTTCAAGTTTTCCTGCAGATTAATCCACTTCGTTTTACGTGTGTTAACTTGTCCTTTCATCCCTGTGCATGGGTAAAATAAATTAAAGCGTATCTCTAATTTATTTAACCACCACTGCTCTAGCAGTTTACTCGTTGAAATGTGTAATGAAAAATATTCCTTAGTGCTATCATCATAATATTAGGTACATTGGAGCTCCGAAGTTACGAAGGAATGATAAGAAAGTTACGGCTACGATTTCATCGAGCCAAGAATGAATTCATGAGAGTATGCTTGCACAGACATAGGTGATATGGAGAGTACGTGCATCTTAGGAGACTGAAAAATGGGCCTCAATTTACAATTGAATAAAATTCATTCTTTCCTATCAGGAACAACTGCAGACGGCTTATGGGTCGATAACGCCCCTGCGCTGCCTCTTGCTGCAGAGGGTGAAGCCGGATCACTGGAAGAAGTTGATGTCGATGGAGAGCCATCCGGAGCAGGGGCCTTCGGATGACGTCCCTAAAGTGACCAGGTTCCTCCGGCAGGTCCTCAACCTCAGCCAAATGGACGGGGCGCTGATGGATGAGAGCAAGGCGGTGGACACGAGGCGGTGGGACTTCTCCGAGGCCACCATCGCCAAGGTGTGCGCCGTCCTCGACGTGAACGCTCTCGACGTGCGTCTCCCAGGACCCTCAGACGCTATCGCCCTGTATTCGGACGCCTGCATGCTCGAACACAGCTGCGTGCCCAACACGCGGCACACCTTCGACGACCGGCTGAGGATCCGCTTGAGCGCCACGCGGACCATCGCGGCCGGCGAGCACCTCAAGACTATGTACACCCACGTACTGTGGGGCACGCAGCAGAGGAGGGACCATCTCAAGGTGTCTAAGTACTTCGAGTGCACCTGCGAGCGGTGCGCCGACCCTACGGAGTTCGGGACGTTCATCGCCGGCCTCCGCTGCCTCGGCTGCGGTGGAGGTGTCCTCCTGCCCAAAAGCCCGCTCCTCGGCATCCAGTCCGAATGGGAGTGCGCCGAGTGCTCGAGAGGAGGGCAGGCGGCGACGCTGAGCGGCGAGCAGGTGCGGAGCCTCGTGCTGGGACTCGGCTCCGAGGTGGAGAAGGCACTGGAGGAAAGGCCACCGTCCTCCTCTGCCCTCCAGGATCTCCTCCGGAAGCTGGAGACCCTGCTTCACCCACACCACTCCCACTGTCTTGCCGTCAAGCATTCCCTCCTCCAGATGCTAGGCCGCGGCGGTTCGGCGGAGGAGCTCCGGCGGAAGGAGGCCATGTGCCGAGACCTCCTGGGGGTTTACCGCGCACTCGACCCCTCCCTCGCCCGGGTCAGCATTTACGCGGCCGTAGCCAACTTCGAGCTGTACTCTACGTTGGCGGAGCTGTGGCGCAGGAAGTTGTCCGGACCGGAGTCCGTGGAGGCGAGACAGAGACTCTCCGAGGCCAAAGCTTGCCTCGAAGAGACGATTGAACTTCTCAGGGAAGAAAACAAGGATTTACCTGAGGGGCGACTCCAAGGAGTAGCCAAAAGTGCTCTCGAAAGCATGGAGAGTTGGTTTCACCCTGGGAGAGAAACGTGATTGATCCATGCGATCGTCTCAGCTGAGTGGGGAGAAATAGAACGAATCTTATTCTAAAGCTGTTCTAAATGAAGTACTGATATAAGTTAAAGAGTGGAAAGTCAATTCAGAGAGAAAATTAAGTGCGCCATCAACATTATTTTGCGTTTTCAACGTATTTTTCGATATTTAGATTCTGAAGGAATA
The DNA here is from genome assembly GCA_037158775.1 of Hetaerina titia. Classification (NCBI taxonomy): domain Eukaryota; kingdom Metazoa; phylum Arthropoda; class Insecta; order Odonata; family Calopterygidae; genus Hetaerina; species Hetaerina titia. Next base: position 52,177,249 of record CM073779.1, on the reverse strand, counting down.
ATCATTATATTTAGCTTCCTTTTACAAATTAATGTTCATTTGTTTGGGATATTACGATAGAATGTTTCCACCGCAAACGGGTACGAGACCTTGATCCATGAATTATTGGAACATTTCATGACAAGGGGGATGGATGACAATAAAACATAAAGCAGTCAGTTAAAAATACTTATGTTGCTTCAAGTCAAACCAACCTTAAACGGAGAGAGGATACAAGTAAAATTCACGTTTTACTTGTATCCTCGGAATAAAAGTGTTTAAATATCGAACGCAACTCATATTAAAAATAAATCTTTCTAAACGCAGTAATCAATACATTCATGAAATTTATTTTCTTCTTCGTCCAGCCAAGATCTTAAAAATTATTAAATTCTCCAATTAAGACACTATTTAGGCTCACTTTGCACATTTTTATTTCATCCTCATATTCATAATAATTAGTTTCGACTTTCCCGGACGATGTTCTAACCAATTGGGCTATCGACGAAACGTAAATTACACTGAAATCTGAAATTGGTTGCATAAAACCCCCGTCTTTTCTAAGCCCTTAAACTAGAACCTCAATCAACAATGGTACAACGTCTGCATTCATAAGAACGTGCATATTATCATTTCCAAACCTGTTTCATTCACACATCCATAGATCCATGGAAGACTTCAACTTCCATGATGACATGGGGCACCCTTGCCTTAACCAAGGTTTATTTCAAGTCCAATACTCTAGATCCTGTCAACATTTGCGCAGTTCATATTGTTTCCATACACCAATTTAATTAGGTTCTATAACAAACCTTTTATATATTTTCGAGAAACATGTTGGCAGCATTATGTTCCATCTATTTCTTACCATTAGGGTATACCTAATTAGCGCAGAGTGTCAATTTTCTTGCGAACTTATTACAGCTCCAGGCAGAGGCTGTGTCTTCGCCAATTATCCAAACCCAAGAGTCCACGGTGGCCACGGTGAGGGTGAACACCGCTGCTAAAGATGATAGAACTTGAAAGTACCCCCACAGCTGGCATTACTTTTTTCCCAAAACCTGAATTTGAATACAAAAAAATATGTGTAGTATCTGATTCTTCCTCATCCGAAAACATTATGTCTGTGGTAAATATATTCCATAAAATGGTTTATGTGGATCGTAGAACATACATGAAACGTAAGCATATTTTCATGTGAATTAAATTATAATAATAACCAGATGGAGGCATTTAGTGTTAAGTTACAGGAAATCTCGTAATGCATGTTACAAAAATCATCTACAGATGATATAATTTCAGGATCAACTTATAACTGGATAATTATTCCAGTAGACATTCATTTTTGACAATTATCCTCCCCTTGATTTCATTTCTTTAGTTTGAGGAAAAATTCCGGAATGTTTTTACTATAAAATAACTCATGTAACCTCATGATTCAGGTATGTATACATACTAAGTTGTATTCATGATCGGAACAAGCGATGAATTTGACTGGTTTAAATAATTCTATTTGAGCACATAAATTTTTCCCTCTACCTTATACCCTGAGGAATCTCAAGAATCACACTTAGTACTATTTTTGCTCCGGAGGCAGCTTCCACCAGCCGAGTAATGGTACACTGCATCATACTACGCTTAGATTATGTCCAAAAATTCCGACAGGATTTTTGGAAATATTAAAAAAAATATTTTTGATCGGGAACGTAATCCGTTTGATGATTCTCTGCTACGCATTACGCGATGGTTCAATTCATGGACATATTATTAAGGAATGCATGTATATTAGTAAGAAATTCATATCGATTAGCAGGGAATTCATGTAGAAATGCAAGCAGTAAAGCCAAACCATTGAAATGGAAAACGATACTCCCGATAAATTTTCCTTTACTTAATTCTACCAGGCCTCTCCAAACGGCTTTTTGTTCCAGTTTGGAGATTTTCAGTAAGTGCAAAAATATTCCCGAGTTTAAATTAGGTAGCAAATGTACCAAAATTTGTCTGGGCTTTGTCAAGCCATCGTAAGGTTTTGTCAAGATGGTTAGTAAGAATGCATAAATTATTTCCACCCAGGGAAAATACGTTACCAAATATTAGGGTGTAACCTGAGGTTGAGAATCTCACCTGTATGAGAGCCATTGGTTATCCATAGCCATTGCGCAGTACACGGGTGAAAAATTACAGCGGCCCAAAGCCAGCGCACTGATATTTTGCTAATCTTTGCGTGTTTCTATGGGCCCACAAATATTGACTGTATGTGACAGCCATTAACACTTTCATACATGCAAACACGGGCAGTTACCGACGGGTTTTGGGGATAGAAAATGTAAAATTCTTCCAAGGAAGCCAGAGATTAAGAGAAGAATCAGGAGTTTTGAACTATATTAAAAATTTCTTAAGCTTTTTCCCACAGAAACTAATCTCTTTACAAAATTTTTGACGCATGCATACACGTATTCCATGCAACATAAGCATGACGACTTGTGAGATGTTATTGATCAACTTTGAGTGATTTATAATGTCATTACTGCTATTGCCTTATCTATGTGCAAGAAAAAAATAGTATTATAATTTTATTATTTTATCTCCTTAAATGCTTAATTCGATTAACGATTATGCTATACTGTGATATACAATTACTATATTATGATATGAATCATGTTGAACAGTCTTAGTTTATTATTGATGGTGATCTATTCTTTAAGGTTGGAGGATACATATGCGTACTAACACTGCTCAATAAATTTTCTGAGCCTTACCTAGCACAACACAATTTGAAACACTAAAATAAATTCTTTGATTCCCTATGCTTTCCGAGTCCCTTCAATACACTTAATTTGGCTATTATTTTCCTCCCCCAACCACACCCGCTCAAAATTCTCCACTCTATCACATTCCTCAACATCCACTCGCCAATCAAAATGCCGAGCATCCACTTTAGTTCCCTCCGATGAACTTTTACCATAAACCCTCTCCCCCTACCATATATAGCACTTTCATGTTTAGTTAATTTCTTGCCCTTTATTTTTCCATTGCTCTCCATGGGTACATTTCCAAATCTTCCGATGTACACTGATTCTGTTGCATCTACGATCAAGTTTCTGCTTTGTGGAAAACTACGCATCACATAACATTTTTCACAATTTTGTCTTTGCATCCTTAATTAAGTTTCCTAGCATCATCTCTCTTCCCATTGTAAAATATGCTTTGCCTGACGCAATTATCCTTTCTATGCCCATAATAATTTGACTATCTTCACCCAAAACACTACCTAGATTGATGAAATGTTCTACCTGGTCTAGTTTTTTACTCTCCAGCTTTAACACTTAACTTGATCTTTTTCTTTCTCCAGAACCTTTTTATCCTCGTTTAATTTACATTTCTTTCATCCTTTACTTATCACAGCAATCTTGTTTTGTCCTCAGCAATGCTTAAGCGTTATTTAGCTGACTGAAAAACTGAAGAATTAGTCAATCAAATTAATACATTGGGTTTCTCTCGTACTTCTCTTCCCATCTCCGGCGCTTTCCATGCCTCTTTCGCCTTTTCCTTTGTGTATACGTTGAATATACGGGTAATAATGGGCAAACCAGTCTTATATCCTTTACTTCGTACTTCCAATTCCGGTTTACCTGCTAATGACTCCATAAAAATTATTGTTTTCACATTTTTCTAGAAACTTAACTACTTCCTCGGGATTATTATCCCTTCCATAGCTTTATTTAATTTCATTTCCTTTAGCTATCCTAATTGAAATCACATTCTCTACACGCAAATATGCGGACCTAGTAATGTAGTATATCGCTCAACTCTGTATTATTTCATCTCTTCAGAATCTTTTTTGAGCCGATTTCTAATTTTACCGGCGTATCTCTGACAGTGTCCCGGGATGTTTATTTATTATTTCTTCCAGTACTTTCACTTTCCTGTACTGTAAACCTATTTTAACCTTTTACGGCAAGGTATTCTGACGTGTGCGCTGATTCTTCCACCATGTTTTTTCTCTACTGGTTTCTAGCCTTAGTTTACCATAAGTCTTAGTGCCACACTAAAATATAATGTATTTCAAATTTCCTATTTAGTAATCGTAACAAATGAGTAAGTGGACGATGAATTAGTGGCACCATAGTATCATTTTTTACCCAAATGAAAGGAGAGGGTATAATTTCCAAAATGAGGTTGAGCAAAATTATAGTCTCGTGCATAACATTGAAGAGTCTCAAGATCCTCGAAGACTGCCCGAAATTCCAGAGTAATTCCCTACAAAAATAGAATTAAATGATGGTATTTGATTTCTAAGATCCAATATTCTCCAAAATTCGCCGTTAGTTGAAGATAAATTTATATGAATAAGCTTAAATCATATTTTTAAGTTTAGTAAAGAGAAAGGGGTAGAAAAATATTTTGAATGAAATACCACTCAGTGAAAATAAATTCAACGGCACACTTTAGACAAAAGGAGTTAATATATTTAATAAAAAAAACCCTAAACACAATATTCAATCCTGTGCCAGTTATGGCTTCCCAAAAAGATCTGGTACCCGAAAAATCACATAGCTTGGATGGAGCAGTTGGTGCCCAGAGTGGCTTGCTCGGAAGTCGAACCCGGGTCCTCCGGTCAGTCGTCCAACTCCCTGGACGACCGCGACCCACCATATATTTAATAAAAAATATATCATATATTTAATATTATTGTAATATTTTTAAATCCAACGTGAGGCTTTATTTTGCAATAAAAATCATATGAAGTGACAATTCAACACCAATAAATGATCTTTTACAACGAACATATTCGAATAAATCTCATAGCGATGTTTAAACGTCGGGAAATACAAAACCCAAAAAATGGAAATTAAATCGTGAGCTAATGAATCTAATACAAACGCTCCTTTTTCACTAAACGATCGATTGGGTGAATGGAATGATGGCAGATTGCATTTCCAATCTCTTGAGAGAAATGAGTCACTTTTCAACGCATTCATATATTACATCTGTAAATATTTAGTATGCATATTATCCCGGGAGGAAATGTTCATTTAATCATCATTTAAATAATAATTTTTCGAAAAATATTATTTTAACAAATGGGTTGAATTATTATAGATTTGAGGATGATACCTATGATGCGATATTACCACTATTATCTGCTCATTAATCATTATTATCCATTTTGCACCTGAAGAAAATCAAATGTGAAGTATGCTTCCAGATCACCTTAGTATCAAGTTTACTTCACTGTCCAAAATATGCCATTCATAGATTGAAAACAATACTAAAAGCTAAATGTCTTGGTAACCAATAGCCAAGCTACGTTTGAGCGATCATTTTTTTATCAATAAGTCAACTTGAATACTTTATTAAAGCTCAATATCTGTGCGTAAAGCCTTAGACGAGAGAATAGACTAATTTTAATACTTACACGGGAGCCCTAGGTCAATACTGACTTGAGTCTGGATGATACAGATCATTAATATCTCTCTCCTAAGCCCATAGTATGCGGTGACTTAGAAGTAGAGAGATGCGATGCACAATGCATGTGGGAAACAGGTAAAGGAATGAGAGGGAGGATGGGAGGATTGAACAAAGGCTTGAGAAATGGTAGGTGGAGGAGGGCATGCTGCTAGCGCGAGATGCACATCAGAACAGAATATGTTCAATGGAGGAGGCTGGAGAACGAATTAGTGGGAGCTTAAGGGATTAGTAGGATTTAATTTTTACTGGGGCGACGAAGTTTAACCAAAAAGGGAAACAATATATTAAGTCTAGTTATCTACGGGCAATACATTTGATGGCTTTGGCTATATTTTAAATTCTCCAACCGTTTTAAGTAACACAATTAAAAACCTCTTTTGCGTACATTTAGGGGCCACATTAGCCAAAGAAGACTTCATTCTCTGAGTCGGAAACTTTAACCCATTTGTATGCATAAAGAAGCTGAGGGATCCACTCAGTGAACGGGGGAGAGGGGGGTGTGCTAATCTGAGCGGAGCGTCCTGTAAAATGAACTGTGGGGATTAGGATTTCGTCCTGCGTGATAAACTGCGTGAGATAACCCCTTTACGGTTTTACGTTACGTAAGGTCCTTTTCAGCTTATTTAAATCCCCTCCCTATGTATGTATCCGCAGAATATGAGACCCACCTCTTACCCCCTTTTTACATAAGTATCAGTGCTAATCATTAATCATTAAAGTTTTTATTAGTCATTAATCTATCAAAGACACGCATTTTTCTGTGAAAACAAAAGTAAAAAGTATGCCGTGTTTTTCCTTACGGCTATTAACTAGTTCATTTACAAGTTTGAATCGAGCACGTACGCCACCTTTTAAGAATATTTGTTTTTTTTTTAATTTTCGTGAAATTAGAATGCATACAGAAAATCAAAGAGATATTTCCAGCGAAATTCAGAAGCGGTTGAAATAATTGAACAAAAAAGTAAAATTACCCTGAAATAATTATCCCATAAGGAAACGGTATTAATAAAAGGGCACAATACCCCTTCCAAAAAGCTTTACGACAACCTTACGAAACGCACAAACGCATGAACTGGGAATATTGGTCGACATTAACTTTCATTTATGGAAATATTTGGCTATGAAAAATGTAGTCCTCATCAATTCCTTTTCCCATGCGTCATTCATTGGCTTAGTGTCGAAATTAATTGGGTGATTGACATATTTGCAATAAGTGTGAAAAATTGTTTTAAAAAGTCTCAATTCGTGGCCTTTATCGCAAACTTTTAGAAATGCTTTTCACTGATGTTTATAAAAAATAGCGTTCGTGCAAAATTACACCGGATCAAAGAAAGACTTGAGCTCATTAAAGAAAGAGTTGAGGTACTCCATAACTAATGCTATGTTGCATGCAAAATTTAGGTAAATATTCGAATGGAAGAGTTTTAGTAGAGGTTTTATTACGTAATGGTACTCCACCTTGATTACACCTCGAGCATTCGGAACCCAAAGCAGAAGGATAGAATTTCGGAATATAAATTAAGAGAAAAAAATGGTTTTTCATGAACAATCATTTTGAAAAAAAGAGAAACCGTCAGTCCATAATCCACAGTTGATGGATTTCGTGCCAATGGAGGAACGAAAATTACATTCACGAATTCACTTAGGACTAGCCTACTGAATAAAAAAATTGCACAAGTTTGATGCTGGCATAGAGGGAATATAATTACTTCCACATTACATTGATGAGAGCGAAGCAAAGTACAGGAAACTGACGGACGAAAAATTCAATACAAGAAGTTCTTTTGTTGCGTTCAATTTGTGACCAGAACAATACAGATTGCTACGAGGAGCATTAGAAAAACCACAATAATGGTCATTTTTATGATTTATCGACATTTGCATTCACACGTTTGTAATTGCTATGCCAAAAACATCTTGGGATTGAGACACTTCGCTTTGACTCGCAAAATAACGTTAGTGTACAGTAAACAGACCAGGATTTTAGAAACTGGCTTACATAATTTTCAAATGCTCGAATAATTCAAGTGTCAGAAAAGCCTTTAATGGTCACCAAACCCTGCAAATAAGAGTTTGGAAATTAGCAACTGCTTTTCACTGTTTTGAACTGGGAATAACTTTACTGCGGGGAAAATTAAATTGGACCAGACACTACTGTGCTTTGCTTACGGAGTCGGTTGGGGCAACGCCGAGGAAAGAAAAATTCTGCACTCGCACTCACATCGTTGGTTCAGAGGGAAATTAATCCCATTAAAGGAACATCTTACTATTTAAGTGCTAACACGCAAACCAAAAGATGCATTCGCTCCTGACTCCAGAGACTAATATTGAGGAGTACACTCACACAGAATTGCTCACATAAACTGATAACGGCAATCCAAACAGACACGCTTTAAAACTCCTAACTGAACAGAGCTCGGATGACAAGTCACGAATTTCATTAACGTCGAGCGCATGGGTATTGTCAAGGCAATAACCTGAATTAAGCTTACATTAAAAAAACTTTGTAAGCACCATATTCATTAATATCTGTATGAAGGGCTGATACTCCATGGTTATGACACACCAATTAGGTCATCTCAAAAACAGGAAATATTGATGATAAAAATATAAAGAAAAATGGGCTAATGTGGCACTTACAACGAATTCAAAGGGTGCGCTTCTCATGGCCACGGCCTGGATCATTACTCTCGCCAGATTTTAATCATCTCGATTCGTAATCTCAGAAACATCAAAGAAGTACTCACGATGTTACTAGCTGCTACAACAAGTACCTACTAATAGATTTCCTGTTCCACTCGTTCAAACAATTTTTTCACATTATTGCCTAAAAATCTCTAATAAGAAGTGAAATATTGCTTGAGGGATCAGCTACGCTGGCTCACGACCCATCAAGATTAAGTTAAAAGATAATTTACGACTTAAAATTTACTTGTTGCGAGGAAACAGCAATACGATCACATTCCTAACGAGAGATAACACCAAGACGAAGACGAATATTAAGGTAACTCTCTGGCCTACGCTCAGTCCTTCGTTCTCTTCTTCCAGGACTAGACTCGTGAAGTAAGAAGCTGAGTGACAATCCAATTTATTGTCGATCAAGTCTCTCGCCATTTTACCTGATGACTGCTTTAGGGATAGACACCATAGGTAAGAGTGCGATCCATTCAACGACTCGCTAATGCTTCACGGTTCCGGAGGACACTAAATGGGAGATGCGCCACCAGAGAAGCGCCGATATGGATGACTGTTTTAGGCGTGGGTTGTGATTAGGTGGACGCCGGAAAGTGCATGGATGTAGGAGGGAGTGAGGGTGTGGGAAGGGTGGAGGGATGGAAAACGGAACGGTAACAGCACTTCGGTGGACCAGGTTGCATGTTTCATCGCATGAGAGTTGAGGTGGAATATATTTAATTTGCATTATAAGCGAAACAAGGAAAATTCCATTTTGCGTACCACTTTTGCATTGAACTCGATTCTCAAAATGTCTGAAGGGCAGCGAATGATGAAGAAAATATGCTGTACTGGCCAATGCGTAAATTTAAAATGAAATGAGTTTAATAATTGGTAATTGGTTTTTGAAGTACTTCAAGAGCCCTTCACAAAACACATCATTTAGGAAGGTTACATATTAGTGAAGACATTACATCTCCCAATACATTCTGCAGATTCCATGAAATGATAGGGTTTAAATAATATAATTTTTAGCTGCTAAGCAATATTTTCATCTAATTGAGGTTACCTGCACCTAATTTATATTTTGCCCCTATATTTAGTACAATTAGCTAAAGACTACATTTTCGCTGTTTCCACACCAACTGTTATTAAACGATTAAAGCATAAATGAATAAATAAAACAAATAAATAATAAAACCTGGAGGAATATTTTGTATTCGGAGTCAATCCCACTGTGGTTCATGCATGGTGACTGTACATCATAATAATAGCCAAATGCACAGAACAGAGACATGATCTTATTAAATTAATGGGTTGCAATTAAATAATACTAGATTTTAATTCTCACGTTAAATGGGCCATATTTATTAGAAATAGATGGAAATATTTAGTTGAAACCGATTGTTTGAGGCATCTGAGATTTAAGCATCGTTTTCAAATAATAGAATCAGTTTATAGGACAAACGCTGAAACTGGGATTTGATACAGTTGAAGAGAGCAAACGCTTACGAAAATTATGAATGAAATCCCTATTTTGGCTAAATTAATCTCCAAACAAAGGAGATAAAGTCAGATTCGAAGTAATTCGCCACTCCTCTATATTTTGGATGGGGAAACCTGGGTAAGTCACTAATTCACAAAAAAAAGCCTGATTTTAAATCATAAGAGCAAAGAAAAAAAAACTATCGTGAATACGCATAGGATTCGGCATAGAATTCGTATGACATAGAAGCATACTATATACGGGTTTCAAACCACCAAAAAATACGCAAACGCTATCACTGCGTACCGATAATTTTGACCGCTGAGAGTTTTATCTTAATTTCTGTTACGTTTCTAAAATAATTAATTATAATACAAGGTTTTCCCCAAAAATAAGTATAATACTTTTGTCCCTCCGACGCGGACGGCTGGAGTAGGACGATTTGTGACACGAAAGGCTGTGAGAAGTCTTGGGAAAGCAACCCGATCCGCATCTTAGTGTCTGCGGGCCGTCACAACGTGCGGATTGCGGCTTGACTGAACCATTGTTTAAGAGTTACATCACGATATCACTTACCATGGAGTACCGATACGTGATAAAATTTTGTGTTAAGCTCGAAAAATTGGGTACATAGATCATGACGAGGAATGCCTTGGGCGTTTGTCAAAGACCGTGTGGCGAAAATGCGCAAAAGTGATAGACATGCTCAATTTTGATCGACCACTGAGCGCCAGAATGTTGGTAGAAGAGTGCAATATTCCACGCAAATAGCCACTAGAAAGGTTTATGGTAAGATGGTCCACATGGGACAATGTATGGAATGTTACGTGATGTTCATTGCTGTGACAAATGATTATGTTGCGGGATAATGGCTGTTATCAGAAAATAATTTTAAAAATATATCCGTTCTTTTACCATAAGTGAAATGAATTTAATATTCTAATATCCCACAGACATATGCCGCCGCTCTGCGTATGATTATAAAAGATATTTTGATGAAAATATGTATAGTTACCAATTGTGCCCTAAAGACATTAAAATATAATACGATACTCACAAGGAAAAATAGCTTATTTTTTCAGTTTTCCGTTTCTGCTCCTCTGCGTATTTAATTCGGAATTCAGTCCTCAAATAGGCCAGCACTTACTCCGACTCCAGCTTCCATCTGTAGTCAGGGTGGCCCCACTATAAACCCAGAAGACCATATATGCTTGGGAAATTCCTTAAAAACATTTAAAGTTTGCATAAAAAGTATCGGTAACAATTTTTTTCTGACGTGTGCATGAAGTGCTGAATTCAGACCGACGGTTAGTGTGCGCGTGATCAAAGAGCGTATAGGCATTGAAAGATGGCAGTGCACACCATTTATTTATTTATATAGGTAATCTACCGTTTAAGGTAGGTTTTTGGATGGACACAACTATCAAATAAACATTTTGTGACTCCCCACCTAGCAAACTAATCTATATCAGGTCCCTCTTCATCTCGGTGTACTTCTTTCCTCCCTTCATCCCGTCCAACATCCCTATCCTGTTCCTCACAAACCCCTCTCCTCACCCACCATCTCTAGTACTTCCTCATGCACACCATTATAGCTGAAAATTTTGCGATGCGAAAGATCTGCGCTGAACTCATCCTGGTCCAGTCTTGGTCCCGTCCAGGTCGTGACGGACGACCAAGAGCAGAGTCGAGTGTCTGCTTGAGAAGAACTTCTGCAACGGCATCGCGACGATTATCCAACCCCCTTACAGTCCCGTCTTGGCACCAGCAGACTATTTCCTATTCCCAAAAGTGAGATCCTCCCTCAAAGGACACCGCCATGGGATTGTAAGTGCCGTAAAAGAAGCTTGCACGCGTACCCTTAAGGACCTTCCAGAATCTGTCTACTAGGGAGCCTTCGAGTCGTAGAAAATCCGCTGGTAAAAGTGTGTCAGCGCTCAAGGGATGTACTTTGAAGAATTTTGAGGTATTGTAGCAAAATGTGAAATGTATCTTTTTTCCGAAGAGTTTCCTGATACTTTTAATAATTTCCCGGTTTTTTGAGTTTTTACAGCTGGAAAAAAACTCATATCGTCATCTTCCCTGACATGCCATTACGCTACAAGAAATCTAAACACATCGTGCTGCCGATGCTATCGCTGAAAGATAAAAAATAGACGTTTCCGTTACCTCAATACCTTCTCCAGCTACTGGCCCCTTAATTTATTCAACATTATTCGCATTTTTAATTCTCTATCGTCTTAATAATTATATACTAGCATGATGGAGGAAAATAGTAAAAAAACAGGCAAGTTACGATTTGCACTCTCTTGAAAATTGACCATAGAGAAAGTTGAGTAAACCGCAAAGCCAGGGTTTCGTATGGGTCTAATTATGATAAGTTTTCGGGATTTCTATTTTGTGCAAAACTCAGCAAGCAGCTTTGTTCGGTCTAGAGACACAACAGTGTGGGGTGAGGCCCCTATCGTTCGGGCGTGAAGAAAGGGTTTCATCGCCGGCTGCTAGCTCGGCAAACCCGCAAGGCTTTTTAATATTTAGATGAACTTGGTAAACCCTTCCTTCTGATCAGGGAACTCATCTCCCCCCCCCTAGAGCCACTCGTTTTCTATGGCGGAACCTAAAGATTGGGCGGGGGATTCGCCCACCCCAATTGGAGTATTAATTTCTTGCGTGGGTTTTAAAGGACAAAATAATTCGCATTCTCTTTGTCTTATGTTTTATTTTACGTGCAGGCGGAGACTTATCAAGCGTTATTGATTGAAGTATTATCCACGACCAGCATACTCTGAAACATTATTTACTCTTGGAATTTCCTCAGATATAAAATCGAAATAATTAAGTTTTCTTTAGATATATCAAAGTATAGATAAAGAGACCTGAATGGGTGTAAATATTTGGTAAAACATAAATACAGCAATCGATTTCGTAGGTGATTCACCCAGTACTAAACCCGAAGGTGTGTGAAATTCACACATCAGGATAAGGGGTTCAGTTCCTTTCATTGTACCAGTTATGGTTTCCCAGGTAGATTTGGTGCCTGAAAAATCTGGGTGGAGCTGAGGGTGCCCAAAGATGGCTGTCCGGTAATCGAACCGGGCCCTCTGAGTCAGTAGTCGACCATCGCAGGCCATAATCCGTGACAATAATTTTATGTTATGGCAACAGTTGAATATGAAGGAGCAGATTCCTCCAGAGTGTGCTGAAAGTTGGCGTGAATTTCCTTTGCCCTTACGGCTTTCTTTACACCACTCCTCGTGGTCATCTCAATCCCAACTTCTATGACTGACACTGAAATGTCATCTTCCATCCTGGAGAGGATGAAGATGCATTTGAAGTGCATCAAAGCAATTTCTATTCATATGTCTACTTCACATTCACAAGTTGGTGGGCAGTCCTGATCTTGACACTCATGGGTAAACTCATCAGCAGTAGTTATCACACAAGCATTTTTGTCCACCCATTCTTAGTGTAATATTTTTGTTTTTTGTTAATTTTGTATTTTTAACACTTTACAGAAACGCTGAATTGAACCATAGAACAACTACTACATTTATGTTGGCCCCACCTGCGAGTTCAATGATGCCAGTTACAATAATAATGATGTAAAGCTGATGAAAAGTGAAAATTCTTAATTCAAAAACACCACAGTAATCCACCCCAAGACCAATTAAAAGGCTCAGCTAATATTAAGCTCAGCTACATCTGAAATTCACACATCAGGGTAGGGAAGCCAGTTTCTTTTTATGTACCACCTGTGGTTTCCCATAAAGATGGGGTTCCTGAAAAATCATATGTGGGTGAAGATGAGAGTTCTGAGAGGCATCAACCTGAATCAAACCTAGGTCTTATGGTCATTAGCTCACTGATCTAACTGGACTACTACTCCCATTAAATCAAGGAAATTCTTTAAATATTTTCTACAGTGTATGTGACAATTACTTTTCCCACAAATTTGCCCTTAACTTCTCATACTAATTCCACTACTTTCTATCAGATGTTTGTGCTTATTTGATCTTCATTTGTGGATTTAATTGTCAAATTCCCATTAATGTCAGCAGTACTTGCCTACAAAAAGCATATTATAATATATATTTGAATTAGAAAAGAAATTTTTGTGAAGATTAATTTCATTAAAATTAATTAAAGAAATTTAATAATCAGAAAAGCAGAAAGGATCGGAAGATCTTTTGGTAGGTATGAAAGTAATTGTGACTCACCATTCAAGAACAGAAGGTATGGGATCAAATAATGGTACACTTGGGTAGGAACAAGGCTAATAAGTAGAGGCTACAATGATTATTTTTCTGGTTCTCTGGTTAAAGGTCATTTGGAATGAAATATATCAAATGAACATGGCAGGGATAACTTTATTAAAAATTGCAATAAAAATAGTCCAAGGAAAAGAAACCTTAACACTCTTTGAGTAGTCCAGTAGCAAATCAAGTTTTTGTAATATGACATTCTATAATGATCTACTGCATGAGATCACTTTTTCAGTTTTTAAGAACAGTTCATATGAGACAGGACACAGCACAATACAAATATCTACAAACAGTATGTTAAGAACCATACCTGGCCCATGGTATTGCCATTACCTTAAACATATATTTTTCTATTTATAACTGTCATATATTTGGAAAATATGTCTTCCTAACACACAGAGGAACAAACAACCAATCACTTTTTCTATCTTGTACCCTATACTCTTTGGAAAAACTACATATTCTATATTTCCCTTTACAAAACTAATAAAATCTAAGCTCCTGTGACTGAAAACATTTGTACAGCCCTAATTTAGTAGCATGATTGAACAAATATTTTAGCAAATGAATAATTTTTCTTTTTATGACTATGCATTTATTATGGAACTAATTGAAAATTCTCCCAAAATCATAAAGTATTGCAAATTAATAAGAAGTGACTATAATGTGATTTATAATACCATCTTAAATAATTAATGGCGTTGCATGGTTTTGGGTCCTCTGCTATGCCAAAACTCACTTCTTAATGAATGGAAATGCATCATTGTGTTTTATAAAGAATTGATAATACACTATTGGATTTGTTATTCATTACTCTAATAAGGAATTATTTTTACAATTAATGGAAACATTTTTCTGTTCAACAGAAAGACTGGAATTAATATCTGGATTATAAATGGTTTTCATGAAGCAGGTATATTCAACCAATATAAACTTTTTCACACACTGACTTCATAAAAGTTGTCTTTCATTTAATTGAAACAGTAAAAAATCATCTCCAAGGGTCATGATCACCATTTGATTTTCATGAAAATGAACTACTGTGATTTCAACCTGATGATGAAAAACTATTGTTGGCTTGAAAAGTCTTGCTTAAAATCCACTTGGAAAATGAAAGAGGAAATTGGCAACCCCTGAAATCTGTTCATGAATATTTTTCCCTTTGCTTCTGAATGCCTTAGCACCTATAACCATACATATATGCTTCGCAACCTAACAATACATATGTGCAGAAATATTAAAATACTACCCTATTGCAAAATACTATCAAAACCAAACTTCTCATTAATCCAATACAATTACAAAAAGGGCTTTATGTAATTTTTTGGATTTAATGATACGAAGTAATGAGTATTTGTGCAATTTTTCCATTTTTGTTTTTAGCCAATGAAGAGAAAATATTTCAATGCATGCACTTATGTTAATTTCACTTAAATTATGCGCGCTTTCATAACTCATACAGCATTGAGAAGTCAATTGAATCTTTAACAATGAAAAGCTATGAGTGGCCCACCAATAACAATGTTTCACAACCAAAATAGTAGAATAAACATGGATTTTATGTTTGGATAAAGATTTTTAACAAGAAATAGTAACGATAGACACAGTATTTAAAGTATGCCATTTCATTATGAAGTTCTATAGCTGCAAATAGACAGTACTTCACATGTATTTAAATTTTAGGAGGTAGTTTAACCAGTATGCTTTAAAACTTGTCATTGAAAATACCTGTTTGAAAACACTTGAGAAAATACTTAAATAAGGATCATATTCATACTTATTGAACCTGGTTTTGAGGTAATAATTCTTTCAAAATATTTTGATGCACCACCAGGATTTCATTTGTTATTTTAATGGCGTTAGCCTAAATACTAAGGATGTATGTAGCCAAAAGATAGAATATTAATCAGCATGCAAAAGTGGAATAGATAATATACTATTATATTTCCCATCCATATTTGTGAATGACCAATGAGTAGTTGTTTTAAATGTATGCCATTATATAATTTTTAATGTTTGAAGGCTTCATTGGTTTTCAATCTTTTTTTGGCTATAAGAACCCTTGTTGGACTTGCATATAGGAAAAAGCCAGACTCTGAATACTATTTTCAATGATGACAGTTTTGCAACTTGCCTTAGTTTTCTGTTTGGTTGTAACACAGGTTGCCATAGGCTATTACTCATAACAGTTACATAGTCAAATCCAGTGTCATGTGCATCATTTGGAGAAAAAATAATAATATGGTAAAATGGTGAAGCTCAACTTGAGATATTTGGGCTTCATGCACAAATGATGTCCCACAGTAAAAAAAAGGGAATGGAATGAAATTAGCCAGCTAATGAAAGAAATTAGAGGGAATAGGTAGCCAGAGCAGCCATGAATTTTCTTTAAAAATTTGAGAACTATTACCCTATCATCACCAAAATCCATAAAGTACATTTGTATATTTATAAAATTTTGCTTAAAACAGAATTGTAAGCTTTCTATGGTGCTTTAACAATAAAAAAAATTAGAAACAGATAAATAATGAGGTGAAATTAAAAAAAATAATCAGAGAGCATGATGCCATTTAATGAGATGGAGGAGTCAGGATGAAACAGCATGAAGTATAGAGGAGGAATGGTACAAAAAGATCAGTGAGTCAGTGTGACATCATTTGTACAAAATGCCACATGGGCTACTTAACTGCATCATAAGTTCTGGTGATAGCAAAGGAGAGTGTATGGAATCATGGAATCACAAAGAACAAATAAAACCACACCTTACAATAGCCAGAGCAAATATACCTAAATCCACAAAAACACATTGAGTTGGACATGAAAAACTAACAGGTAAACAATCTTTATGAAATCAAAAATGAAGGATAAGAAAATACCTGACTGGACTCTGACTCTAAGGAGTGATTTTGGGGCAAGTTGATTCTATACACTTATTTTGAGAATTATTATTATTTCAATACTTTTAAAATGTTAATAGTAATTTCATTAAAATCTTTAGAAGGCTCAGAACAAATATGTTCTCAAAATAAAATGATGCGAAGCAAATATACCAGGCAGGTGGATTTCTCAAGTAGAACCCATAATCCTTAAAACACCAATTATCAACAGTTGAAAAATTTCATCTCTAAATCTACTTCACAAGGCCAATAAGATGGCAGTTGGTTGATTCTTCATCATAGGAGAGTGAATTAAAGGCTCCTATTCTGTATGATACTGTTATGATTCAATAAAAATTTATAGAAACACTGGTCACTATTTAGATGGCTATATGATGGTGAAATGAAGACAAAAGGCTTTATAATTGTCAGGTATGTGGTTGCAATCCCATCCACAATATCAGCCCTAATCAGTATCACTAAGAAATTCATTAGTATTGTCGAAATCAAATATTTAAATTTTAGTGACGCTGCAAAGCATCCATAAAATGACCTGGTATTAGGAAATACAAACAAGCATCTACTCAGTGAATATCAGGAAGAAAACTAAACACCATGAAAAAGCAATAGTATACAGAAGAAAAAATTATATTGAAAATTGATATCAGAGACGAAAAAGAACTACTGAATGGAATATATTCCTTGTGAAACAGGGGCTTCAACAGCCAATTTGAAATTGACAGCAAGCGACAATAAATGGTAAAATTGATGAAACATTTTAATGAAAATGTTAAGAAGCTTAATGTTTTTAGATTGAGAACATTAAACCTTTTCAGGCTGTGTAAAATGAAAAATATATAAAGCATAGTTACTCTAGTACTTGATAGTTACTACAATACTTGAACAAAGAGTATTAATTTTGAATTATTCATATAGATTTTTCCTTGAGATGAATGAAAGTCATAAATCTTAATAGTATAAGCTGCAACATACTCTTTGTTCCAAACTATAATATTTATTTGTTATAATTTCAGATATTGAAAATTTCAATCAGTTACTGTTTGTAAATGTTGCATATTTAAATAAAACTAAAAATGCTAACCTCTGCAAAATTGAAAATATGAATGATATAAGAGCATACTGGCCATTTTTGGTGAAATAGGAAATAAGAATCTGCATACTTGGCCCTATGGGGACATTAGTATGAGAAATGAATGCCACTATTTTTAAAATGTTAGCTAATAAGACTCTATATGAGGATGAGGTAGAGCAATTAGGATATGGCAGGAACCATGGAGGTGTAAATATACACCCATCTAGAAAATTAAAAGATTAAATCAAAATAATTAAACCAATAGTCCAAGGCAATATAAACTGGGGAATTATTTTTTAGCTTAAAAATGAAAATCCTTAAGAAACAGCTATGAAATGAACAAAAATAAGCCCTATGACTAACACCATTATTTGTGCAAAGATCTTTGCCAAGTACAAATTCCATCGCCAAGTACAAATATGTAATCCACAATATCATAAACAATTCACAATGAAAATTAAAGATTTCAATGAACTTAGAATATCGTATAACTTTAAATAATCTCTTGCAGAAAATCATTTACATATTTTTGTAAGTCCTAGAGCTATGTACATTACAGAATTACAGACTAGTGAGGTAGTATTTATGCATGAGGGCTATGACATGACTTTGCTGGGTACCTCATTTAGCTCCAAAGGTGTACAAATTAACTATCTAATCAATTAAGTCCTAAAATATGCAAGCATGCAATTGAAGTTTGTGTGACAATATACACAAGATGCTGAATGTCACCTTTAATTTTTAAATAATGCATGGAACATTCATTTCTCTATGGTGAAATCAGTTTCGCATGTTGCATATGAGCATTATGAGAATATTAGCAATAAGTAGTATCATGATCATAAAATAAGCTTAATCAGAATATGTAAATAATTATATGTATACACATATATATGCATATATATACACACACACACACACACACACACACACACACACACACACACACACACACACACACACACACACATATATATATATATATATATATATATATATATATATATATATATATATATATATATATATATATATATATATATATATATATAATCATGTGGATGCCACAATAGAACCCAGAAATATAAACAGAGAACACATAATTGGACACATTTTAGAAAGTTTAAACTTTCCACCTTCTTCAGGTCAGACTCGGAGAAATGTGATTGTCCTTTTACATGTTTTATTTTTGTGATGGGTGTATTATGCTGTCCAAATATTATGTTTATATATATGCATACATACACATACAAACATATATTATTGTAGATGATCCCACAATTAATTTTAATTTTACATGTTAGTACTCCATGTCAACTAGGGAAAATATCTGTAGAGGTAAAAAATATCTGAGGAGGATGATTAAAGATTTCATTTTATGGAAAGCAAACAAATAATTCTAGTTCATGGAAAAACATTAATACATACCTAAAAGTAACAGTAGAATTCTCTTGGGTTTACACCATTTAATTTTAATTTACCGAAATGCATGCTTTTTGCTTATATGAAAAAATTAAATTACAAGAATTTATCACAAATGACATTTAAAGTAATCAGCTGAGGTAGCTATACTTCATCTTCATGCGCTGAGCACATATGTATGATGAATTGACACTGATCACAAAGTTCTTGGTAATTAACTGACAGAGAATAATCAACTCCCAATACCACAAATAATCCACTAGGTAAAAATGTTATCTTTATACTTCATCTTTAAATGCCTATTATTACCCTTTCCCTTGTTAATGAAATCTAATGAAAATCAGATGTAGAATTAAAATGAAAATATGATTCTTCAAATGCTTCTTAGCAAAGAGAAACATTCTGATTTAAACTTGCTAGAGGTTGACTACTGGTATTTTGAAAACCATGCCATATCCTCAGAGCAATTCCAACAAGAAACTGTAGAGCATATTCTTTTAAAAGAGTATCAAAATAGCCTATCAATAAACATATAAAATGCAGTTTGTATTTTATTATAGCCATACTTGTACAACATTTTCCATTGAGAAACCTTATTGTATAATGGCAATACCATGGGATGAAACATAACTGTGAACAGCTGTTGTTAGGTAGATAGAAGGAACATGGAAGTGATCAGTGGAAATAAGCAGGTGTTCTTAAGTGGGGAATAGGATAAAGTGGTCATAGGAAAGGTAACCCTGATTCCGACAACCTTTGGACAGAGAATACAACCTGATTTACATTAATACTGCCACCCTATAAAATGCTTGATTGAGAAAAAACAAATTCAAACACTTTAAATAGGAAAACAAAAGGTACTTTAGACATAGTCTTCAAAAGGAAATACATGGAAAAAAATAAACATTGAAAAACAAGAAATGTCAGAAACATGACAATTATTCTGATCTATTTATCTATACATATTTTATGCATACAACACAGTGATTTGCAATAAAATGAGCTCTATCACATGAAAATAATCACTTAGAAAAATTCGATTTCATTCAAACACACAGGTATGAAATGAATCTATCCCAATGTCAATCTACTATTTCAAGCCAAAAACCATACATTTACTTTGAAATGTATAATTTATAAACAATCAATAACCATAATAGTAATTATTTATTTCAGGAACTAGTGGTTTCTAAATGATACCATAGGATCAAATGAAGTTAAAGCCAAAGTTATGACACAAGGCTTTGAATAAAATAAATGAAATTTAATCACTACAAAAATATTTTAAATGAGCCTCTTTGGGCTCATATATCAAACAAAAATAAATTCAACAATGAGTATGCAGACATAGAAATTGAACATAGATAAGATGGCTTATAATGGAATGAGCTTTCTCTGTATGCTTGTATATCATAGATGACTGCAGTTTCTTTATGCACACAATATTTACTGTCCATTGGCTTGAATGACTTCACATTTTGAGGATGGATTATAATAACAGATTTCCTCATAATATGTGTAGGTATCAATTCTTTCAAATTAAAGTTAAATCTAGTCTTAAAGTAATCATTTCTCTTAAGGTTGCTTATTATTGAAGGATATGACTCATCTCACATGGTGGAAAATTGCATTATCCTCCCACAAATACCTTTCATTAGAGTTCTTGCTGGGCTCAATGCATGGTAAATAGTTTGGTAGAGGAAATTGACAACTTTTAAATTTTTGGTAAATAATCTACAAAATGGAATTGGTACTAATGTTTTGGTTTCCAAAATACCACTACATTCCCAACACATCTCTCCTGATTCTATCACACCATATTAAGAAGTTAATATACATTAGACAAAAACTACAAACAGTATCTATCTCTTTCTTGTTCATGACACACAACCTGAGTAGGTATTGATTGAGGGTTTACGTACGAAATATACTGCACACTCACAATTGAGATGCATTCATTTTCATAAACATTCTCAAAATTCATTTATACATTTTAACTATTACTTGCTTTTTAAGTGATATACACAGTGAAAATGGATCGTACAGTTTGTTATATTTGCCTGAGCGCTTATTGCCATGATCTGATACCATAAAGAAGATGTAATTCCAAAAATCACAGCCAGTAATGAAGTAGTTTATGAATAGGTGGACTGATTAGTTGATCAAATTTAACCAGATGTACAAGTTTCAATTAAAATTGCAATAATTTTCTTTATCTCTTTCAAAATCATCTGTTAAGAGTCTCTAATGGATTATTTACCCTAGCAAAGTCTGATGGTGTTCTACTAAGCAGCACATGCATAGAAATATTTGAATGGTATCCTGTTAATAGCAACCAAATTTGAATGAAACTGAATGGGTTATAGATGAATACACAAAGTGAGTATATTCATAGAAGGTACAAAATAATTTATGAATGAATGGAAACAGACTCTACAGAAAATAGGAATGTATCCACTTCTGTACTAAAAAAGGTGCTTTAATCTCAGTCATGCTCTACCATGGGAGAAGACTGAGATAGGAAGGGATGAGTAAGAAATTTAAAAAGAAGGAAGGGATTAGGTAAAGCTGAAAAAGAGATAAAGGTATAGAAAATAAATATCATCAGTGAAGAAAAAGATATTACATTGTATTTTAACTATTGGACTGGTGGAGGGAGGGATGGGACATGAGAATGGGCAGGAAAAACATGCTCAAGTGAAATTCCAAGCATTGTCTGACCGTATCAGTGCAATTTGGTAGGTCACATGTGCTTGAACTAGCTACTGTTTGATAAATGGTACCCATCACGGACAACTACTATTCTTTGGTCATCTGATAGGTACATTTTTGTCATTTTGTTGTAAGTATATGGCATATTTTATTTGGATGGAAAAGATATTTTTTATGGTTTAACAATCAAGAGTTACTTATAATGTTTTTTAATGAAATAATTCAGTTATTTTTTGTTGCCACTTGTCAAAATGTCCCCTTGCTGACCAGTGAGTATCTAAGGTTTGATATGGTAATCTTTAAAAATCTAATTACTTTGATGCAGGTTGTTTGCTCATAAAATAAATTAGGATATATCCGTTAATACAATATTAAATAAAATAGAAAAATTTCAATTTTTAAATACTTGATTAATACATGAATACTCACTTCTAGGAATGAACATGATATTAACATGTGACCCCCCAAGTAAGCAAAGGTTCAAAAAATATCTGACCTGATAATGATACAACTGTTGGATTAATTTTCCACACTCTACTAAAATCAATCCAAAACTCTTATGTAGAGAATTGGTACCCCAGCTGAGAATAAGTACTTAACATGTTACCTAATGCCTGTTTCTCAACTACCTATATGAGTGACAATGGAAGTCACACACATACTTGCATTCCCATATCCATGTGAAGAAATTTTGAATGGCTTGAGATAAGAATAGCTATTGTCACTATATTGTATATATGCCACTTAACCATTTCATGTTGCTGAATATAAGAAAAATACCTGTATCAGGCTTCATTACTGTGAAAAATTGATATGTAAAACATTTTACTTCAAATAGTATTACAAAAAATAGTCAATCAAAAGATATTAGGATACTAAATTATAATGTATGTAGTTTTCATTGATTTCTCAGTTTTAAACTTATGGCTTATTTTAAATTAATATAGTTTTAGGTAATTGCACAAATCTTGAAAAATATAGAGGTAGAATGCTTTAAGGCAGTGTATGAATTAATAGGAACACATTTTGGCATTTTTAATATTTAAAACCACTTTATCATTAAATGATATCAGATTGATCACTCAGAGTAATTTATAACCAAAGAGTTGAAAAATGCAATAGTGAAAACATAACTGTTGAGAATTCTTCTACCAACAAGGATTTTTTGAAAAAGTAATAGAGCTTCATTCATTTTTAAATATCCTATTCAATGGCTGCATATTTCAAACTCTTTTGAGAAGTTGATCCAAAGACATTTTGGGTAATGTAAATGATATATCATATTTCTTTGAAAAAGGACTGTGATTGTTCTAGAGTAAAATCTGTGTTGATTTACACAATATGTATATGAATATCATTTTTACTAGTATCAGAACATGGCAAATTTACTCAAATAACTGCCCAGCATAAGTCTGGATGTTCCAATTCACTGAGATAATCCAAATACATTGAAAGTGACAAATCACTAATACATACCATAAACAGAAAATGAAAAGAGCTTCCTTCAAACTATTTCCTTTGTAAAGAATAATTAACTAAACCTTATGTGTTACTAGAAATTGTTTAAGTCATTGTCACAAAACAAGACAAATTGTATACCCTCATTGGAAGCCAGTTAATATTTAAACCTGGAAAAAACCTATTTCAGGAAATGCAACTATATAAATGTCCTGGAAAGAAGTATATATGAAATCTGTCCCTGAATGTGGAACTTTACCCTGCAACAGTATAGTCAGAATTAATTATTTTGTATTCTCCTTAGGATTTATTATAATATATATCAATGTGTTCTTTATGTGCTTTGTATGTGCAACATTACATTTTTTTGTGGTGGCCACATTTAAAACATTTATAAAAATCCTTTGAGGAAAATATATTTACCAAATCCCTTGGAGCAATCACTCAAAAATAGAATTATCGATTGATTTGTAGAAATTTTGCTTTATTAATGAGTCAAAGTTCTCATATGAAGCAACTGAATAAAAGGAAAAGATGCCAGACAGAGCAAAAATTTTATATGAGAGAATCGGGGACAGGATGTTCTTTTAAATCACCTGTCATTATCTCACTAATATCTGAGGCTTTATGTCTGCTTAACAGATTAAGCTTCATAATGATTGGTTGTCTACGTGTCATGACCATCTTGTGTAAACTTTGTAACACGTAACTACTTAATGCTTCACTTTCACCAAATGTAACAAGCACACACTACCGAGTTCCAGTATAATACTTACTACCTACACATTTCATTTTGTACAGTTAAGGCCTATTTACAGGTGGGTCGATAAGAAGACATAACACATTATGAAAATACAAACGAACAGTCCAGAATCATAGGTAATTGCTATTATTGTTATCATTATATCAACCTGAAGTCTTCCATAACATCAACTGATATTGTTTAACACCCAATTATAAGAATAATCCCCAATGTACTTACTTGATTTTAAAAAATGGATCCATTATTTATTTCCAAAGCTACCTCAGAAAAGAGTTCTGTTTATCTTTCATCATTTTACAATAAAACACTCAGTCTTTAGACACCAACCTTCTGACCCTCTGTTAAGGCCCAAGAGTGTACTATCACATGGAAGCATGGTTGACAAATACTGCAAATGGCTATGTCTTTTGTGCAGTGCATCATAAGTTGAAACTGATATATCCCTCCACTTCTCCTATCCAAAATAATATAAGCCCACCTATTTAAATCTTACTGAGGCAGCTAAAGAGACATTTACATATACGTAATTGAGATTATTTTATAAGAAAAGATATCACATGATTTGTAGATATTGAAAAATATTACAGTTCTGGTTTGTTCTATCCCTGAATATTTAATACTATCCATGATGCAGCATGATGTTTCTTTTGTTTAGGTGACTAAGATGGTTTGACACATATTCACTGACAACAAAGTTTGCATAGCTCACGAGGTTGCTGCAATGTCACAATGGAGCAGCAGATGCCATCAAAGAGCAGCTGTTTCCTTACTGAATACATTGATTGCTGCCTCACTTTTCTGTACAGCCATTTACAGTAAAGGCTAGCCACTTTATAGACCCTATAGGCACTAATAAAGCAAGCAAGCCAATTCTAGCACAGTCAGCATTTCTTAATTCATTACTCAACTATGCTAGACAGCTTCTATCACAAATTACATAAAACATTTGTGATGAACTACAATATGTCATTAGTGCATTTTAACCCAACACTTATTTTTTACTCTTTCACTACTACTTTTACCAGTAAAGATATCCCCTCATAGATTTCCCGCCAGCTGTTGGAGAATATGAAACTCTACTCTGAGTGTAAAGATTTCA
Source organism: Hetaerina titia (assembly GCA_037158775.1). Taxonomy (NCBI): domain Eukaryota; kingdom Metazoa; phylum Arthropoda; class Insecta; order Odonata; family Calopterygidae; genus Hetaerina; species Hetaerina titia. The sequence goes on along the minus strand of CM073779.1, from coordinate 52,151,954 downwards.
AAAAAGGCGATGATAAAAATGTGAAAATGTTTTACCTGACAAGAGCAGTTTTTGAAAATATTTTTATAGCAGTAGTCAAAGAGTAAAGACAGATAGCTTTAGCTGAAGCCCTAAGTTGGAGATAAAATAATCAATATATGTAATGCTGTGGACTATAGACACATTAAACGTAATATCACACTTGCAGATACCACAGGCTTACAATGTAGCCTCAACAGTAATATTGGTGCTTCAGATGGATCACAATATTCTTCCCTGATGCCAATGCTTCCAAAAATACATGATTGATTTTAACTAATTATTTGTCAATGAAATTGATGCCAAAAATGCAAGACATTTAATAGATCAAAAATGGGTTATGAAGTCTAAAGGATTTATAAATGAAACCATCAAAAATATATTGGGTTAAATAATCATTCTATAAATAGAGGGAAATTATATGTCTCAACAGCTATAAAAAATAAATTTGATACATGGGTAAAAACAGAATGCTAATCATTAAGTCAATGTTTCCTTTGCTCCCAGTATTTGTGCTCAACAAGATACAAATAAAAGCATCCTCAACATAACTAGGAGTTATTTGAGATATGTAGTATTTAAATTATGAGCAATGATTTTATTTCTAAGTATCTAAATTTAAGAGGATATGATTTAAAATATTTGATTGGTACTCTACTACCAAATGCATTAAGATAGCTTAGTATGTAGTCAAAATAACAAAATAGCTGAAAAATTGTATTATTTTGAAAGATAAAATAATAGTGAACTGATAATATACAACTAAATTTATTAGAAATAATTAAAATGTGAAAATTGTAAGTGCGAAAGTAGGCAAAAATAAAAATTTCAAAATTCAAGGAAGGTTTAAGATGGAAATTTTAAGCAATCCAAACTTAATAATTTAAAACTCTATTCTGCTAAAATTATTATCAAATTAGGCCCTTCATGAGTTTGATAAAACTCCAAATATGCTAAAATAATTTTTCGTGAAAAAACAAAGTGAGAAACTTCGCATTTCTATCATATAAAAAATTCACATTTCACAGGCTGATAATTCTTACAATGCAGAGACTCTTTTATGAAATCCTTGTTCATACATATATGGAATCATGACATTTCATTCGATAAAGTTTTCATTTGCAGACTGAGTTCTCATTACAGTATGCAGCTATTAGCAGTATGAGCTTCCTAGCTCTAAACTTGAGATATGTGATTCATTTGGATTCATTGATTGTGAAATGAAGGAGAGGAGAGAGTTTTAGGGACAATATTTTTTCTAAGTTAAGCTTGGAATATATGCAATGTCAATGCTATTATTCATTTGCCACGACAGATCCATTCATTAACTTGCATCTTTTCATCATATTTCCAAGGCAGATATTTCAAATATAATTTCTTACTGGTGAAACTCTTTATCAATATTTAATTACAATTATGTTTATGCACTACAGGCATCAAAAGTTTTAAAAATATGCACTGAATAACTATTATAAGGAGATTAAATTTTTTCACCTTTTTTAAATGTTCAAAGTAATTTTCATAAAAATATCATTCAAACTTTTCATGCTGATATTCTTACCAGAATTTCATATTTTGTGGAGGTTTATTACCCTCCTTCCCATCATAGCAAACGAATAAAATTTTATCGAGTAACATGATATTTCAGAGTAATTCCAGTTAATTTGATACACAAAAATGTGTGTCAATCCTTCAGAGGATGATCTGTAAAAATGTTTATTCCTCTTTCCAATTTTCTCTAAGGCCCTAAAACCTATTTCTCTGGCTCTCCAGATTCCTGAATCTTCTCTTTCTTTGAATATTTCAGTTACAAATCCCCAAGATAAGCTATTATCAGTTATTTTATCATCATCTACACTAACTACATCTTCTCCTTGGGGGCAGAGAACATAGGGTGCAGCCTAGAGTGAAAGCAGGTGGTACTCTAGTGATACTCTATGGACTGATAACACCACCAAAACTTCTAGAATAGATGGGGTCAGAACAATTCAAATCTTTTACTAAATTTTTTATGAACTTCCCCAACACCCATTTACTTGTACAGTAGGTAGTTCTGCATCCATGAAATGATGTATTTTTATGCTCAGCTGAGCCTCCTTTGTATTTGATGGCTATTCAGTAATACATTTTACATTATTAATGCACAATACAGCCGTCAACTCTGTTCTCTTCATGATCAGAATACCTTTCCTTGGATGAAAGAAATATTTATTCTCAATGGGTTTATAACTTTAACTCTGAAAATATGAGTTGATGTGGGCATAAAATGCAAATCATTTGCTTGCATTTGTCATCTGGTAATATTAAATATGCTTACTAGGAAATGGTTCCTTGATATTTTTTGCAGTGCACACTTTTCATAATCAGGCACTATTTTCTGCACAAAGGTTTAGATTTTATTTACTGAAGATATTAAAAAAATACCTATTGCTAATGGCAGATATCTTATTTTGATGAATGAAAAGAATGGCTAAACTGTCATCTGGCGTTGAATTTTGAAGAAATTGAAGGATATTTTTCATTATTCAAAAAATTTGATACATTTCTAAGAAAATGTACTGTTGAAAATTAATACTATCTTTTTACCACATGTGCCTTATTCCGGTGCAGCCACATTTACAAATGCAGATAACTGTATCACGATAAAGAGCTTTTAGTAAAACAATGACCCAGGTCAAAAACAAGAGTAACTTTAGCATTATATTTCTAATATGCAAAAGTGATTCTTATACCACAGGTTCGCCAGTCATGGTCACATATTTGACCCAGCTATTATGTCAATCCTATTATGTATCATTGTTTTCAGATGATTGAGACATTTGAAATACAATAACTACTGAGAAAACATTGTTTTCTTGATTTAATTTACCCTAAACAATAAATAATAAATATAAATAATAAATATACTTAATAAATAGTAAATTACTAGGGTAACATTGTTCATTGCTTTGAGGGGGCAATTCTCATCTCAAAATGTTTTCTCTTGCATTATATCATTGCAGCAGAGGAGAATCTTCCAATGTACTGTGCAAATTGTTTTCTGTGGTTCACTGATCAATAATAATTTCCCACATAGATGCAACATCCTCTTATGTTATGAAAATCCCCATAAGAAATTAAAATTTTTCAGATTTACCAGCCTTTCTAAATTGTCCAGGTTTGTAAAATTAATTACTTTAAAAAGTAATATTATGTGATAGTAACTATAAAGTTTGCTATAGATACAAGCACTAAAAACTTAATAACAACAAAATAAGAGAAAAAAGGTACATAAGAAATTCCAATATAAGACAGAGGGTTTCTGTTGCAAAGTAATTTGATTTGTTACAATTTTCAGCAGACAAATTATAATAAATATCAACCCTGACATTAATTATCATTTTTGAAATCTTGCATTTTTTGGCAAGCTTTAGCATTATTCTAAGAATTTCATCATCAATTCACAGTGATTAAATATTTAATCATTTTTCAAAAGGCATGTCTAGGGAAATGTTGAGAATCACCAAGTGCCATGATGTAACATATGGTCAATAACAAATTCTCTTCCATTTTATACAATATGATGGTTGATCTCCACAATAAGCAAATTGAGCACAGGGAAGACATTGCTCTGAAAAAATCATAACTGTTTGAAACTGCTGACAGTGGCATAACTTTCTCTAGTGCAGGGTGTGAATGGCAAAAGAGGTCAGCTTGTACTTACTCATAGGCCACCAGCTGCTCTCATTCATTGAAATCATCACAAACCCACTGAGTTTTGTTATGTCACTAATGACTTATTATGGATTAATATAACAGAGTTGAGTTGACAAAGTCAGCGGAATTACATAGTAAAATTTTTGTTGCATTGATCACTTCAGTGTCTGTTGTCAGGCATTTGGTAGCACTAAACTGGAAATATAGCTCAAACAAACCATCCTTGAAAAGAAACTGTATGTATTGGTAATTCTGTAGAAAGACATACTTAAACAAAACAATAGATAGCAAACATGATTGTACCACCCAAAGTTCCACAATAGACCGAAGTAAATGGAATGTTGCGCTGAACACACAATATCTACTGAAATCACATTTAAAAGCCTGAGAGAAATTTTAGAAAAATTTCTTCATGATTGTTCAAACTGTGCAAAACTTATTTGTATTTGATACAACTATCCCATCTTTCGGTCCCCTTGGCCTTATTCCTTGAAGCTTTTCCTCCTATCTAGAGATCACAAACTACAGTAGTTCTTTCCAATAGAGAAGGATTATTGGACTGTTGATAAAAAAATACTTGCATGGAACTAAATAGGGATCCTCACGATGTAAAAGTTTTGGCCCATCTATGGGTGGGTGAACATTAAGTAGTGTTGACATATGCTTGATAAAAGTCAAAATTAAAGGTAACCAAAGATAGAAATTGAAACCTTTTTAAGTAGAAAAAATACCTTGGAGGTCTTTGAAATTATTAAAGCTCACCGGTAAGGAATTATCTCTTAAATTACATATGTATTTCACTTCTCAATCACAAACCATGGGATCACCTCTCCTCTCATTCTCTTGCCCAGCAATCTCTGCCAAGGTCTCGCACAAACCCCTCCCACCCTCCCGCTTCTGGTATTCCTCCTTCATCTTCATCATCACCTCGCTCTCCATGACCTTGTCAGGCCCCGCATCGGGCACCATTGCTACCTCGGCTGATGCCATTTTCTCCTTTGTGTCCTCGACTGCTGCCGCCGCTGCTGCTGCTGCCGCCACTGCTGCTGCAGCTGCCGCCCGTGCCACCTTTTCTGCCCGCTCCTCCTTGCTGCGCTCCTCCTTGCCACGCTCTTCTCGCAACCGCTCCTCACGTGCCCGCCGCTTTCCAGACCGCTTCTTCTCACGCTGCTGCTTCTCTGGCCCAGCCAGCTCCATCGGCAGTTCCCGATTCTTCTCGGACTGTGGTAGCAGGTGAATCATGCCAACGGGGATTGGAAATGAGCCAAAGTCGGAGTAGAGCTGTGCATAAGGATCGAGTGGGAGGGCAGCTTCCAGTTCAGCACGGCTTGTGCCTCCACCCTCATCACCCTCAACCATAGGGTAGGGTTGCCCACGGCCTAGGGGCAGGACAGGGGGCAGCAGATCGGTCCCCTGGAGTGGCCCGCCCCGACCCCCACCCACCAGGCAATTTTTCTTCAGCTGTTCCAGCTTGAGGGACTTACCATATTTACCCCTCACGTACATCAGGAGGCTGTTGTAGGGGATACCAAAAATACGGGAGGCCTGTGAGGTGGTCATCCTCTTGTTCCAGACATTGTGCAATGCCTCGGTGAGCTCCGAGTTGGTCCACGAGCGAGGGGGGCCACCCCTGGGTGCACTGTGCTGGCCTTTGGGTCTTCCCACTGGAAGGGAATAGAGTCCCCTTATTGAATTCTATTCTAAAGTTTATCTTTTGTTTTTGAATCTAAGAAATGGAATTCTACTTAACTTTAAATGTGTCTACAAAAAATAATAATTGGACAATTGCACTCATCAAATTTAGGATCGTCAAATTATTTTTAAATAAAAAAATTCCAATTATTTTATTTGCTTCTGTGAAATTTGCTTCAGGTCTCTACAGAACCTGAAATTCCCTATGAGTAATTAAAAAAAAATAAGCACTTTGTGACTTCCACCCTTTTAATATAAAACCACACTTTTAATAAAAAATAAATTTAATATGGGTTTTATATTAAAAGTGTGGAAGTCACAAAGTGCTTATTTCTTTCTAAATATGACGTCCTTCCACAAAACAAAGCTTCTACCTTCGATTTAATTCCCTATGAGGTAATGACATATTTACTATGTCCGATATAGTCTTATTTAAGGCATAGGAGCCTTTAAGAAGCTCTTTATTTGAAATGTTATTGAGGGCTGGGATATTGTGAGAAAGAGGAATTTGCATCCCACTCCGTGGCCATTTCCTTAAAACATGGCTAGATAAATAATAATTTGGAACATTTGACTCAACTTTATGAAGTGTTTAAATTTAACATGGTTTTTGTGAATCATTTGTTACAGGGCTTATTAAGAGAGTTAAATGTTTAATCTGGCAATCTGATCACTCATACCAAACTCAGCTTTGACCATTTACCGTGCATATGAAAAATACTTTTCCTGCACTTTAAAATGCAAACTTTTAGTAGTTAAGTCAACATTCATCAATACATTTCCATTCCCTTGCCTGGGTTACGAAGCCCTTGTTATAAAGCTATTTTAGCAGCAAAGCAGCTGTAGCAGCATGGAATAATGGGTATTAAAAACCTTGAAATCTCCATCTGGAGATGATCAAGGTTTTTGCCCAAGAAACTCCTATCGAATGTGAAAAAACATATGCAGCATATACCAAATTCAGATAAACAAATAGAGATACACAAGCTACAACCATAATGAGGGAAAATGCATGTCTCGGACTGATTAGAAAATTTAAATGACAAATGCCTTAACGATCCCATTTGCAGATTATTGATTAAAAAAAGTGGAAGCAATCTACTTACATTTCCTTTTTCCTAGCACATGGTTCTCAATTCGTGTCTCTGGAAGGATTTCATTTAAAAGAGGGTTTTGGCATGTATCCATGGGTGAAAAGAATCCTGTGGTAATTAAATCAACAACCAGAAAAAATTATTTCAGTGGTTGTGGAATAAAGAATAAAGAGAAACTAATTATTTAAATTGGACAAATACTATTTGGCTATTTTTACAATGAAACTAATGAAGTAATACAGTACGTGAGTATAGACATTGTAGAAATAATTACTCAATACTTAATTTGAAAGTAAAATGTGTATTAAAACATGGCTTTCACTCACCTATATGCTGTGACTCTGGATTAAATGCTGAGAAAAGAAGAAAAAGAAAATGTTAACGATTTAATGAACTTCCTTATGTCAGTAGCAAGAGTACTGAGAAGGATTTACAGGTAAATGAAATGACAAATTAGAACGAAGTCAATGTCCAATTCCACTTTGATTAGATTTATTGCTAGGTAATTGTACAAAAAGTAACAAATACACAGCAGTGATTCTCATAAAATAGATAAAAGATAACTTTATCCCCAAGCTTATTGCAAAAGAAAGGATTATCCAAGTAAAATGGACACTTAAATAGTTGTGAAAAATTTTTCCATAAAGAGAAATACAAAAAAATGCTTGTGTTCAATTAGTTACATCAGCGTATTCAATGCTTATAGGCATGGTAAAAGAATGAGGAGGAATGATGGGAATTACCACAGAAGTAAGAGAAAGTCGGAGGAAGTGAGTCATTAAAATGGAGAGAGAAAATTTTTCATTGAAAATGTCAGCAATTTCTAGAAACTAATTCTCTTCATATGAGAAAATAAATTAACAGATAATGTATAAGAAAGGTTCAATAAAGATTGATCATAGTTTTCTTTACAGAATTTAGTGTGAGAAAATTTCATTTTACATTTTACTGTTAATGTAATGCGTAATGTAAATGTGGTACAAGTTTCCTAGATTTTACTCAACTATTGCATCACCAGCAGTAATTCTCATTTGAAGCATGCTTGGTTTGCCTACTAATGCGATGGAGGTAACATGAGATACTGCATTGAAATTTTACTTTCAACTGAATAAATTGCAATCTTATGATTATGTAATGCCATGAGAGGCTTATTGAATTTTTCCTGTTCCCTTTAACAGGGCTGTAAGAAGTTTTAAATGTTTAAAGGCATGGGACAATTAACTTTAAATGAAGGCTGACTTGAACCTCCATTCACTAATCTTATAACAGCTCCACTGCTGCCATTGTGAGAGGAGATTGTTGAATAACATTGAGAAAGCTATGAGAAATTTATAAATTTTATTGCATGTCACCCACATGATGGTAACAGAAAAGTCGCACTTGAGACATGTTGGTGCACTTTGGCTTCCAGAAAACCTATTATTGAATGTCATTCTGCATATTGACCTTCCAGGAGGTGTAAGGAGTGGCAGGAGAAGGCTACCTACTTATATGCTGAGGAAACATCCATAATATACCACCTGGGGAGCTGGTAGAATTGTGAGGGGTATGGGAGGACATGAGAATAATGATAGTAGATGGACATGCTTAGTACTGACTGGTTGAGTGGGACATTACCTTGCGGCGGCGTCATTGCGAGACTTGAGACGGACGGTATCTGAGGGTAGGGGGTGCCATCCATTGAAGAGTCCTGTAGGTTGAAAAAGAAAAAAAAATGTTTAATTGGGTTTAGCACACAAATAGCAACACACGAGAGCAATAATATAAAAATAACTTAGGTTTTCACTTGTAAAAAATTTGTTAACGGCAAAAATAAAATTCAGGTAAAAGCAACATTTTCAGGTTAGATCAAAATACATTGTACACTGTAAAAAGGAAAAGTATGGTGGAAGTATTATCTATTAAATTATTAATTTAAAATGAATTTCCACTAGCTAGAGCCTGCCAAAGTATGATTTTTATGTGAGACATTAGACACTAGATGTTATCCAAGGGGTACAGGTACCTGTAAAGGTTAAAAAAATCCAGGAGAAAATTATGGATAATGAAGCCATAAATGTTAATGCTGGATGGCTGTCTTGTGAGCAATATCTATACATGCCATAAAAGGAGAAGGTACTCACCGAGGGGAGTGGAGGTAAGCTGATAGACTCTGCCGCGCAATTAGAATAGTCCACCCTTTCGTTTGTGGTCATGCTGAGTGGCCTGCTGTCCACCACTGGGCCTTCCATGAGACTTGGTGTAGGAAACTGTGAACATTCTGTCTGCGCACCCTTTTGCTTTTGCACCATGCATTCCTCTGCTTCACACTTCAGCCCCTTCTCCTGGTCAAGCAGAATGGACAAAATGATAAACTCGAGGAGCTGTTGAATGGTGAGGGGGATTGTGAATGAAGGAAAAAATTTTTCCAGTCGGTCTCCTCTGGAGGAATGACTTTTTTTGATGGAATGAAAATTTTGTATTGTAAACAAGAAGGGTGAAGAGGAATTAAGTGACTCTGGCAAGTGTTTCTGCACCAAAGTCACTAATCCACGTTAAACAGATTATTCATTATTAGTCTTACCTTATGGTGAAAGGTAAAACTGAGAGGTGATTTCTTTCATTTCTGTGAAAAATAGGAATTGATGGAGGTGTTGCAGGTGGTATCAGTGCTCGACTTTTTACAATAGAAATAAATAGACAAGTTGTCTTAGTTTTATTGCCAAGTGACTTGGCAATAGAGTCTCCGGAAACTACTAGCAGAGGTTATCAATTCCTCAAGGGTGGTCAGAGAGAATGGTAATAATGGAATGGAGTGACAAAATAAACAATGGGCATGCTTAACCTGAAATGAGTTGATGTCTGAGTCACTGAGAATGAATTAAATGCAAAAAGTTAGATTGGGGAAGAGACTGGAAACAAAATAAGAATAACCAATAAAATCTAAGAATAGCAAAATTTGCTCAATATTTATAAAACTAGTTTAATGCAATGGACAAAATCCTATAACCTTATAAAAGTTTTCATTTAGGAGACTATTGCTGGCATGGGCAATTATAAAAATTACTACACCACACACTGAAGTAAAATAAAGTGTCTAAACATATTTTCTGAAAAAAATATTATCCCTATCATTAGATTACCTTCATTTCTCATATGATGATAATCAGAGATATCGCATATGCATGCGTTTTATTTCTTATTTTTCTTAATTACGGGTGGTGCTCTAACACCCCCGGCCACACACCCTTGCTGCAGCTTGCGAGGTATTAAGTAGATGTAGATATGAGATATGAAAATTGGAATTCAGGTAACTAGAACAAGCTTAAGCTAATTATTGCAGCATGCCCTAAGGCCATCAGGTCTATGACAACATCTTGATTTGACCACTTAGAACTGATATACTTACAGTCATTGCTGATGATGAGTTCACTAAAGATTTCTTCATTGAGAGGTTTTCCGGAGTTTCACATGTTGCTTGACCGGGCTTGGACAAATCTTGAGGAACCAGCTCACCTGATCTCCTTCTCGGACGAGCCTTCGAGAGATATTAAAAAATACTCAAATCCAGGAAAAAGAAAATACATGAAAACAAAAATTGAGGAATATAAAATTATTTTGAAGATGTTCATGCATCACAGGCAATTTCACCACAATATCCATAGAAATACTAAATTCCGATCAATGACTGAGTGTCAGAATGTTAGCAGATTAATACAAATTCTAAAAACCACAGGGCAATGCATTATTACAGAATATTTAGCCATGAGAAAGGTGTTTCCCAAGATGGTCCCCAAGGTATTGTTGGAAGATCATGATGTTGCTCATGTGAGAATCTCTCGTGATCTTTTGAACACTGCCCCAGGTACCTCACAGCTTAATGCCAATGAGGCCGCAACGAGGTGCTGAATGAGGTTCCCATCAATACTTTCCAGAAAGCGTACCACAACTGGCAGAAGCACTGGCATCAGTGTGTTGCTGAACAACGGTGTTTATTTTGAAGAACTTAAGCAATTTGTGACTGCCACATTAAGACGGCCATTTCAGTGATGGTGTCATTTTAAAACACAATTGAGGAAGGCAATGAGAAATTACCTCAAGTAAATATTCCATTCTAATCCTAATAATATATAAGTCTGCAAATTAATTTGTTTGTCTGTTTGGGGGCACATCACACAAAGACAGTACAAAGTAGAGGCTTCTTATTTTTTGAATGAATAGGGAAAAATTGCCAAAAGTAACATAGGCTAGGTCTGATTTAGATATACTTTTCTGGAAATTTTTGAGATTAAAAAAAAACAGTTTTTAAAATTTCTTTTTTTGCACACAGATAGCAGCACAATTTTTCTCAGGATTAAGATTTGAAGGAAGGACAAACTACTGCATCCTTTATCTAGCATTATATCTTTTACAAATGTAAATTATGGTTTATGCCAAGAGCTGAGCATGCTTTTTACATTGTAAACAGTTGCTGCCAAATTCTATAGCCTCAAATTATTACCTAAAAAGGGCATAATTTTTTTTGTTAATTGCCACTGCAAATTTCAGCCATCTACAATTATTTCTTAAGATATTGTTTTAAAAGGACATCAGTTAATTTTTTTTTCAGTGTTCATTATGCCTGACTTAATATACTTGTTACCCACTAGGCACCGCCAGGGTATATAGCAGAAGATGATCTATCTATATGAGGAATGTAACATCAAAATTAAATATTGTCTTAACTTTTTGTTACAATATCGATTTTTGAAATAATTCAAATAATGTAGATCATGTTAAATATATTTGTGTGAAATGCGGTATAGAACTTAGAGCTTAGAGCTCTAGGGGTCTTGAGAAAGAAAAGGCCCTTCAATGACCTCAAGTCCATTTGGAGGGATGTATCAATTAACTTGGTAATTCATATTTCTGTCACCTATTATTCAAAGCATATTTGGTTCATTGCTAATAACCTTAAGATATCTTCCAGTGGGCAGTGGCAGGATATGACTACACACCAGGCATGTAACATCAAAAATTAACTTTTTCTTAATTTTTAGTGTCATTAAATTGTTTTGTAAAATAAATCTAATAATGTAGATCATGTTAACCTGAGGTGCATGCAGTAAAGTAGCTAAATTAGAGCTTAGATGAATTTCCAAAGTGGAAATATACAATTTTACCAGTGTGCAAAATGCTTCTCTCATAAAGATTTTTTTCCATTTTTAATTTTAAAAACTATCGAGAGTCTGCCCTTATATTCACATTTATTTTTCATTTCTAATAATTTATTTACATTATACCATTCAGTTAAATTTTATATTGTTGGTTGCTATGATTCCATGTAATGGAGAGAAAATTGTTGGATAAAATATTAAGTGTTTTTAAGATTAATATTCAATAATTACTTTCAAAATAATTCCTAAATTCTGAGGTGCAGTATTCCCGTGGATGAACATCTCAGCTACTGGCTGGAGAGCCTGAGTTGGCTATGAGAGATGCAACTGGGACCCCTCAGCTTCTATCTATCTACATTTTTCCTGTCTGCCACCGCTAAGGTGGGTGGTCAGGGTGACAACACCCTAAGCCTGCGACATCAAAAATTAGGTTCCATTGATTTTTAGTTAAAATATATTTTTGTAAAATTTCTGACTTTGCTTTCTATGGGAGGAAACATGGTCATTGAAGTAAGATTATAGGCGTATATTTGAGGCTTTTAGGAATGTTGGTGTGGAGAAGGATGAAAAAATTAAACGTGGATGGATGGAAATCTTAGATTTGTTTCAGATGAAAATGGTCAATAAAATATGGACTTAAGAAGAAGAATTACATTACGGAAAGGAGCTCTCACATGGAGGAGAGAAATTATGACAGGGACGTCGAGTAAGGATGTAAAATAAAGGCTCATTGAAACATTGATTTGGAGCATGGTTTTGAATGGCACGGTCATTACAGCAGGATGATTGGCATAGATTTGAGGCTTTTGAAATGTGGGTGTTGAGAAGCATGGTGTAGGAAGATAAAGTATTTTGAAGGGAAATCAAAAAGAGATGGGAGAGATGAATGCAGGGCATTATGATTGGCAATGAAATTTTGAAGTCTGTGATAGAGGGAAGACCGTTATGCAGGTGAGGAAGGGAAAGGAATAGGATTGCCGTGTTGAATTTAATGAAGGGAGGAAGGAAGTATACAGAAGTGAAAAAGGATTTATTATAGTTATAGTGTCAGATATCTGTTTGTTTTTTTCTGGGAGAGACAAAGAAACATATCTTTGTACGGAGCATAGTCTTTGTTCATCCAAAAACTACCAAAACCTCTTAAGATAGTTTTTGAATGAACAAAGGCTATGCTAAGATTATATTATTGCATACTAGAATGCCGATTAATTATATTCTACTGTTTCAGGTTAGACTTTGTGGAAGTATTTAATATCATTACCAAAAAGGCTTTGTTATTTTCCACAGATTTATTATAAGGCACAACACGTTTCACCGACTTGCCTAATGATGCCGCTAGTCTTTCTAGTATGGATACTAAATACTAAGTCTTTTTGGTATGGATAATTAATTAACCCAAACTCAAATGGTGTAAAATAGCGCGATAATGTAAAAAATGAGATGTGCTTGTAAATATATGCTCCACGTGATTCACTTTCATCTTCCTTTGATAAATTAAAAAAAATGTCACAATGCGCTGCGACGGATTTCAGATGTGACACATTCGAATTGTTCAAGGATCTTTACAAGAGAGAGGGGTGTATCCTGTGTGTGCGGCAACCTGAAATGGAGATATTCATTGCAGTTAGCGTGGTAATGCCATAAATTGAAATAGAAATTCTCCGACATTTTTCGGTTTTATTGGTGAATTACCAATTTCTTCTGGTAATAAATCGGAAGTCACGGACTTTACGATTCAAAGGGTAAGCGATAAAATTGTTTAATCGAAATCTCCTTTCGGCAAAAGTGCATACCTGCTTCAGAAAAATCTGCACAAAGTGGAAGCTATCGACATTTTGTGGGAGCTGAGGCACTGAGGAAATTAATCACTCAAAAGTTAAATTAAACTCAGTACGAGTGCCGCCGTTGATAAGTTGAATCGAAGCGTTTCCATCAATGGATATAACCTGAAATATCCAAATGACGAAATTATGTACTTTTTGCAACGCAGTATGATTTTAATTAAGGTGTAAAGAGTGGGGAAAAATACAAAGGTTTTTAAGAACACGTAGCTTGCTCATTAGTAAAAAAAGAAGACCATTACTCCATTTTACTCCGTTTACGGGGATTCCTGTCTCTTCATAGAATAATCATCATCACTCTCTAGAAATAAGGCAAAATGATTTTGGGTGCATGAGAAAAAAAATATGCCGCAATGGTAACACGTCAAATGACCTTGCAAACTACTCAACAAATAACTCCATTAAAAAAATGTATCTATTATACATGTATATATATACACATGTGTATATATATATTATACATCCATATATATATTATACATGCATATATATACACATATGTACACACACACATATATATATATTTCGTTTATAACTCGGAATTATTTTTAAATCTGACCGACCATCAACTGAGACAAGAACAAAATTTAAAGTATGCCACCGTAACATAATTACATATTATAACAGATCTGCTCCTAATATAACATTGCATTCGTGATAGTCATAATAGAGATCTAGAATAGCAGTGTCTGATGTGTAAGTCTTCTTTGCATTGAATCCGTGTAGGCTCTTTTCTCTCTCACCTCAAGTACACCGAAACTTCAGAGATCAACATACTCCGAAAATACCATCCCTCTACGATCCTCCAGGGCCCCACCTCTCCCTCCCTCCCCTCCGCTCAACTCACTTTCTCCTCCAGCTCCTCCTCCCGCCTCCCCCCACCCTCTCCCGCTCACCCTTCCTATCTCCCAACGCCTTAGTTCTACCTACCTCAGTACCAATTCTACGCCTTCTTTATTCATCAAATTTTGCATTCCCACGTTTCTATTAAATTCCACGAGCAATTTAGAAATATTATTTCGTCATAAGAAGTGTCTCAAAAGGTTTCCGGGTTTGTTTTAAGAGTTTCCTTTGGGCTGAACTTAATTTTCAAGAGCTCACATTAAGGATGTGTTCATGTTTCTTTTCCACGAGAGTTTGTTTGTTATTTTGCATGCGTTTCCGGTTAGCCTCTATTTTGAAAACACAAAAGCAAGAGTGTAGCGTTCTCGTCACCCCAAAACTATCCTTATATGGAGTTTAGACCAGGGAAGGAGATTTCCAAGGCAAAATGTTTCGCTCGTTTTACTTCAAAAGGGACTTTGAAGTTTATATTCCAATACATTCCCAAAGGCTGCACAGCGCTTTAGCAGCAACAGTTGTGGAGACTAGACAATTAAGTCAATTTAATACGTGTGTCACAGTCGGGCCAGTTAGGTCAAATAGCATTTTTAACGGGCCAATTTTAAGTATTTAGGCATGGGATAGATGTTTTTCTTAGTTGCTACGAATTGAGTTATCCTTTATCGTTTTTCACAATAATGAGCGTGAGAGAATTTGGGGAATAAGCTGTGGTAGAATAAGAAGTCACAGCAAAGAAAACAATTCTGGACATGAATATAACATAAAAAGAAACGGCTCTTAATAAGATATAACTGTGGCCCACGCGATTAAAAGTTTAATTATTTTCTCTCAATTATTCAGTGTTTTATATTTTACAAAATTTATTTTATAATAAGAATAAATAAATATAAAGAAAAAACCATATTATTTTGTTTCCACAAGTATATAACTAGTGTTGTCCTGTCCAAAGAAATACTGTCGCCGACTGCATGCCTATTGCTATTATCTATATGTTATCAAAGTTACTGTGTCCGAAGTTGGGATTGCAATTAATCCTGTTGTAATAAATTAACATGAGTTTACTTTCGAATATGACCGTGTGTGAAGAATCATATGGAATATAATCCATGCTCAATCACAATGCTTCATACGCAGATTCAAATTCACTGGCCCCGTACACTAGCTTTAGTTGTAGAAAAGTTTACCTGTGGTTTTCCGCGTATTTGTAAAAGCTTTTCTATGGTTCTACTTAACAATGATTCAGGAAACTTGTAAATACCACTACCATAAAAACAAAAATATACTGCTTGCAAAAACTTGAACCATAATCAGAGGTTTGGAGTAATAGAAATGACACTAGGGACCATATCTGGGTTACGACTCCTGGGTATGACACCTTGAAATTGCTGGAATCAAGTACCAGTACCTAAGATTTCATACCTACTCTCAGTAAAAATAAGTGAAGGATCTATGACTTTTAAAATCATGTAGTTTATGAAGTTATAGCCTCGAAATGATGCAATCGATTTAAATGAGTACCATATATCTTAAATAACTTTCAATTTTACGTTCATCGTGTTTTGGTGCCTTAGGTGAATTTTACTTAATTGGTTTTTTGAAAAAAAGGTCTCTTTTCGGCGTTAAAATTCTGATGAAAAACTCTTTTATATGGCATGAAATCGTATTAATCGTATTAATTAGTATTTTAAGGCAATTATGCTTTTAAGGGTATTCAGAAATAATGTTTTCATTACCAAATATTAACAAGACATTGTAAGATTTCTTTAACAGGTAACGGGAAGGGAATAGTTCTAAGCTAAAGGCCACTTTAAGTGTTGTCTATGGACGAAATATCAAACACGACCTTTCTTGTGACTGGCTTAGTGTTATAACTGACAATCGACAACTATTTGTTCATTATGACAATTGTCACATTCCTATTGTATGCCTTTTCTGCTTGAATCCACTTACTAAAGCGTTAGGTTTCACGCAGGTTTGGTGGAGTGCTAAAATACCTACTACTTAAGATCTTTGTTTGAGACTGTGATTTGGGTTGCAATAGGCCAGTGGGTAGAACGAATTGCTACTCATCGGTTGGATTCTTGGTTCAAATGCGGATGACGTTTCTGCACTCGTCCAGTTTCTAGCCAGCTCTGATATTTTTCGGAATAAAAATAACCTTTGGAAATCCCAGGTGGCAGAGGGCATGAAAAAATTCACCCTATCTTGAATATTCATTTCACATGCCGTTAGATACGAGACGATCTCTAGTCTCAAAAGTTAAAACGCGCTGATTAGAACCATTTTAAATGAATTCTAACCAAAGGTACATTTTTAATATTATGCAAAACCGTAGTTTTTAAAATAATTAATATCAAACTAGAAATTGTCAGTGTCGAAACCTGAGCCAGTTAATAAAAAAATTGCAGAGGGCACCAAAAATATTTTACTGTGAAATTAATCAATAAGTTTCAGCAAATGACATCTGAGAGCTATTTAAACTATGGCACTTATGGCAGGTCCACCGTAACTATATTTTTTACTTACCAAAGTGTAAAGTCGGACGCGTGTGCCCAGAGTAAAAAACTAGAATCTGCTGCCTCAGGGTCGACAGCAGCGGTCCGGAAACCTGGGCACCGGAACTAATGTACTGGGTACTTGTACGCAAAGTATTTCTCGCTAGCCAGGTTCCATTAAAGGCAGCAATTCGTTTTTTTAGTGAAACGGCACGTCCAAGATTTCGCTGTGTTACTACTAGAGATTGTCAACAAAATGAACCCATGCGTTCGCAAAATTTGAAGATAGCGGAATCGGTTACGAAGTGTCACCACTCGAGAAATATTGTCAACTATCCTCGGTGAGGCAATCCGCGTCCTAGGCGCTCCGTCGCTAACACGATCCCTCGCTCGAATGGAAGAATCTCACACCGCGTGCACCTACCTATCTTCTTTCACGCTCCATTGTGCCCCGCTCCCCGGCATCTCAACCCTCCCCCCCTTCCAGACGTCCTCCGCATCCCCCCTCCCTCTTTACGGCCCCCCCTTCCACTACTCCTACTCGCCCCCTCCCTTCCCCGCCCTCGGTATCACTCCCACGCAGCCGCACAACCTTCCGCAGCATCATTCTGTTTGCCCTACGCGCCACTATATCTCGACCGCCTTCATTCATCGCACCGCGGGCATGATGACGGAGTTCAAGTGCGGTGGTGGGGGTCCCAATTTCGCCCGAAGCGAGGGCGTTTCGTTTTCCTACATTCTCCTTCGCTCCCCAACCTCCCTTCACCATATCCTCACATCCTTTCCCTTTGCCCTATTAACGCGCGCGTGATTTCTCTTCGGGAATCGGCGAGGGAGACGGTGAAAATGAATCGCGGAAATGGCTCGTATTTTCGACACGCTCAAATCATCACTTACTCGGGCGAGTATTTCCGGGACAAACGCAAATCTTATGTTTGAAAGGCGAGAGTCGTCTTCCAAAGCCAGCCGAAACCAATAGAATGCACCGACGGTGAGTTTGAGAGCGTGCAACTTTGTACTTGGTTTGGGAATTTTGAAATTACACAGCACTTGCCGACTTGTCAATTTCAAGGCGGATATCATCATTGACTGATAAAATGAGCTGCTTGGGTTATGTAGTCCTCACAAAATCCTTTTTGGATGAGAAGGTAAATGGTGACCCATTGGAATACGACGATGACGTAGGGAACCGTTCTCATATTCAAATGAAGTCGTGGCTGGCACGGGGAGTCTCGGATGTTTTGCTTCACGCGGTGACGAAGAGGATTAAATGCTATAACGAAAGGTCGCGCACGCCACTTGACGCTGGGTTTGAGTAGCATGAAGTTCCCAACGTGTAAAATGGCCTATCTTAACCTTCTACTGGTTTGAGAGAACTGATGCGTCTAATTTGGACCCTTTGAATGTATGAGGTCTGGAGGCACTAATGAATTGCGCACCAAAATTTGAATGTTGAGAAAGAACAATGAAATCAACACGAACGATTCATTTATGAATGATGATAACATTACCATCGTGAAAAAAACATGCCGTTCATTGATAGTCTAAGAAAAACAAGCCAATTTCTCTCGTCTCTCTGCAGTCTGTTTTTAGCGACGCGTTTCACGAAAAATTTAAGATGATAGACACACGTTTGTAATTTGATTCTCTTTTTAAGAATGCTTATTGTTTAAAAAAAAAAACCTCGCAAAACTCAACATCTCGAATAGCATTAAACATTGAAAAAAGAATAATATGCTCAAGAACTTGATATCAAGGGCTTGCAATGTTGCCTAGCGTAGGATATACATTCATTGCACGCGTGGGAAAGCAGAGAATGTCCAAGCTATCACCTTTAACGACTATATTTAAACTTAAACAACTAGCCATTCTGACGGGGATATTCTAAAAATAACGGGATTTGTGAAACCCGTCGTCCTCAGAGCTGCCAGAGCTGTTGAAATGGAAGATTTAAGAGCTGGATTTTTCGCGTCGTGATTGACCTAGGAGATGGGTGTGACATGTCAATCATGAAAGTATTTCGTGATCGTGTCATTAAGACCAGGAAAAACGTGAAACAGTAAGCAAGGTTGAAGCTTAAGGCGCTGCTGTGCGAGTGGAGATACGACCAACATTATCAACATGGGGATAGAGAGGTTTTGGAATTCGAAAATAGCAATATGTGTGTCTGGAATACGATACGATGGAATACGAGAATCTTTTGGTTATTCATAACATTTCGATTTCCCCAATCCTATGTTCTTCATTTATTAAATACAAAAATTTTTAAATTGACGTTTTTTTAAAATAAAACCATTTACTGTTTTATTTATCAAATTTGTACATGCATAAATATGCCGTTTATCCATTTAAATAATAAGCAAAACAACCTTTTCAAATTCGCTGAGCGGAAAATTCAGGACGGCGGTGGTAAATTATAAAAATAATAAAATTATTTATATTTTTATTATTTTATTTATTAAATTTTTATTACATTTAATTAATAAATAATAAAATTGATATGTGGGTGGTCTGAAAAGTTTCCGACTCGGAAAATTTCAGAAAAAATGTCTTGCATCTTTTGTTAGGTCGGAAGTTTTTCAGACCACCCATGTATTGCCCATTTTAAGATTGAAATCTGCCCTTTTTCTAACCGCATGTGGAGGCCAAAAATGACAGTACGCTTACCACCACAACTTGCTTCGTTTACGAGGGTTAAAAAAAAATAATGGCGAAGAATCGAAAATCCAAGCTGGTATATTTTAGGAACGGCAGGCCGAGTCAATTAATGTTTGCCTGCCGTACCTCATTTCATTGAAAAAAAACACAAAACACGGCAAAAATTAGACTTAAAGATTGTGTGTTTGAGGAACGGCTTTTTCTACCCAATCTAAACCTTTAAAATGGCTTAGCAATCCCACAATGGTGACGGGGAGCTCATGCATAATTTTAACCATCAAGTCAGGCCGATTCACTTATTCGCGAAGCCGTAAATCATCCAACAAATGAGGAGAGTTTGTCGTAATTTTAGTTAAAAGTAGTGTATTGCAGTGCGCTCATTGTGAAAAACTTCTGCTAAGATTTTTTACCTATTGTTTTCTCTTTGAACTGATGAACAAAAAATTTCCTCTCCGGAAAAGTTAAACTTATGTTTATTTCATTCTATTGCGAGGTATTTCAATGATTTTTACCCAATTTTATGGATGACTTAATTTAAAACTGCAGTAGTAGTTTTTTAATCAATAAAACTGTTCTTATAAATACTGTTCTATAAAACTGTTTTAATAAAACCCTAAATTGGGAAAAACATTGTCCTTCATAGAGTCCCGTTACATGACTGATAAATGCCACGCTACGATACAGTGAACGACGGCTAAACTCTGATATTGTCGAGGGGTTCCGGATGACATTCCTTCCATTTTTACATTTTCAGTCTTTTATTAATAACCACGCAGTGCTGTTATAACATTTACTCTAATTTATTTTTCAATACTCATTCAAATGTGCCTATAAGAATTCGTGAAATCAAGAATTAAAATTTTTAGGGTACACGTATCATGAGTCCCATAAGGCCTATATGCATTAGTAAGAAGAGCCAATGAAGACGCAGAAGAAAGGAATGAAAAAAAATGAAAAGCAGAGGTGGGCCGAATCCAAATTATCAATATTTTAACCATTTTTTTTAAAATCACTGTCACAAACAAACAACTGTTTCATTTGAATTCAAATCCAATTTTGCATTTTTGTATTTCTATTTAAAATTTTGCCTTCCATGCTCGTACAAATTTTAAGCCATTTTCATAAGAAATTTCAGGACAATAACTTATAAAGAATATACAAGTTTTCACTGGTGATAAGGCGGCTCTCCACGTCTGCTGTTCAAAAAGGCTCCACTCTGCCAACCTCTGATACCCTTGCATACGAAGGTGGTCCCATAAGTACCCGGCCTGACCTATAGATGGCCCTAGTCGTTTGAAAAATCACTGTATAAGAAAGTACGCAATCTACAAGCACATGTTTGAAATTTGAAGACACCAAGTTGTTTTGTGTTTGTATGGAATCCATTAATGGTGAACGTTTTTAGTGAATTTGTGAAAATGGAAAAAAATTGATCATCATTATGTGATACAATACTTTTATTTAAAAGTTCTCAGCCCAACCAATATAAAAGATGAACTGGATTCTACCCTGGGTGAGTCTACTCCTACGTTTACAACATTTAAATATTGGGTAGCCGAGTTTAAAAGAGGCCGTACGAGCTGTCAAGACGAGCATTGCATTGGTCGACCAAATGAGGTGACGACTCCAGAAACGGTGAAGAAAATCCACAAAGTGATACTGGATGATCATCGATTGAAAGTGCGCGAGCTGGTATACTAGGTATAGTAGGTATTTCATAAAGTGCGGTTCATCGCATATTAACTGAAAATGTGGACATGTGAATGCTGTGTGCAAGATGGGTGCCGCGTTTACTCACACTCGGGCAAAAGCAGTGTTTGTGAGGATGTTTCAATTGAGTGTTTATCAAAGTTTCACAGCAACAAAGTAGAATTTTTGCGTTGTTGCATAACCATGGATAAAGCATGGTTCAATTAATTTACACCCGATACGAAAGAACAATCAAAATTGTGAATTCAAAAGGGAGAACCGACTCCAAAGTAGGCGAAGACCGTTTCATCTACAGGCAGGGTCATGGGTGACGGCTTTATGGGATGTGCGTAAGATAATTTTCATTGACTATCTTAAAAAAGAAAAACTGTCAACAGCGAGTATTATGCGAATATATTGCAACATTTGAGCGAAGAAATCAACCAAATGAGGCTGCAATTTGACAAGAAGAAAGTGTTGTTTCATCAAGACAACGTACCAGCTCAAAAAATCCGTTATTGTAATGGTCAAAATTCATGAATTTAGGTTTGAATTGCTACCTCATGCGCCCTATTCATCAGATTTAGCCCCTTCGGATTATTTTCTGTACGCAAACTGGAAAAAAATGGCTCGGTGTTCAAAGATTTTCCAATCGCGAAGAAGTGATGCCGGCAGTTAATGGCTATGCTGAGGAGCAAGACAGTTCTTATTATAAAAAGGGCATCGAACTTATTGTACATCGCTGGGAAAAGTGTATAAAGCTAAAAGGAGATTATGTTGAAAAGTAAATACATTTTTTGCCAAAACGTTTGTGTTTTCTTTGTTGGGTCCACCCTTGTACATTGAGATGATTCAGGGCACAATGAATGTGGAAGATTGATCATCCGGAATAATCCGCGCACGCACTGATCTCGCTCGCTGGGGGAGTAACATGCCAGAAAACTTGACGAGTTTCACTCGAAGGCTTGTTGCGTGTAATATTCGTCAAGAATCTCCAAATTCCGCTAGCAACTTACATGATATCGCAATATCTATATCATTAGGCTTTAATGCATCACTGTTGCACATGCCATCCATGACCTACAGAATTAATATGATTATAATCACTGATGGAGTAGCGTGCCACGGTTTCCTCGGTTTATGACACTTAGAACCACAAAAAAAACACTTGTACAATCATATGAGTTTTTACTATTTACTTCCCTTTTACACAGTTTTGTTTTCAATTCCAGATTGCGGATAATCTCTATTTACCTTTACAATTCCGGAAATTGTTGAGTGCCAAGATGTGCACTCCCGATTTTGAGGGTCAAAATGAAGGGATATAGAGAAAATACTCGTACGTCAACAGTTATGATAGGTCTATGTTAAACAAATACACCTTTTAAACGTTTTCGGTAGCTGAAATAAAATTTCATGATAATTCAGTGAAATATGATAATGCGATGATATAGTAAACAGCCGATGAATAGCAAGATTAACGTCAGTGTCCTTTTCAAAATTTGAGGCTGAAGAGTTTACGCCCAGCGGAGACAAATTGAACATAACTCAGTAGAACGCATCAAAGCACTTTTGCTCTCATTTACGTGCATGATTCGTCACCTTTGCTTTTGTTCTTCGGGGGAACTAGCGTCTAGGGAATACTCTCTTAGCGCCTATTCATTTTAGGACGTGTCCCTCTTGTGCACCACGTGAACATTTTCGTAATCTAACGCCGTGAGAAACTCGAGTTAGAGTAGCTGTACCAAAAATTATGCTAAAAGTTATCGGAACGAGAACATAAACAAATCGCAATGCTAACAGAAGCAGGTTATAATCTGCGACAGTCGTGGGAGCTTATATTAGTTTGATGACCTTGAGCAGGAACTAGGATGATTAATGTAACTCCCCTCAAGATCTTAATTGTTTGTTCCTCGGTCCGAGAAACAGCGGGTGAAGGATCAGAATACTGAATAATAGCACCTTGTACGATATTATCCGGTACCTATCGAGAAGGGCCAAGACCATTGCGGAAACTCAGCTCGTGGTATCACAGAAAAAGGGCTACGCGTGGTGGACGAGGTACGACGCAACGCATTGTAATTTTTAAAGGCTAATCTGGTTGGGTACATGGTTTGTATAAAAAGTGTCGTGAAACTCTTCGGAAAAATAGATTTATTTCAGATTCAGCGGTTTCACTTCAGCGGTTTCTTACGACTGGAAGGCTCCTTGGTGGGGGGATTCCCGTAGGTCCTTAAGGGTACGCGTTCAAGCTTCCTTGATGGCACTCTGATGTGGTGCACTTTGAGGGAGGATTTCACTTTTTGGAATAGTATATTGCCTACTGGTGCCAAGTCGAGACTGTAAGGGGGTTTGCGCTGCCGTTGCAGACGTTCTTCGCGAGCAGACTCTCAAATCTGCTCTTGGTCGGCCATCAAAACCTTCGGGACGAGTTTAGCGCAGAGCTTTCGCATCGCCAAATTTTCAGTGATAATGGTGTGCACCGTCATCTTATCAAAGCCAATACGATCTGCGATCATGCGCAAACTTAACCGACGGTCTGAATTCAGCACTTCGTACACCCGTCGGGAAAAAAAATGTTAGCGACACATTTTATACAGACCTTGTATTAATTGCTTGGATAGAACAGCATATCTTTTATACGCGTGTTAACAAACTAGGTATTGCAGAATTAATTGCAAAGTTTTCTGCTGCTTCACGTGTGTGTTGTTAAAAAAACGAGCATGCGTAATTATCATAGCATCTGTATGCTTCCAAGGCATCTATGACTGCTCCAGATTTTCCTCGCTTCACCTCTTCAACCTATTAAATGACGAGCATAAACATAGCTGCACTTACTGCTGCACCGCTGCACTAACTGCATCTATACAATGTCACGGCGCAGTGCATGCGTGGTGGATTAATACTGTGGTTATAACAAGGTCGTAATCATCTCTTACAGAATCATCATCTCTTACAGGATTTCACTTATAGTCGTGGTCTGCAAAACTCCGTGGATATTCATTTCAAACAATTTTACAGTTAACATAGTTGATTAGGTTAAGCAATATTGAGAGTCACTTCAGTGCATGACTATTTTCTTAAATTACATGATTCGCTTCGAAGTTGATTACATGAAATAGGACGAAACTACGGTCTTCTTATCACCAATTTACATTATACTTATTTAATTACTGAATTCAGGATGCTTAAAATCGTAGCATGCAAAAGGGGGAAATATATTCGAAGGATAAATTGAGTTCGATGATCAGTACTGAAAACAGACATAGTACGGTACAGTACCTATTTTCTATCCGATTCTTAAATCCAACTACCAATCACAGTCGGACAGGGGTATTTAAAGAGACTACTGATTATGGTGCTGGAATTAAGATTGTGCTTGTAGGAAGTCAGTTTTCCTTACATGTCGGCATAAATGTGCTCTTGGACGAAGAAGCCGCAAAAAGATTGAAAGATCTCAAAATGTATAATTGGGGCACATTCGCAATTAACTTCTTCAGTTACCATTGCCCTAATTTAGAAATTCATTGCGCAGGATCGCCAAAACAACAGTACCGTTCCTTATCGTTCTCCTGCGTATCCAATTCCATGCCAGGATTTCAATCTTTTGTTTCTGGTTTTGTAAACATTTGGTAAGCAACGTTGCTTAAAATACCATAGGTATTTTCGTCGTCAGAGCTATAAATGGAATGGGACATGGCGTCTACTCAGTGCCTGTTGGAATTGAAGCGTGAAGAGTTGAATCAAATTGAAGCGTCGAGCGATAACCTTTGAGCATATAAAATACTAGAGATGGCTCAACGTATTCTCCAAACGGATCAGTTTTGGCGTCTAAGCAACGGATGGGTGTGACGTTACAGACTAGGATAATTCCCTGTTTACATCTGTAAAATAGGTAGTGAACTGGAAAATCTTAAACGATTCGGAAAGAATATTCACGAAAACTAAAAGTGAAGCTGTTTTGAAAATAGCACCGTGTTATACAGTATACGTTCGTCAAGACAAGGGGAGGAAAAGAGGTATGATAAAGCTTTTAGGTTCGTATATCAAAGACGTACATATTGATATTCGAGGCTATATTGTCATAACTGGTAGGTTTTATATTGTTGTGGACATTCTCACTTGTTGCTCTATTCCAAGTTTTAGAGTGATCACTGAATTTTAATTGCCAACCATTACTTTTCTTGTGCAGCAATGATACGGTTACGGTACGGTACTTATTTAGAAAACAGCAGTTTTACCAAATACGGCAAATAAAGCCTACACAGTTATGCTTGTAACAATACCCATTAAATATCGTGCCCCAAAGTGTCATTTATACTAGTCAGGTTTGTTCACTTTGATGAGGAATGTAATTTTTCTAACATTGTGGTACAAAAACTATGAAATTTGGGCTTTGTTTACCATTTCGCACTACCAAAATTGCATTTGTAGGGAATTGCAGTTGCACCCTACTGTCATATTGCTAATATTTATTCGCTGAATTTGATCATCTGAACAAATTCTTTCCAGTTTGGAGAGCGATTGATAATGCTATCGGAAATGTGGAAGTTTTATTTTTAACAAACACTACGTATTGGATGGTTGCCCACATCATTACAATCAAAGTTATCATTTAAAGTCAATGCTATTTCACTCTCAACTGTTATTTGTAGTTACCGTGTGCTATTAAGTGACATTGTCACTAGTCACTAGTCTTTATGAGATAGAAGAATGATACATTATTCAGAGTTCAGTGAGCATTTTATAGGGAATTCTTTTTTATATTAGTGCCAGTCATAAATTTTCATATGCAAATTAGGATAACACTTGCGATGCATGCTTTCTTAGAGAACCAACCGTGTACTACGAGTAACCTAATAAAATTACAGACGATGTTATCATCAGTTCTGTTTGGATTCCATATCAACTATTCATTATTCCTCCAACACTACAATTTCTAGAAATCTACAATCACAATCCTCACAATCGCGTCTTATGAATCACGCGGATGTTACAAAATTTACCAGGGTTAACAATTCCTCAAGGATGCACTCTATACTTTTCATGGTCTGCTGGAATAGATGAAATATCAGTCATCTATAGCATCATCATAGGGCAGTCATCACAGCCGCAAAAAGGTACATTTCTCTAGTCTTGCGTAAAATCAACCTATAGACAGTAGATGCATGTTTGGCACCCATCCTAAGAAAAAGGTTCTTATAAGCGAATAGCTACAATCGCCGAATATAAATTATGTCTGTTTTTCTACGATGTTTGAAAAGATTTTCTGCCTAGGATTACTTGTTTTCTACTGTCATTCGATTAATGAAACACAACGCGGCTGCTGTGAAATTAAGTCCACCACAACAGCTTAATTTCAATGTACCAATGTTTGCTGGTATATCTCACGTCTGTATTGGACCTAACATAGAACAAATAAATTTCGGTTAATTATTTATATCGAACTAAATAATGTTATTCTTTTTATTATACATTTTTTGACCAACTTGGAAAAAATTCCTTTTTTCGTATGTGACAAAATTTTATTGCAACACAACTAAATTTGATTTTGTACCTGATATTGGCGTCATCGTATAAGGTTTCGATTATTTTTCCCAAGAAGTTGATGAACCGGATAAACGCAATTAGAAGGACAAACTTTGTCCCCACGAAAACTTCTCGCAAAACTTTGCTGCAAGCATCTTACAGGATATTCGTTTCAATATTCTTCTTGGAGCTGTATGAGAAAATCGAAAAACCTAATATAGTGTATTGTTTTTGAAATTTCACTCGTGAGTTTACCGCTAACGCGTCACTCAGAGTTGGAAAGGGCAACTCTCGGTAAGTGCTATTACTTCCTGAATCTAGCATAGAATCAGTTGTGTCTTATGTCATCTCAATGAAGCGTAATTAGTCTTGAAATGCAACTCAAGTGATTCATGATCACATGCTAGTCAATGCTGCAAATGGGCAGTCGCCTTGCCAATTCAAAACCTGCCCCCACTCTGAGTTAATGATGTTTTGCTTCACTTATTCAATTACATTGTTATTAGTCTCTTCCTGTGATTCCCGCTTATTTGTCACCAAATGCGTATGCATAATCTTTCTACGGCTATATCTACCTAAAATACGTGTGGATGAAATGACATCACACGTCGGCCGGTCACACTGGTGCGCTTTTTTAGGGCGAGGACTTCTCTATTGTGCACATGCACGAAGCCGGAAACTCAAAATAAAAGCGCTTGCGGAGAAATCAAAAGTCTTAAGGAGAGTTGAATCGTGTAAAATCATTCACCCGAGACTAAGCACCAAGTAGTAGTGTTTTTGTGGGAGGCGACCGACAGCTATGGTCATTTGCGCCACTACGAATGGTTGGGAAAGGAAAGGTGGAGAGAAACCCGGCGTCGGCATTAGCCTACTCTTATCGAAAGGTACCAAGGGGTCCGTAGTTTCGTCCCATCAGACGGACGTCGTACTCACTCAAAGTGCTCTCCACCAAATACCTCAAGTAGGGATCGGGTTACAACTAAAAATATTTGTTGTCCCCAGGAGCCGGGCCCTCTCGGTGGGAAGCCTGTACGTTAGCTAAAGTACCATCCCGATCCATTAGCACCAAGTTGTCATCCAATATTGAACTGTTTCAGTACATTGCATACTATTAACTGAAGTAAGCATCGAGTAGAAGGACCTTAGTGACACACCGCCGTTGCGGAGGGGTAATCACAGGCAACGCGCACGACCAGGCTTCTCTGTTCAATGATTTTGTGAAAGGGTGCGTTTGAATTTCAGGAACCATCGTTGAATCAATCCATGATCATTCAAAATACGAGATCCATCATCATTCCATAAATAATTTCAGATAAAAATACATGGAGAACTCGAATTGTGGCCTGGTCCCTAAATAAAAGGATGTTTCTCGTAGTATAACAGTGAAAACTTCGATGGGTCCATTACATATTTTGTCATATTATATCAGAGCAGAATGGTTAAATAAGTTTTCTTCGTAACAAAAAAAAATAGAAAATGAAAGCCGTAAGATCGAGGAAACACGCATACTAAATTGATGTTCGAATTCAGGTTGCGTTATAACTAATTAATGGTACTTACTGCTTCTACCTTTCAAGAATAAGACACGGGATTTGCACTGGTATCGTCACGGTAATTTTAACGCGTGCATAAAATGGCCAGAGACAACTCACTAGACCAAAGTCTATTGGAATTAATATTTAAACAGTGTGCCTTAAACTCTGCTCACACTTTTCTTAAACTCTTTCACTTCATGGAATTTTTACAGGAGTTTCATTGACGAATTAAGTCCCTTTTCCACTTTCTTCCACTTCCAAGGTGACATGATATACTCGTACAAAATGTGGATCTAAATAAGGGACAAATCATAGCCAACCATTGAGCCCTTGGTTAAACTCGAAAGTGCGTGTATGTTTTACGAACTCGGAACACCCTTTAAATCACGTTTAAATATGGATCCGTGCACTGCAGACTTCATTATAACGTACTTTGATCTTGAGTGGCATGAAAGACAGGGAATGTAATTGAAAAAGTGGTGGTAGTAGATAAGTAGATTATTACGCAGGAAAATAAAGAAAATTGTGGACCAATAGGTAGCATATGCGGTTGAAGGAGTGAGATATTTAAGAGTCACCACGTTAATTCATGTGAAGTATGGCTTTGCAACTCCTCAAAGTTCTTACAACGAGTATTTAAAATAATTGAATAAGAAAATGAAAAAAATTATATAACCATAAAATTTATTTTAAAGTAATATCAATGATGTGTATAAAATGGCATTAATAATACCTCTTCGTATCGTACTAATTACGCACCTAGATGATTCGTTTTGATAAGTGGAGCAGAACTCACCTTAAACCATGCATTCCAGCATACGAAATTCACACAGGGTGCGGGGAGCGGACAGTCATTTTCCTTAAGCTGCCATCTGCGCTTTCCCACGAAGTTCTTATCTCAAGGGAATCGCACCACTGGGATTCCTCAGGGAGTTGCCCAAAGTCTAAACTCCAAGATCTCGGGATTTGAACCCAGATACCTCTCGATAATCTACTCACAGTGCCACAACACCCACTAAGTACTTGGTTTCATAATTGCTAATAATGTGATGTGTGTGCGCATGTATAATAAACATGATGGATTAACAATGCCAGATAATAATATATCGTATACCTTTAGAAATTATTTTGACGATCCATTAAAGGGGATGCCAAGTAAAATTAATGCAGGCTTCGAATTTTAGATACTTTCGGAATCTATTATATGAATGATTATGCAAAAATTCCTTAATGTATTGAAATCTAAAATAAAAAACAACTTCAAACGATATGAAAGTAAATTTAGAAAATTCTGGAAATTTAAAAACTAGTGTCTTTTGTGGTTGCTGTAGAAGTTACTTGAAGGTAGATCAAAGAACTTGAAATCCTGTAACACAATAAGCATAACGGCTTCTGCAACATTTAATAAAAGTGTTTCGGCATGTGTTTCGGAGGACACAGGAAAACACCAGAACGTCGCCGTAATGCCAGTACTCACATAATTTTCCGATCTCAACTCCTCTTATGCTTATATACGAGTAGAGTATGAGGAGAAGTAACCGGCTCAGCAACAACTGATTATCTCACTCTCTGATTTCCCTCTTTCTGGTAAATGGGTGACATCAAAATATTTATATGCTGTTTTCTTTTTCAATCATTATTGTGCTTACACACGTATTTTGACTCAAGGTACATTTCAGATACAGTTGTGGTGTACTTTAAATATAGTTCCGGTACATATTCTGCCACTAAGAACATTTATACTTAAAATATTCACCTAATTCTTGAGGCAAGAAAAATATTTACAGGAAAAAAAGAATGATTTTCACAACTTGATGGTGAGTTTCTTGATGTAAGTGACATATTGACTCATTTTCTTGAAACACCCTGGATTGTAATTGTTGCATAAACCCCTAAAATAATTAACTCAATCAAGATAATAGTAATCACTGTGATGTGATGACATTATTTACTACAGTTTCTTCCATTTGTACCTTGACTGCACGTAATCCAAAAATTCCATTATAAATCCCTATTTTATGTTTTCCATTATCGCACTCTCTTTTATCACTCTCGTTCTACAATGGGTAGAAAAGAAGATCAAAGAAATGTCTATGCGATTTAAGGGACTATGATAACTATGGAAAGATGAGGAGTAAGTGAATGATTAAGAGGAACAATAGGGAGCAAACAGATAAAGGCTGCCCAAAACAGGGCTTTTGTGGATAGCTGGCCATATTTATTCAGCGTATTAGTGTCAAGTTTGGTATGATATTTAAATCTTTGGAAAAGTATCGATAAAATAATAAATAATGACACGGTACAGTTGCATGATTATAGATTGATAATTTTCTTTGGCGGATTTGGCTGATTCAATAAATATTGCCGGTCTTTGTTCGGTTCATGGAATGGGAATAAGGATACACTTGAAAACACGGAAAAGTAAGAAAATATTATATGAATATTAATACCCAAGTTTGTCATTTAATGAAAATGATATTCATGGCGCTGCATTGATGATGGTATTTCGCAGCTTTTACACCATTTCACAAATTAATTTACTACAATAGACACACGTAGTCAGCACTTTTTTCATATATTACGGGGTCACAATGTTGTAGTATGATGTTGAGAGCCCTGAGAGGCATCTCAGGCGGCGCATTTTCAAACGTCGTCGTCGTTTGGAAAAGATAAATTTTACCTAATTTTTTCCCTTAATAGCTTTGGGCTTATGATATTTGGAAACGACCAGACATTTCGGAATTCATTTCAAACTCTAATTTAATTTTGCTTAATAATTTAAGCAATGATATTTATTAACCTTAACTATTTACCATTTATGAAGTTCAAACAAGCCACATTCATGAAAAAAGTACTCCCAAATTACGTATATTTCAATTTTCACTCGACAAGTCAAAAAAATAATGCATAATTTTCAAGGAAGAAGTTTTCCCTCAATTTTTTCTGTTCTAGTTTTGAAAGAAAACGAAATAATTGGAAAGAAATATTATAAAAGGCATTTTTTGTGTGCTTTGTGATAAAAGAGGCAAGATTCCAATGCTGCCAAATGAAACAACGTCTTACGGCCGTTATCACATTCCACGAAACGGACATCTTTTTCCTTATCGTTTTTCAAACCTTCACATTTTATTGAAATCCGGAAATGAAATGGACAGTGTAATCCTTAAATATGAAATTCAATTTTTGGACTAAGACAGAAAATTAATAAGAACAATATAGCAATTAATTTTTTAACACAAAACGTGTTCTCACGTTTCAACAACATCATTCAGTTCTCATTTACGATGGAAAGAGAAGGACCTTCGCTTGGTAGAGAATTTCTTAGAATTTATCAGAATTATTCTGGAATGTGGAATTTTCAACCAATATTTTGGAAGTTATTATTACAATGAACTAGTGGGTGTGGTTGGAGTCGTAAAAAATGTGAAATGAAAAGAGAGATGTTTGCGGGTTAAGGCAAAATTTTCTCCAGTTCAAAAACTAATGCCGTAAAGTACAGAAGTGCAACCTCCGTACGGAAGTTCATACGTAGACTCATTAGCATAAGAGAGAGTCTAAAGGATCAAGGCCGTTTTTAGGTGATAAGAAAGTCTAGAGAAGTTATAAAATGTTATTTTGTTAATGTTTTTAATTAAAAGGATCTCGATAATATAGCCGACGGTACCTAAATAGATTGAAATGCTCCAACAAGTAGTGTGACCTTCATACTTTTAGCTGTGAAAGTGTATATATTTCTGATATTATTCCTTTTCCTTTCTTGCTGAAGGAATGGTGAATAGGAAGGGCACTGGTTTCCCTACGCTCATGTGCAAATTGTACACTTTTTCAATTCATTCCTGTAATCCTTCGAAAACTTTCAGAAATAATTTTCAGTAATGAATGTCATGAATTAAAGCAAAAGAGAAGCGAAAAATAGTTTGAACGATAACTAAATTTAGTGATCAACAATAATATCAATATAATACACTCTCATATTTCAAATTTAGCTTTGTATTTTCAGAGAAATAGAAACTCCTGCCCTTTCTTCTAACAAGGATGGCCTGAAAAGTTTCCGACTCAGAAAATTTCGGAAAAAATACCTTGTATCTTTGTTAGGTCGGAAACTTTTCAGACCACTCAGACCTA
The DNA here is from genome assembly GCA_037158775.1 of Hetaerina titia. NCBI lineage: Eukaryota > Metazoa > Arthropoda > Insecta > Odonata > Calopterygidae > Hetaerina > Hetaerina titia. Next base: position 52,119,604 of record CM073779.1, on the reverse strand, counting down.
ACAAAGATACAAAACATTTTTTCTGAAATTTTCTGAGTCGGAAACTTTTCAGACCACCCACGTATTCTGCTGCCAATTTGTAACGAATTGATGGAGACCAAATCTTCTTAACAAAAAATTTAATATAATTCCATAGAGTCTTTTGTACTCGTAGCAGCCAATTAAATGAACTAAAATCACAAAATTATTTCAAGCACGATTCGCGCTCCGGATGGTCGACGGTTTCCGAGCGGCATAATATTGCTCAGGATTTTAACGGCTTATATGAAGAATGGAAACCAGGTATTCAGAAACGTTACAATGTAGTACCAAGGAATCAGGAATTAATATAACTTGAAAATTAGTTCGTCGATTATTTCAGAGCGAACTTGAATATGCAAAAGGGAACCCTCTCTAAACATGTGTTAGATATGATAATTTAATATGCAATGCATTATAATTTAATGAAGAATAATCGAATCTATTACGCGAAAAACTTCCTTACAATAAAAAAACGAGAAATAAAAGATAAGGCGCAAAAGCATTACATAGGCTAAAAGAGAATTGGAACATAGATATACGGAATTATGAACGGTGCACAGCCAAGAGCATCTTAGCATATTCATCCTGGCACTCTTAGCATCGAAAAAGATTTGATTTCAGTAAGCCTCATCTCTCACCAACCTGCTGTTAAAATGTCATCTATATCCATAATGTGATTCCATTTTCATAGTCGATTGAATCAACAAACTTTTGCTTAATTAGAAAAATGAAAAAGAGGAGTTTCGTACAGTGATTAAACCCTTCTCTTTAAAAGGCTTAACACCGAAAGTGATCAAAATGTTGAGTTGAGTTGTTGCTCTTGCCTTTGCTACTATATAAAATTGAGAAAATAATTTTAAACGCACGTCCATAAATGATGAACATCGTTCGGGACGTCCAATGGAAGTGACTTCCTTCGAAATGACTGACAGAATCCACACATGATTTTTTATAATCGACAAATCAAAGTTTACAAAATAGTTGAGGGTATAGGCATATCACGAAGAAGTACAGTGCTTCCAATTTTGCACGAAAAACTGGGTGGGGAAAAAATTTCGGCAAGGTGGGTGGGACGTTTGCTCTTAGGGGGGAATACACGTAATCGTGTGATCGATTCGGAGGCTAGTTTAGCGATTTCACGTCGCGATACTGTCGAGTTTCTGTGTCGATACGTAACTTTGGACGAAACATGGATACACTCTACACCCCAGAGACAGAGGAGCAGTTGAAACAGTGGGCTTCTGAAGGCGATCCGGCCCCGAAAAAGGGAATGACGGTGAAATCAGCCGACAAGGTGATGGCCACGATTTTTTGAGATGCACGCAGAATTATCAAAATCGATTACGTGTAACAAGAGCAAACGATAACTAGAGCTTATTATGTGTCGTTATTGCAGCGCTTGAGCGAAGAAATCAAGAATAAAGTCCTCACTTGGTAAAGAAAAAATACTCCTCTATGAAGACAATGGACGGATGCAAACTTGGGCAATTTCGATGGTGGAATTAAACTTAGAGCTATTAATGTCAATATTGAATTATTATTATTGTTATGCTTCGAAATATTGACATTATTATTATTACATCCACTGTATTCACCAGAATTAGGCCGCCAGGGGTATTTTTCATTGAAAAAATGATCGTCACAAAACGTGATGATCGACAACATCGACCGACGTTTTAAAAATGTTAGAGAAACGCTTATATAGGTGAATCGAGGAGATTATGTTTAAATTAAGGAAAACCTACCTTAATAATTTATTTTTCTAAGGACGTCCTGAATGACAAAAGCATATAATATAAAATTATAAACGTATAGAATATATATTATATATATACACACATACATATAGAAGATATTTTCCTTTAATCTATTTTGACTTTAAATTGCCTTTTCTATGAATGATAAACCCATGTCTATTCTTTGATTGACTGTGGTTCTCTGATATCATTTCTCCGATGGCAAACAAGTCTAAACTAGATTTTTGTGATTTCGAGTAATAATAATGGACTCAAAACTTAGCCTTGGCTTACTGCGATCATTCACTGACACTAGTGTTCCTCCAAAGAGGTGGTAAATATTTGGTTATTCGTCAAACGATGCTGACGAACGTCAAACTGTTCATTAAAATGTAGTGCGTATAAATCACAAACAAATATTACTAATAGATGAAGGAACATGAAGATTAATTCAACATGTTCTGTATATTTTATATTATGTATGTTATATGTCCGGTTTGTATTTCTAACTAAATGAAGTGGTGTTCACCAGGGAAGAAATTCTGTACAAATCAAACCGTTCGAAGCATTGATTAAATGGGCATGGGCAACAAGCCAGCAGGGAGAATGGGAATAAGACGTACTTCAGTCATTACTCCGGTATAATGCTTACTTTTCAAATAAACTCTTTAGTATGCATCCATATAAAAGAAGCCAAACCTTGCGGGTCTTGTTTTTATTACGTGGAAGTAGTGTCAACAGGATTAATGATATTTTAAAATAAGCTTCTTATATGACCTAGCTAGGACATAGTGAATGTTCCTCTTATCAAAACCATAATAAAATAGTATATGAACATATTTTTCATGTATTTTTGTCCAAAACGCCTTGTTGATATATGGAGGAACACTAGTTGAAAATAAATTTTTTAAAAACTCTCAAAATTACGCTATGACGACAGCAGGCTCATTGTGACTAACCAAATCAACCATCCCCCCATATATAAAGGAGTATATTGTGAGATCGGTAGGTTATTAGGCCTACTAGATGGGTTTCCGGGTTCAGAATCCCTCGATGCCTTCAAAGAAACCCAGGACTCTTCCAAGTGGAACAGTACTGACACCTATTTTCCCAAACGTGTGAGATTCACACGCCTTATGACGGGCGTACAACAAATCGAACGAAAACGTTTTCACGTCATGGAAAAACCTGAAAACATTGTGCACCATGCTATTTTAGAAGCATACTTGTGAATGAATCCGACGCACATTGTCTCGAACAATCGATCCACGATACAAAAATTCACACGGTAACGGACGACGATCTCACACAATTAAACATTTAAGCGGGCCGTCCGCTTCATGTTCTTCATGTCTCCGGTTCACGAAATCTATTCTCAGTTATCAGAACCTACCTTCGTGTGAATTACTGTGTATATAAGGTAACAGCTAAGGATCTAAGAAAGGTCCCAAGCGCTGAAATGTTAAAAACTCCAAATGTGACAATGGAACTCACTTTCGGTTCTCTCATGCCGCAGGTTTCGTTTGACCCTAACCCTAAAAATTGTTTTCCCACAGTACTCGTTCCCATAAAATTACATGAATCATTAATACGCTGAACATTAAAATTTGGTTATGGTTTGGGATCACATAACATGGGTAAAAAAGACTCCAGCGTCTTAAATGCGTGCACCATAGAAAGGAGAGGAAAAGTGGGCAGTGAACACCGTAGCTGGGACGAATTACGGTAATTATTTTCAATTCCGGAAGCTGGATATGTCCTGATGAAGTCACGTAATTCAACAAGGAATTGCACTGAATGCAGGGGGTCAAGGCAAGCAGACTTCTCAAAAAACAGGCAATTATTCCGACTTGAAAAGTGTGAATTGGTGAACCAAGACGAAACATGTACCAAGGAGAGAGGAAAGGTTTACAGCAAGGTTTACTTGTGTGTGTGGGAAGAAAGGGCAGTGATAGGAGTGTGAGGAAGGCGACGTTGAAAGGGGATTAATGAGGGGTGTGGCAGAGGATTACCTTATTGAATATCAATGCGTATCCTCATTTCCCAAGTGAAAAATATAAGTATGCTTAAATTTTCATAAGAACGGGTGTCTGTGGAAGCAGGGCTTCAAGTGAGGGCGTGAGGATTAGGGACCTAAAACTAAGACACAAGAATATCTAGTTGAACATTGGTTTTTGGAATATTCCTATGATTCGTATCCATGCTTAACCGCAACTCGTAAACAAGCGATTATGACTCGTGATAAAGGAGCCTAAAATAGTTTTTTTTCAAACCTAGACATCTTTATAGATTTAATTATGACTAAGGCTTCTTTTCTGACTTTCAGAGCTTGTACTCAATTTGGATACGGTGGACATGAGCTAGGAAAAAATGAAATTGAATATTTGTGAGTGGGACCCAATCTCTCGAGTCTTAAGTGTCGATGCTAAATACAAATGCTCCTGGGAAAATCAGGACGTATTTTTCTGTTTCGTGGATTTCTAAAAGGCGTTTGATAGAGATAATTGGGAAAAAATAATGAATATATTAAGAAGTATGAATAGATTGGAGTGACAGGAGGCTAATTCTCAACCTTTACATATCTTAGGGTGCTCAGGTGCGAGTGGAGAACGGAGAGTCCGGATGGGCAGTGTTAGGAAGAGGTGTAAGGCAGGTTTGTCCATTCTTACCGGTGCTGATCAACGTATATGTGGAAGAAATGATTAAAGAGGCATGGGAAGAACTGAAAGTAAGAATAAAAGTCGGAGGGGAATTCGTAAAATCAGTTAGGTTTGTTAATGACCAAGCTCTAGTTTGTCACTCAGCCAATGGGTTGCATGCATTGCTGAGTGAATTGGAAATTCAGTGCGATGGATATGGGATGAGAATCAACATAAATAAAACAAAGGTTATACGGTTTTTCAGAAAGAGAAAGGCTAAGCTTAACATTAAAATAGGAGGAAGAAATAGGTGGAACATTTTACGTATCTCGGAAGTGCCTTGGACCAAAATGGACAAAATGGTAGGGACGTTAAGAGAAGAATTGCTCTAGTAAAAAGGATTTCAAAAGGAGGAGAAAATTGATGACAGGGACGTTGACGGATGTTAAGAAAATGCTTTTCAAAACGTTGATATGGAGCATACTTATATACGGTGCTGAAACATGGTCACTGAAGGAGGATGATAGACGTAGATTGGAGGCTTTTGAAATGTTGGTGTGAACAAGGATGGAGAAGGTGAAATAGACCGAGGAAAACAAATGAGGAAGTGGGGATTGTTGGAAGAAATCATAAGAAAACAGAAAAAAATGGAAGAAGGGTGTATTGATAGGTAATGGGATGTTGAAAACTGTTATAAAGGGGAGAATGCTAGGCAAAAGAGGGAGGGGCAGGAATAGGATAGGGATTTTGGACAGGATGAAGGGAGTAAAGAGGTACACAGAGATGAAGATGGGGCATGTTGTAGAATACGATATTGGGTTGTGTATTGTTAGAAGATAGAAGATATTTATTTGCTTCTTGTGTCCATCTAAAACCCACCTTAACCGGTAGATTACCTAATGATAATAGTAACGGTAACATTGCGTTTAATTATTTTACAATGAACAGGAACATTAACGAGCTCCTCATCTTTTTGAGTTCTATACTTTCCGTTTTAAATTTGTAGAACTACGTGTGTTCAAAATTTTGTCTTTCCTTCAACTCAGAAAGTGTTCGTATTGATTCCAGTTTCGACTGCATGAGCATATGTTTTATTTAAGCGTGCTCGTAACATAGTGAACAAAAGTCTAATACTTTTGAATAAAAATGTATGTAACATCTCAATCGGATTAATGATTGTGGACCAGAATTTATCTTGCTGAGATGACGAAAACGCTGAAAGAAAAACTGCTGAAAAAGGAAGTTTTTGAATAGATTATTTAAAAACTTCCTTTTTATTGGATGATGTATTTATTTAAATGCATCATCCAAATCTATTTCAACAAAATTGTATTAATTAGAATGCACAGTATACAAAACTACACGCGAGAGGCGAGTTGAATCTTTCCATACCCCTCGAATTTCGGTAATACACGCATTGAGAGGCGGCGACAAAGAAACTGTAGTGAATCTACTTGGGTGCCTTTTTACAGTCGCATCGTCTCAGTTGCGGATGGCAACCGTTCAATTGCTGAGGTTTAATCTGGAGCTCCGATCGTTCTCAGTTTACTGTTTCTGAAACAGAAATTCAGGGTTAGTCTAAAGACCATTGAGTACGTTGTTAAAAGAGTAACTCTTTTGCTTTCTTTTCCGAGGGTAAGTTGGCGCCTACACATTTTCCCCCGTTCTTTTCCATATAAGATGCCGATCGATATTCAAAATTTCATACGTCCACGAAACTTGAGCACTTCTAACAGTTATTACAAAAACATTTACCGCAAAGCTTCTAAGAAGTCGTCAATAACGGTTTTCATTTTGTACAGAACAGAGGATTAAAAATTGATAATTTTTTGAATCACAGGGTAAAAAATTTTTGTGAAATATATCAAGCTGGGATATTTGTGTGAGAGTGAAGCTGGCCGTAGGTGATGGGCTTGTGGACCTCTAAATTCTGCTAACGCGATGAGTTGGGGAGACGCACGCTCAAAATTTCTCACAATAATGACTGTCCGTACTGCTGATACAAAAGGCTCGTCATTCTTATCAAAAGGAATTCTCTCTTTGCACTCTTTCTATGCAATGCCCTGCCTGGTAAGTTTTCAAAGGGAAATATTTTCCATTTTAAAAACTCCTTAAAGAGCATTTATTTATAAAGAGAAACCTTACTGTGATCTGTGATCAAACCATGAAAAATTATTGCAGCTACGCATGCTGTTTCCAAGAAATGTTACTCGGCGGAGACGGATCGGAAATAGAATGAGAAACCATCACGCCTTGCAAAAACGAGTCATTTTTGCTTTTCTACTCAAAAGGCTACGAAAATAATTTTGGCAACTGAATGGTTAGATTTCATAACGACGATGGGCAAAACTTCACTCTACAGCGTCTTCTTCCCTTCGGGGTGAGTTTTTAAATTTTTTTATAGAGAAAGTAAATAAGGAGAGAACATGTGAGGGGAGAACCCCTAAAGGATATAATGCTGGGTAAAATATGAATATCAATATTATTCCTCCGTTTCTACACACTAAAGTCGCGGTGTGTTTGTACTAGTTCCACGGTTTTGGCAAGATTTTGTGAGAGTACATAAGTTATTGGAATGTTAATAGGTGTAGCTGTCTAATCCAGTCAAGAAAATGATGGCATTTCTGAAGTTTACAAAATTCTGACGCGAATAATCAGCCAATCAGCCAACAATAATGAAGAGAACTCATCGAAAAATAGTTTAGGTTCACGAAAAATGGAGAAACGAGAGAGGCCATTCATACCCTGTCCAAGGAATCCGGCAGAAAGGCAGGGACACCTTAACAAGTCCTTGTATGTGGCCTTCGAGAACTTGGAGATTTTTGAGTACACTGATTGTAACATGACGTTCATGCTAAAGGAAAACTTAGGCATGGAAATACTCTAAGGTAAAACAAAATTTATGCAAGAAACAAACGTTATAATTCAAATGAAAAATGGAAGAACAGCATAAGTTTAATAACAATTAATAGGACAGAAGAAGAAAAATGTGAAATACCTCATCGGGACTCGATGAAATATAGTCGGAAGAGAGAGAAAAAGAAGCACATGGCATTGAAGGAATAATGGTAAAAACGGTAGAAATCATTTAAATTAATGTCTCATGGACATACTGGAAGAGTTATCAGTAGAAATACAGTTGTAAATGATAATGAACACAAAAATCTGAATTCGCATAACGCGGGTAGAGAGGAACTGCAGGGTGTTATTACGTTCAGAGTGGAAAGGAGAGAACAGCTGTACTCGTTAAACTACCTCAAGTGCACCATATAATGAGATGGAAGTGTATTAGGCGGAGTTTAATTCGAGTTTAGTATGCAGGGGCAACAAATATGCTCAAAGATAAACTAGCAAGCAATGGGGAAATGCGTGAAAGGGAGTGAGTAGTGCGACGCTCCAGTGATAGACTATTGGAAGAGCGAACGAAGCCAAATGAAATCCTTCCAAAGTATCAGTTAGGTTATATCATCGTTAGGCAGTTTTAGGAACAGTGTGATTAATTCGCACAGCTTCCCGGGAGTGGATGTGGACTCGGATCACTATTTAGTGCTCATGAAGTGTAGCGTCCGATTCAAAAGGATAACGCAAGGAAGCCGGGTTAGAAAATGGAACGTAGAGGCATCAACTGGATTGACAAGGAAGGACTATCAGCAGGCAATAGAGAAAATTATTAAAGAGGAAAAGGAGCTGCTAATATAGAGGAAACATGGGAATATATAAAAAAGAGATATTAGAAGTTGCAAAAAAAACTTTAGGTAATGTTAATAGTAAAAAAATACATGGAAACCATGGATTGCAGATGGGACGATTAGAAAGATAGATTCCTTCCATTGCCAAGAGAAGGAAATGGAAGAATCTAAATGAAGTTAGGCAAAAGGAAGTATAAAGAGTTGAATAATGAATTGAGACGGGATCAAAATAGTTTAAGAAATGGTGGAAGACGCAGTGCGAGGATACGTAAAGTTTGAAGAGGAAGGGTGGAATTGGTGCGTCTTACAGGAAGATTAAAACACTGTCGGGAAGCCAGAAGGGAAAATCTGTGTTAGAAATCCGAAATAAATAAGGAAACATATTAGTTGAACCAGAAAAGATGCAAGAGAAATGGCGGTAATGCATAGAAAAAATGTATGGAAAAAACATACGACCATCAAAGCTAGACATTGAGAAAGAATATGACGTAGATGAGAATAGATTTGATCCAGGCTTACTTGATAGCGAGAGAAAGAGCATTAGGGGAATCTAAATCACGTAAGGCTTTGAGTTTGTTAATATTCCTGCCGAACTACTTGAAGGTTTTGGGAAAGTTGGGGAGAAGAGTTTCATGGACTCATTAGCAGAATTTATGAGAAATGAATTTGGCCGGGAGACTTCGTCAGATCAGTTGGTTCCTATTCCAAAAAAGGTAAAGGCTACTAAATGTGAGAACTACAGAACAATGAGTTTGATGACGAACAGATCTAAAGTTGTTTTCGGGATCATCAATAAGAGGATGGAAAGCAAAGCAAATGAGTATTTAGGGGATACTCATTTTGAGTTCAGAAAGGGGAGGGGCCCACGTGATGCCATGGCAGTAATGAGGTCACTAATAGAGAGGAATGCATTAAATAATCTGGAGGCATTTGTCTGTTTCGAAAATTTCGAAAAGGAATTTCATAGGGTGAATTGGGAAGAACTGAATGTTTTGTAGAAAATAGCCGTAGATTGGAAGATTAGAAGACTTATCCGTAACTTTGCATGCCTCAGACTGGTCGGGTGTGAGTGGGGAATGGAGAGTCTGGGTGGACAGTGTTAGGAAAAGGAGTAAGGCAGAGGTATCCATTATCACCTGTGCAGTTCAACGTAGCTATATGAGGAGGTCAAGTTATATGAGGAGGAAATGGTAAAAGAGACATGGGAAGAACTGGGAGTAGGAAGGAATTTCGAATATTAGTGGACAAATCATAAAATCAGTTAGATTTGCTGATGATCGGGCTTAATTTGTCAGTCAGCCAAGGGGTTAAAATAATTGCTGAATTCGTTGGAATATCAGTGTGGGAAAAAGCCAAAGGAGGCAGAAAATATGGTTTCAGAGCATTTTTATTGGCAATGGGATGTTGAAGACTGTGACAGAAAGGAGAATATTAGGCAAGCGAGTAAGGAGTAGGATAATCGCGGAGGGATTTTCGTAAATATAATTAGTGAAAAGTTAGGCCAGAGCTCCAATTAGGGCTGTAATAATCTCGTACCAAAAAACAGTAAGGCATCAAATTTCGTCCGTTTATTCAATTTCCTACAAGGTGCAGTTAAAATGAGACATAAACATCAAGTTTAAAGCTAACGTATACGAATAATAAGGGAAAGATCGACACGGATTAAGTAAAGTAAGTGAAGTGACGACGCCGAAGCATAATGCGATATTTGATAGAAAGTTAAACAGAACGTAGTCAATATGATCGTTTTTGCACAGCCGAGTTCGAGGAGTTTAACAGAGCGAAGTGGTTAGCGGTAGTCATTAAAGGATTTGAAAAGTTTTGGAATGGGGAGTTGGAGCATCATTCAAAGCCTATGCAAGCTTGTGCAATTATTAGAAAATAGAGGCATGAAGCAGGTTTGGCCGATATCAACCCTTCTATTCCATTTGCACAAGAGAAACCTAAAAGGGGGCCAAAGAAATAGCAGGAAAAATGAATGCGATCGAGAAACTAATTAAGGCATTCCTAATTGCCGATTATAGAGCTTAGCTGTCCATTCAACAAAGAAATACAAATTAAATAGCTGTATTTTTTTAGCGTATTACAAAACGTGGGGAAGACTTGGAGGAAGATAATAAGCAAAAAAGCAATGAAATTCTCTAAAAAAGAGAAAGGACAAATTAATCATGAAGCGTGCGGGGACATGGATTAGAGCGGATAGAAGTGTACAATTATGATGAAAGTGTTTTAGATGACAAGAGATGAAACAGTGAGGATACATGGGAAAAAATTGTCCACAGTAGAGCCATTTCCAAAAGGGACTCTAGAAGTAAAGCCGTGAAGCAAGATTAATATGGACTTCGTTATGGAAAATAATCTTAGCGTTCAGAATGCTGGCCGTCTATTGTGGGGCATAATTAGATAAACATTTAATGCAAAAAGACGATTTTAATACCGGACTTAGATGCCCATGAAATTCTGGTTCAAGGAACATATTGAACGTTTACGGTTGAAGTTCAACAGCCATTTCACTCAATGCCCATCCGTCGAAAAATCAGCAATTGACTACGCGATATTTCAGAGAAGATGACGACCGTGGGGGAAAGGGTTTTTCAGATGCGGTTAAGGAGAACATAAGACAGAAAATAAACTGGAAACGCCAAAAGGATCACAAATAGTTACTAGATTTGGTGGAAGGAGAGAGGAAGCTCGCTCCATCCACAGACATCATAATGAATGGAGGTAATAACAGAAAGAGTGTAATGTTAATAATCGTTGGGAAACGGGGAATTTTAGGTAAATAAGCGATCGTGAAGGAAGAATCCAATCGTAAAGTTGCACGGCAGGGTATAAAACGTAAACAACTTAATTAGGTAAAACAATACGGTAACCAGTGGTTATGGTGATAAGATATGCCGTAGAAATCGACGACGCATAAGAGAAAATTACTCATTCCATGATATTGTGACTTTTGAGAGTGGCAAGGAAATAATTGTGTTGGAAAGTACCCAATCAAATATTTTGCGAACCACTGCTTCAGGGTATTGAATGATTTTTTTAGAATTTGTCAAAGATGACTTGAGAATCAAACCATAAGTGATGAATGTCCAATATTAAAACAAAAAATAAACATAAAATATTAATAAATGCTTAAGTATGGATTTTATCTCCGTCTGACTGAGCAGTCGAGGACCGAAAAAACACGAAAGTGGAAGTCGCCGGAATCGACACAATGAAACGTGCGCATTTCCATTATTTTCTCGCATTTCGATCAAGAAATAAGAAAGGGGGAAACATTTAAGGAAAGCAAACAAAATGAAGCACTGCTCTTTTAAAATAAAATTCATAGCTGCGGCGCATTTTCTTCGCTTGCATTGTGAGGGATTTCCGTCCATACTAGAAATCTTGTACCATATCATAAACAAAAATAGCAACCTCGAAGGCTCTACCATTCTGTTTTAGTTTCTCCTGCCTCCACAAAAGAGAAGAATTTTTTTCTCCGATAAGTTGGTCTGTGTTCCATTTATTTCCTTCTTCGATCGTCCATTTTTATTGCATATCCTACAGTAAATGGCTTTGGAATTGAGAACCGAATGGATGTTACCTCAAAAAGCAACGTGTTTAATGGCTTTTGGAATGCGCTGTATGGAATTCGTATTCAACGAAGTTTCAGGTTGATTGATTCCATTGAAGCTCTTGTCATTTCCCTCACAGTTTTCTCTCCAAGCTAAAGCAGAGTCATAGCAACCTTGATGATTGGGAATCCATCAGGTATACTATGAAATATGTTTTCAGAATTTTCGCGCTCCAAATCGCACATGAACTAGAAGCGGAAGAAGTGATCCGGAAGTCAGCCAAAGAGAAAATCCAAAGATACACATGCACGGATTTAAATAATACGTGGGAAGAGATAGTACATCCAAGAGATAGTACTCGCAGCATCGGAAAAGGTTTACTTTTAGCAAGCCTCATCTCCCGCTACACGACTTAACTATATCTATCAGGAGGTTTCATTTTCATAGTCGATTGAAATAACCAAATTTTAATAATTAAGAAAAATAAAAAAAGTGATTCCTGTACGGGAAACTTTTTCTTGAACACTGCTGTTTGGAAAGGTTCAACACCGAAAGAGATCAAAGCAGAGTTGAGTGAAGTTCATGGCACATCTGCTCTTGTGTTTGCAACTGTATACAATATGGTAAATGAATTTTAACGTGTATGTACGTCCAAAAATGATGAACATCGTTCAGAACGTCCGGTGGAAGTGACTTCCTCCGAAATGACTGACAGAAGCCACGATATGGTCTTGAGTGACCGGCGAATCAAAGTTCACGAAATAGTTGAGGACACAGGCATATAACGAAGAAAGTACAGCGCTTTATATTTCGCACAAAACATTGGGTGGTGAAAATATCTCGGCAAGATGGGTGCCGCGTTTGCTCTCAGTGGGGAGTAAACGGAATCGTGTGGTCGATTCGGAAGGTATCTTGGCGCTTTTCCGTCGCAATACTGTCGAGTTTCTGCGTCGATACGTAAATTTGGAAGAAACATGGATACACTGCACACCCGATAGACTAAGGACTAGTCAAAACAGCAGTTTTCTAAGGGCGATCCGGCTCCAAAAAAGGGGATGACGGTGAAATCAGCCGACAAGGTGATGACCATGGTTTCATGGGATGCACGCGGAATCATCAACAATGATTTCTTGCATAAAGGAGAAATAATAAATGCAAAGTATTATGCGTCGCTATTGCCCATATGAACGAAGAAATCAAGAGAAAACACTCTAATTTGGCAAGAGACTATCCTCTTTCATTAAGACAATGTACCTGGGCACACCTGTGAAGTTTCGATGGCGAAAATGGCGCAATTAAATTCCGAAATATTACTGCCTCCACCGTATACACTGCCTCACCTGATATGACATCCATGGACATTTTCTATTTTCAAACTTGAAAAAATGGCTCGGCGGAAAACGGTACACGTCGAAAGTGGTAATTGTCAACTTCGACGCCTCTTTTGACTTTCCGTAATTCCACTTTTTGGACGGTTTAAAAAGTTGGAGAAACAATGAGAAATGTGTATCGGGCTAAAATTAGATTATGTTGAAAATAAAAAATCTACCTAAAGATTTGTTTTCTCCTTTCTCCAAGGAATTAATGAACGATTCAGGTATCAAAATTTATTATTGTTTTCTTACGGTCCAATTCATAAGCTTAGGTACTTCAGTAAAAATAGAAGGCTACCTACGGGCAATGACGCCGTAAGTGATTAATTGCAACAATTTATTGCTATTTTCCTTACTAATCGTTACATGTGAGGTGAGGTGATTAATACTCTCGACATAATTATGTTTTGAGGACTACTTCGAAAATTTCCTATAAAATATTTCACTAATTGGAATATTCTCACCCGTGCCACTGACGTGTACCATTTAAGGTAATTAAGTATTGTTTAATAAAGTTTTCCTGATTTTCCGTGAGTGCTTTTTGCTACGATAAAGCTCTTATTTATCCATCAAACAACTTTTCGTCACTGATATATATTAAAACCTACCTATGGGCAAGTCTAGTTATGATAATACAGGGCCTGTCCTTAAAATTGGTACATTAAATCCGAGAATAAAATTGCATAGAAAATGATAGCACTAAAATTCTTCAAAATAGCACCCTTGTGCATCGACACACCGATGCCAGCGACTCTGCCAGGCGTGGTACGCTTCTGGGAAGGCATCGACGAGAACCTACAGTCATCCGGTAAAACGATATAAATTTCAATGACAAATTTTAAGCCCCCAAAATTTCAGAGCACTCGGCGGGAGTCGAGGAATCCGAATTCGAATCCCGGTCAAGGCGAATGATTTTTACACTCTGAAATTTAGAGTTACTGCTGCGACGTCTCCCGAAGTTTCTTGGAATTAGCGAAGTAAACGGTTATGAAAAATGATTGATAAAATATATCAGACAATGAAAGCACTCATTAGTAAATGAAGAAGAATTGTTCTTTTGTGGCATATTTTAAATTTAAAAATTTGAGATGTAAGAATAATTGAAAAAGTTAAACTAAAAAAAATGGTATAATCAAAGAAGTGACTTTTCCCATCTAAGTCACCTTTTCAATCAATTTTTCTAAGTGAGGTTTCTAAGTTGAGGTAGTAATGTCGGCGACCATGAAAGATTTTTGAAGATAAAAGGAGTGAAGTATCATTCAAGTGGCCGAAGCCAGTAGGTTCACCAATTGAAAGCGATACCAGCGTAACATTGACATGAAATCACATTATTTTAGGGTTTTGGCCCGCATTGACAATAGGAAAGGCAAGAACTGTGTTCCATTGCCCATTGAAGAGCATTTGAAAATTAACAGCGAACATTTACCGATTTTCAGGAGTCGTCTCATCAACCCACTCAACTCAGCCACCCAACCCCCCTTGTGGCAGTGAAAGAATTTCTATTGTCTCATCCATGGTGCCCGCATTTCTTAGGGAGTCCAATGGTTTTTTATCTTCTCCACATTTCCAGACATAATTAGTTAAGCCACATCCAACTTGCCTTAAGTTTGGCGTATCATGGATCAATTAAACTTTCATCAATACAATTTGACAACCTTTTAAATAGATATTGGGGTGACTCTCAATCAAATCGGACGAGAGTATCCCCAAATGTCCGTGGTCATTAAACACTTCCCTTCCGGAGAAAACTTTCTATGAGTTAAAATTGATAATGGATTGCCAGCTCCTTTATAAATGAATTAAGGGTAATCGCAAATTAATTTTAAACCTAAATATATTATGAAAAAGAGAAAATAGATCATTTTCTATCCCGGAGATCTTAACGGTATTAATGCAGAGATTTCCAAAAGAAGCACCTGTTTCTTAACATCAGAGCAGGCAAGGCACGGTGGAGGGCAAGAATTTATTCATAATTCATATTACGCGTGTGCAAACATTAAGGAGAGAGTATTTGCGGATTTTGTGTCTTTGTGGTGCTGCATTTCGCGATGTCTTGATTTTAAACAAATGACCACGCGCACCACGAATGAAGTGCACCAAGAGGATAAGAGGCCTATGGTGCCACCATATACCACTCACCTGCTTCCTCCGGGGCAAGGGCGACGAGCGGTGGTGCTCCATGCTGGGCGGCGCTGCGGGCGGTGGGGCGTGGGCCGACGGCGGCGGCGGGGGTGCGGCGTGGGCGGCGTACGGGGGCGGCAGGGATGCCGTGGGGGCGAGGTGGGAGGCGGGCCGGAGGTGGGCGGGTGGGCTGTGCTCGGGGGCGTCCTCGAAAGGGAGGCATGGGAGGGCGGAGGGGGGCGGGTGCGCCGAGGGTGGGGCGAGCGAGGGCGGCAGCCGGGGTGGCTCGAGAGCGGCCAGCGGCGAGGGACAGAAGGGCGAGAGCACCTTGGGGAGGCACGGCCCGCCCGCCTCGCCCGACCCGCCCTCCTCCACGCGGGCCACGCCGTCCGAGCCGCGGGCTGCCGCCCCCTCCGCCGTCGCCGTGTCCGCGGGTTGCTCCGGCCCCGCGCCCGGCTCCCTCTCCTCCGTGTGCGCCAGGCCCCGGACCTGTACAAGGGGTAAACTGTTAAGTGCGGTCCCGAGCGCGTACGACGGTGGCGACCAGCGAAGGCCCTCTGGCACCCGAGGACCAGTCGCCTCCCGAAGAGAACATCGTCCATGGAGATGAACCTATGTTAACCTACTCAAAAGTTTAGGAATTGTAAAAGCTCAGGAAGTAGATACATTACGGTTCGTTGATTTAAATATAAATCGCGAATATTATATTTTCATCTCACAGGTATGGAAATGATGGCTGTAATGGCAATGAAAATACCGTTAAAAAGATATGTACTACATTATAAATGTCTTCACAACAAGCCGAGTATACGTAAATGGTCAAATTTCAGCGGCATTTTCATTTGGCGACGACAAAACTCCATGCTGCAAAGCGGAGGCGCTCCGTTGGTGTCGGTAGAGGGTTTATCTGCGATGCTTACGACGTTTGCGGTGAGTTCTACTACGGAGGGGTCTGGGGTTAATAATTATTCTCTAACGACTGAAGTACCCGTCTTAACTCGATCTGTATAAATTTTTGGTCACCAGGTCTTCATGGGGAAAAAATCGAAACCTGATCAAGAAATTTCAGAAGTTATTGAAGCACGCGGGTCCATAGAGCCCCCTCAGAGAGGGACCTAGACTTTAGTAAATCAGTTATTATTTTATTCTTATTTGCTCCTATGAAAGATGCAATAGATAAATACATGAGAAAGAAAGAAATTTTTAATTTCCGATTTAAAAACACCATGCTGCGATTTTATCGCCATTTAAGACTTACTGGAGAATATATTTTTCCTCCGTTGGTTTTTGAAGAGAATTTCAAGTTTATTTCTTGCGAATGATTTTCTATTACTCGCGTTCTGAATATGCTTTCACGACTAAACCTACTTTTGGCTAGCCCGGTCATCGCCTTCGGCGTGGGATGCATCCTAGCACACCTTGCAGTAATATGACGACCCAGTCATCAAACCTTGCACTCTAGGAGAATTTGGCTTTCCCTAAACTTAGCAATTCAAACTTTTTGTTAACTTCTGCGGTCTTTATTTAAGATTAAGTTGCGCAAGCTTCCTATTTAAAATACAAGTAGCATTTTTAGCATTACAGTAGGCAGCAACAAATTCGACATTATAGGTAATAATATCAGACTATACGTTATAGTAGGTTAGAACTAGTTTAATATTATAAGGGGCTAAAATCGGAAATTTTGATTGTATCGAAATAAAACTTTTTATACACTTGTATTAGGAATATGTAAGGAGCTACTCACTTTCACCAGCAGATTTGATGAGTACCTTGCGTTAAACACGCATGAATAACGCGAGGTGCCTTTCATTTTCATATTCGAGCACTCATTTCCTTCTTGTTAATTTGATGTGTAAATTTACCTTCAAGGATTTACCGAATATTCTTTTCATGATAAAAAATTCTCATTGAAAAATCACGCTTAAATTGATAGATTTTAGAAATCGCGAAAAAATTAAGCAGTTTTTCAGCATAAAAGATAAGAAAATTATAATTTTGTTAAAATTAAAAGTTAAGATTGTTGATGCACAGAAGTAGGGGAGAATATTAAAAACAAAACTATGTGATGAAAAAGAATGTGGAGTATCACTAACAAAGACAAAAACTTGAATTCATAAACCCGGAATTTTGCTCGATACGCTAGGGTCTAGTTCATTCCGTACTAAGTGCTATGGCATAAAAAATTCGATAAATAGAGGGGCAACTTCGTATCGTATCGCAAATGCTTACAAATCAAGCTCTGGTACCCAGGTAATCACACTGATTGGGTTTAGCTGGAGGCTTCCCGTGCATTCACCTTGATTTGAATCCGAGGTTTTCTGTATAGCAGCCAAAAGCATTTCTTTCCACTTGGTAACTACGTATCTGATTCACAGTTAAGCATCAACCTTAGCAAAATTTTTGCATGTAAAAACGTTTCTAGCGTTCGTTCGCAGTGATCGAAATTTTGGAAAGTTATATTTGTTAATAATACCAGACGGTGAAGCTTTCTTTTAAGTTGTCAAAAGAGTATGACATACCTAATAGTTACAACTAAATACATCAGATTGGGATTGGTTGAGATAAATTAATAAAGGAAAATATCCCGATATCTGGGAATTATAATAGGCAAGCATAATCAGGATAGATTTTAAATACTAGAAAACCAAACGGCAAATTATAAAATTGAAACTTTTCGGGCATAAAGCTAATATAAAAAAATATTACCTTTATGACCAAAAAATTTCAATTTTATTTTTCGCTGTTTGGTTCTATCCGTGAGGTTAGATCGCTTAGCTATCGCTAATTCATGTAAAAAGGGCTTGTCGGCTCGAGTGATAAATAATGAAGTTCTTATTGTGAATTAAAAATCATAATACCAATGGTGGATTTATTGGAACAGAAATGACTAAAGAGCTGAACTCATTCAAAGCTTGAAAAAAAAAATAATTCAAGGCTGTCGATTGGGCATTGAGATTTATTATTGTACATATATTTGTTTAGTCAATGTGTAAAATACGACATAAAAATGATTTATTTTTAAATTTGAAATTAGTGCGCTCTTCCTCAAAAGACAGCATGATTAAAGCAAAATTATAAATTAGGATTCCCATAATTTTTCTGGGCAATTTGGACGCAGTTCACATATTTCACTGAAAGCAAAAAAAGTTTGAAAGAAAATAGTTTATATACCTATTACGGTATTTTTATTGAAAAAGAAACGCTAACTAAATATACCTGACCAGTATCCCCGTGTTACTGATGAAAACTGAATCGAGATTGGTATTAAATATTATCACGGGGTGATATCTGCCTGATTGATGAACTTTACTTGTGCCGTGGAATCTTCCCCGACGTGCTATAGCGAAAGATGACGGAAGGCGCAGTCTCGTGCCTGTCTGCCCACGACCTCTCCCTTCCCCGCTCCCCCACATACAGAATTCGTTCTTACCTGTAACGATTCGGCAGCCTTGATGAGAGAGGTAAGATGTTCTTGAGCAACACTTATCTCGCCTTTGTACATGAAGTCAACGATCCCTTGAACTTCCCATCTCCTGAGGTCTTTTAATATGATGACAGGATGCTTGCAGGGGTTTTCCGAGAATATCCTCTGGAAAAACGGACTGAAAAAGAAAACATGCCGCATGAGAATATAGCCCGAAGCAAGACAAATTTATTTGTAATTATTTTGCATGAACACTCTATACTTTGGCATTTCTGGAAGAACCCTAGGCATTCAAAGGTAGGGATAGACATTTATATTAATTTTATTGGAGGGACTTATGTTTGGGCTGAAGAAATGAGAGACATTGTTCTGGAATAGCAGAATACACGACCAAGACGAGGACCAATTTTCAGACCATATTTCGCCATGGGAGTCACTTGTCAAAGAGTAGAAAAACATTTTGCGTGGCTAAACAAGTAAAATGTAATACAAAATGACGATGGTCAACCCAAACTCAATTACGTCGCATGTATACAAAGGAATTATAACGTTTTTAAGTTTTAAATATGAACCTCGTAAGTATTTTTAACCCTCACAATCTGAGAATGGTTCGCAATTATTTTACAGGCTTACACCAGACCTCCGAGCGATTATTTGCATTCTGAAAAAACGTAAATCACTAGCTTAAAAAAATACAAAATATGTGAATTTCTCGGCCTAAGAAGTGAAGTAATTTTTCATGCAAAAATATTTACTGTCTGGCTTATCCCTGAATCACATGGCCAAATTTAAATATTATTAATGAGCGGTATGATACTTGCATTTATATCATATACTCGGCGTTATTATGTTAATCCGTGAACTATAAAAACAGATTTAAAAGATATGTAGTTGCAGGTGAACACAGCGTGAAAATAAAAAGAGTAGGAAATTTGTTACAAACTAAAAGTTTGTGAAATTATAGAAATATAAGCAAACTCTGTACGAATACGATGAATTAGTAGTTATACAAAATCCTTTAACCCGCAATGATAAAAAATAACCCCATGAATATCTTAGGCAATAAATATTACTATGAAAAAATGTCGAGGATGATGGATAAACCTCCAGATTCGGATGTTAACTGCAAAATTAGTCGATGGATTTGATAGAAGCGTAGTCATATATGCTAAGGATGGTGCACGGAGGGTATTTTGGACTTAAAAAGTGCTATGAAATCCTATGAAGTTATCATGAGTTGGTGAGCGGTTACTGCCAAAGAGTTGACATCAACAATCCAGTAAAGGGAGCAGTTGCCCTCCTTCACATGAGTGAAGGCGTGGAGCATCATGTTAGAGCAAACGGCGAACAAATTACTTCAAGGGAAAAAGAGATGGTTAAATGTGGGCTTTATGAAAAACAGGGAAACCACCAGACCAACGAAAACTTGCGAAAGATTATCTGTTCAGCACCATTTATTTTTGACGCTCGTTGAGTTAATAACATGTGCAATGGAACCCTCAGGTATAATATTTCTCAGAAAAAGTAGTCCCTCACTCATTTCCAACATGTTGTGATCAAATATGATTCGATGAATCTCTTTTTCAATGCTTATTACGAAGAGAAAATGTTGAGGATGATGGATAAACCTCAAGACTCGGATATTAACAGCAAAATTAGCCAATGCTTCTAATAGCCGCATATAAGGACGGAGCTCGGAGGGGATGTTGAACTTTGCATTGGCGAGTACTACTCTACAGAGCAAATTAAACTAACAAAATTCAATTTTGAATCGGAACTTACTCTGTCCAGTTAATTCGAGAATTTGTAAGGTTGGGAATCTTAGAGTAGAAATCCATAAATTTGGCCTATACATTTCGTAAGAAAGAAAAATAGTGGAGAGATGAACACTTAGTAGGTGATAGATAATGTTATTTGGGAAGAAAATAGAAAATTCTTGAAGAAAGGAATGCGACTGAGACCGAAGCTGAAGAAAAAGCGAGAGAGAGGGAATATAAGAAGTGACGAAACAAAACAATTCCTTAACGAAGAAAAAAGAATGACGAAGGAGGAAAATTATAGTTTAAAATCAGAATCAAGTAGATTTTTAAATGGTTAAAATCTCCTAGATCACTGTAGATGATGACATTACAAAAGGAGAGCATTTGCGGGAAAAGAATTAATATATTATGATGAAACGAGTATTTCGAAACCAAGAAAGGACTACAGGAAATCCCAATTCCGAATGTCGAAAATGATTAATTTTAAATGAAGATGTGTCAATGGATGTCTAAGAAACTTAGACGATGGGTGAACGAACGCTGGTATTTGGAAAACATTTAGAAAACAAAACACCCTTTAACATTTAAGAGATCATAAATAAGGACTGAAAAAATGAATGCGCTAAGAGATTAAAGATATACGGAAAGTTGTAAAAAATGGTTACCTAAAAGCATCAGAAGTGAAAGTGGGAGAAAGGAAAGACATTCAATGAGTTGATGAAGTATTCTTGGTACTATTAGAGAACAAAAAAGGCACGAAATAACCACAGAAATTCATGAAGTGGAAAATATTAGGAAATCAATTCAATATAAGGAAAGGAAAATTAACAAATAAGTAGGTGAAATGATAAAGCTATAGACTAATGAATTCTCACAGAGAAATTTGAAAAAAGTTGTATGAATTCAATACAAGGGATCAGTTAAGATTAGATAGAATTCGTCAAGATCTAGGTGATTTGCGAAAGAAGGCGAAGGAGAGAAAAAGAAAAAAAACATGAAGAAACTTCACAATTGAGAGAGAACTGAATGAAATTATACCAAATGAGGAATACACAGTTAATGGAAAATACGTACGAAAAATGGTGAAAAATAAGATATTTACGAGCAAGAGCTAGATACCGTATTTCCTCAGAGATACAAATCATTCTGGCGAATAGAATATTCAAAGAATAATAAAACATGTGAAACTCGTGTGCAAGACGATAAATACATATGGATGCAGAGTAGTGCTCCGTTGTTTCCATAACATGGAAGAAGATGCAGGAAAATGCATGCATTCCAGTGAACCTCACCCAAATTTGACTTATTCAAAATTTGTTACTTTTTACAGAAGAGTGAAGGAAATTAGAGAATATTTATGTGGTAACATATATAAATATATAATAGTATATAAATAAAGAATAGTAGTTTCATTATTATGCGGCACATTTCTCTTATCAGCTGATTATTTGAAATATATATATTATTAGAAAAATATTAAAAAAATAGAGCAGGTAGAACAGTTTACGTATCTCGGAAGTATTTTGGACCAATACGGTCAAAGTAGTAGGGACGTAAGGAGAAGAATTGCGCTAGGCAAGGAGGCTTTCACAAGGAGGAGAGAGTTGATGACGGGGAAGTTGCTTAGGGAGGTGAAGACAAGACTCGTAAAAACTCTGATATGGAGCGTAGCTATGTACGGCTCGGAAATTTGGTCATGGAAGCAGGAGGATAGGCGTAGATTGGAAGCTTTTGAAATGTGGGTGTGGAGAAGAATGGAGAAGGTGAAATGGACCGAAAGGAAAACAATTGAGGAAGTATTGGAGATGGTGGTTGAGGAGAGGGGTTTGTTGAGAGAAATCCTATGGAGGCAGGAAAAATGGATGAAAGGCGTATTGAGCGATAGTGGCATGTTGAAGAAGGTAATAGAGGGGAGAATGTTGGGCAAGCGAGGTAAGGGCAGGAACGGGATAGGGATGTTGGACGGGATGAAGGGAGGAAAGAAGTACACAGAGATGAAGAGGGACCTGATATAGATTAGGTTGCTAGGTGGGGAGTTACAAAATGTTTATTTGATAGTTATGTCCATCCGGAAACCTACCTTAACCGGTAGATTACCTAATAATATATATATATTATTAGAATCATCCTCACTAGTCACCAATCATAACATTGGTTTGACGCAGGTCTCTACTCATTTATTTAATTGTCTAGCCGCTTCAAGTCAATATATTTTCTCCCTTTGACTTCTATCATTATCTATTCGTTCTACGTATCTAATCTGATGGTTCTCCCTTGTATTCCTTCCTTTTCAACTTTCACTCTACGACGGTTCGTCCGTGAATATGCGCCGTTAAGGGACATACATTCTAAGATAATGTAGAGTTCTACAACTGCATTATATTACACTCATGTGTATTATGCCACATGTCCTTTAATGATAACGTAAGGGTCTCGACTCTAAAAGATAAGGGCACAAAATATGTAAGTTCCCGAGTAATCATAGATAGGTCAAAGACGATGACAATACATGTTGACCAAGAAGTGGGAGTGCTATTGAGAACTAATTTGAAATTGAAAGATGTAGAGAAAGAGTAAAGAATACGTATGTAATTTAAATAGAGTAATAATGTAGGGTTGTTCCCTATCGACCCTGATCTTGAGTGAATAGTGTGAGGGGAAACTCAACGAGAAGATAGTCAAGATGTAAGGCAGCGTATGCGTAGGAAGAATTTAGGATGCTGTCATTTGTGGACGGACTTTTTGTCTTGATAAAGACCTAGTGCGGGAAAGTTTAAGGGGACATTTGTCAGGAAAAAGAAGATAGTAGGTAAGTAGGGATAATTTGGTAGAGGAAGGTTATTCAGAGGATTCAGAGGTTATTCAGAGGATATTATGGAGGAAGAGTGGGGAGAAACTCGGAGTCTGTATTAGCTTACTTTTTACGACAGGCGCCAAGGAGTCCACAATCTAATATCCCGTTCGACGGACGGTGTGCTTCACATGTGCTCTCGACCTGGCACCCAGAGTAGGGATCGGGATATCACTAAAACATTTTACCACCTCCAGGATTCGACCCCGGGTCTTCGGGATTCGTAGCCGGTACGTTTATTAAAACCACACTATAATGATCCTCACTTCAAACCAATCCTCGGTTTGAAAGCCAAGATGATAATGAACATGGTTTTAGAAAGAGTACAACGTCAGGATAAGTAAGTATCAAAACAAATTAATGGTTCTTAATCTTCACGATTCGACTTGCGTTCGAAATTGTTAAGGTAATGGGATAATTTTTCCCTTGTCTTTCGTTGGTCTTATCCAAGGGAAAAAGGGGAACGGGGTATGTTACTTTGGCAGAAAAATCGCTAGCAATGGAAGAAGTCAGAGGCGATAGAAATAGTAACAAACAATCAACAGAAATTGTAAAAAAATTCGAAAAAATAGTTACCAGAATAGTAATGGAAAAAAAAGTTTTTATATAGATGGAAAATACAACAACGGTGAGTGGTACGTAAATTATTAAGCGATTTATGAAAACACTTTTGCCAACTTCCATGGAATTATATTCTATAGCTGAGAGATATGAACGACAGAAGTAACAGGTAAGTTTGAGGTGATAAAACGTGGTGCCAAAGAAGAAAGGTGACAACATGGGGATAAGTGTAACAGTGAAAGGTCAAGGGTAAATTTCGAGATGAAGGGAGTCAAAGATGTCAGCGCAAGGATCTAACCAGAAATTTAAAATTTTGCGTGACATGAGGGATTGGACAGCTACCAAAATCAATTCTCGGATTGGTAATCCATGATGATGATATATACTAGCAAATAATGGCAAATGAATTGAAAACGTATTCGTTGAACTACGCCGAGAAGTTCGGCGACAAACAGCAAATGCTAATTCCTACGAAATAAAATACTCTTTAACTTATGATTTCGCATTTTTGTGACATACATGATTTTAGCCGAAATGTAAATGCAAATCTCCTGGAGATTAAACAAACAATTTACATCAATTTGTGCATCAATGTTCACTATTTTTCATATTTTCATTGGAATGAAGTCATACTCTGTTATTAGGCCACCTTACCATCTCTTGGGATTGGTAATTTTAAACAAATGGATTTAAGAGAGAGAGAGAAAATGAAATTAATTTTTTAAGGTGGATGGATAATGGGAATTTTAGTAATCATTTGGATAGGTTCCGATTTTTTTGAGCAAGAGAAACGAAAACAAGGTCACATTAAATTAAAATGTGAATGAAGATGCCCGTTTCGGGATGTTTTATGGTATTTTATTTATATTGCGATGTGATTATAGGCATTTTGTGGCACACGATTATGAGTATACAAGAAACTCTTTACTCGTCTGGCTATACAATATAACCATATATGCGTGTAAACAGAAAGTGTTTCTATTTTCTGCTGCAAATCACTTTCCCCTAGCGTTGAAATTAATGGTTGATTACTATGTAAAGCATTTATTAATTTAATCTAATGTATAAACAGCCAAGTTTACGCAATTTTATTCAAACGATAAACATGAAACGACAAGGACAATCACAGACAACCACACCCTAAATAGAGGAAAATTCACCCATGCGCGAATCGAACATACGATCTTTGGATTGTTTAGATAAGACCTTACCCAGCTGTCACTGAGGACGAGAAAAATACTTAGTCGAGATTATCGACTGATTTTCAGAGGCCAAGCCCTACGCCATGGCAATATTTTCATTCACTCATAGCTCTTTCCCCTATTTTATGCATAAAACGCTTTAATATATGTATTCATGTAATTATACTAATGCACCTTCATGCTTATTTAATTCCTGGTATTCAGTAATCTATGATACCTTAGAATGTGCCCAATTAATATCCCTATTCTTCATATATATGTGTCCACAGAAGTTTTTCCTAACCCACTCTTTGAAGTAATTCTTTTATCATCATTCAATTATCGATTATGTTTTTATCATCATTCAATCTTGAGACTCTACTTTTTTATTCTCTCATCAATCTTGGCTAGCATCCTTGTTAGCTATCCTTTCTTCTCAGTAAGTACAAGAGCAGTCTGAAAAGTTTGCGACCTAACAAAGATACAAGAAATTTTTTCTGAAATTCTCTGAGTCGGAAACTTTTTAGACCACCTACGTATATCGCCTGTATTTGGTAACATACTATTGTTTTATCCGTAAAAGCGCATCCCTCCTTTAAAATATCCCTCGAATTCGTCCACTGTCCAGTACCCTATATAAATTAAATATCAGGGTTGATAGTGAGCTGCTCTGCATTATTCCTCTATTTGTTTTTAAGTTTCATCTATGCTTTTCTACATCTAATCAGATGCAAGTTATCGCGGGAATCACAATCTTCGATGATTACCGATCATTCCAAATTACTTTAGACACAGGCAGCATTACTATATGTCCAAAATCACGTTGCAGAAATAATTTTTTTATAGTCACAAATGTACTAAAGATACGTGGTATTTCTTCTCTATACGTGATATATCGGCGAGCAACAATAGCTTCTCTTGTTCCTCTTTAATATTAACATCAACTGAGCGGTCAAGTTGATAAACCTAAGTTTTGTACTATGCTGACTCATGCCTAACACAATCCTAAATACCCGAAAACCATGACCTACAACTAGCCAAATTTTACCTCCATATAACTACCACCTTTCTTCATGCCGTCTTAGGAGCTGGCTTTCTTCCTCCCTCCACCTTCCTTACCCTACACTCTCTCCTCTATTGCAGTTTTTAACATTCAATTGTCACCCAAAACGGCCTGCCCTACTCTATTCCTACCTTTTTCAAATTTCTTCAAATAGCATACTCCATTCCACTATCATACACAGAACTTCTTTTTTTCACTTTGTTTTCGTTTCTGTCCATTTTACCTTTTCCAATCTTCTTCCATTCACATGTAAAAACATTATGATCTACGTTTGTCCTTGTCTAAGGCGGCCAAGTTTTTAAGGAATATGAAACTAAATTCCATTCCAAAGTTTTCAGTATCTTATCATAACCAATTTTAATTGAAATTAAATTTCTAAACTTTTATGATGTTTTATTAACGAAAATCTTCTCTATTTTCTTAACTGCTTCGCTTCTGTTAGTGTAAAACGCTTCATAACTAAGTGAACTGCCTAGATGGTCTGGTTTATGCCCTCCAGCGTTAATTATTTCTTTATGCTTTCTTAATCATGAACACGTAATTATTTCGTTTCTTAATCATTGGTTCTCTTCCCATACCCATTATATGGTCTTGTAATGCGCTCATCAATGACTAAAATCCCTTGGCTGGCTAACGAACTAAAGCTTCATTAAACCTGTTTGAGTTCCCCTACTTTCCTTTATTCCTACCTTGGGTTTTTCCTTGCCTCCCTTAACCTTTACCCCGAATATAAGCGGAAAACACTGGTGATTGTAATTTACAATGTGAACATTCCTGTTTTTTCTCATGTCAATCATGGTCCATCTGATGCTCTGATCTGACTCTTCTGACTGATTGGCTGACTGACTGAGCTGATTGATCTCAGACTAGCAAAGTCTAAGATATAAATAGGTTTAGGAAAAGTTGAACTAGGTTAAGTCAAAGAAACCAAGTTCACCCCAATCTATTTTCTTCAATACGCTTGGCAATTGTGTTTACTTTAATATGCCACACACCCTCACTAAATTGATGAAACAAACAAATATAATCTGGTAATATTCTGTATACATATCAGTTACTTCATCACCGCTATGGAGTGATACCTTCTTTGCCTATTTTTTGTCTCCGGCGTAACATAATGGAATATACACAACACATTTAAATGAAAAACGTCACTTTGATTACACACAAATATGGTGTGGAATTACCAATTTACTTCCTTCATTTAAATTGCTTATCTAAATTGACCTTCCCCAAATAGCCGCTTGCTATTTTTCCATTATTTTTCATAACCCTAAGTAATAATTTCGCCATATGCGAAATCAAACTTATGGTCAATTAATTCTCACATACTATCGCTCAATCTTTAATGGAATCAACAATGTTTTAACAGCCTCCTGGTAAATTTACTAAATCATAAATGCTACGGATAACTCTTCCTTCCACGTTTTCCAAAATATCTCGGTGTTATTATAGCAATGTCATCATCATCCATTTCCATATACCAGCGAGGAGACCTTTTCCGTATCACTTCGTTCGATACCTTTTCCATTTGGCTACTAAGTACGCATGGACCTAGTCTCTCGTATTCTGCAGCTGATTATTTTTCCATATCTAAAATTACTGGCTTAATTTATTTATTATATTGTTCCTCCCGATAATATTTCCCTCTCGTCTGAATCTTTTCTACTTGATCAATAGCTTTTCTGTCGTGTATCTGAATAAGTGCAAGAATTTTCCTTTCTTACTTCCTGGCTATTCTTCCCTTTTCCTGTACATTCCTCTCATTTCAGCACACCTTTGTTATCCCCCCATATTATCGAACCCCGATTCTTTCGCCCCATTTATTTCTCGCCTTATTATAACTGATGTCTTTGTGCTTTCTTCTCCTTAATTCTGTGTTTACGTTCTACCATTTCCTTCTCCCATTCATCTTCTTAACAATAAATTTCAAATCCATGGCTTCCTAATAATTTTTTTTACCGATCCTATTATTTTCTTTGTAGTTTTTAAAGAAGGAATCCCCACCTTTCTACGACTGCATCAATTGCCTAGTCGCCATTCAAAATATTATGAGCAGCACGCCTTTATTTATTCATTTTTGTCTCGGTCAAAGTATTCAAATTCCATTTTCTTTTAGGTTTTCCCGTTTAATTCCCTTGTATTTAATATTATATTTAATGAGCACTAATTATTATGCGAATCCTCATTCGTTGGGGGAAAACTTGAAATCTGCCGACGAAGTTCCTAAATAATAGTGGAAGACTATTAATTGTGGAAATCAACAACCATGCAAAATAATAAAAATGTAACTTTTCACAGCAATATTGTGCAGCACGTTTCAACACATACAGTATGCATCATCCTCAGGTACAGTAAAAGTTTAAAAGTCCAAAGTGAGGTTTATGTACCGCAAAATCTGGTTGGTTACAGAGTCCGTTCCAGAAATAAGTAGAATCATTCTGGAAACAATGCATTACATATCTAAATACAGATTACTAAAATTCTTCAATATAGCACCCTTTTGCATCGACCACCGGATGCCAGCGCCTCAGTATAATCTCAATATGACACCTCGTGATACCCCTCTTTGACGTTATCTAGCGTTAGAAAATGTATGGATTTCAAGCTACTTTATATTCTTGGAACAAAATGAAGTCGGATGTGCCACACTGGGGCTGTTGGGTGACTGGAGTAGCTTTGCCACCTTGTGCTTGGCCAGGTCCAGGTACTCGGCCACGAGGAAGGAGGTTTTCCGCACCCTTCAGGGAACATCTACGGATAAAATACTATTGATTGCCCGTCCCTGAGGAAGAGACTTTTTGTGGATAACGAATTTTGAGTAAAAGAAGACGACGAGAAAAAGACTTATTTTTGGAAAGACCCTGGAATGGGGTGTGTTTAGGGAAGAATTGTGTAACACTTCTTCCATATCTACTCATATAATTTTCTATCGCTCACGTGATTTGAGTTCAACACATTCTCCTATGTTTTTGTTGGAATTTGTGACAACCCCATACTACTCACTTTCCCTCCGCTATACATAACTTTGTATGCGTTGCTACAAAAATAATCCACGATATTCACCCATCTCCCTTAGCACATCTATTTTTCCACTCTCTTTCTTGATCATCCCGTACTTCCCTGACTTTAACATCGTCCTAATATTTCAAGTCATATTCTAACGGTGTTGCAATTTTGGATCCACTCATCTGCTGATATAAACTGGACAGTGCAAGGATGCTATGTGATTACGACTTCGGAGACCTTGTCCCCTCTCCTGGCGTGGATGGTACCCGCCCCACTATGCCGAGTCTCATTGTTATTTATGGCAGTTCCTACTTATTTGTTATCATGATTTTGTACTCAATGATATCGTGGAAATATAATCGAGATTAATTCCTGTTGCTTCCCCAAGTAATGTGTTCATCTTGTCTACATCACTTTATATTGGTATCACCACTGGTCTCAGACGCCTTTGCAGTCACCTCACTGAGAAGCAGACGATAAGTAGACTCCCTATTATTTCCTTTGATATATCTGGAATGGGTGACCCTAACAGAATAAATTTTCATTGCTTCTGTCATTAAATACTTCAATGGATTACCGAAACATTCAGGCCCTTCTACCATGTCAACTGTCTAGTTAATGAGGTCTAATTCCTCTATCTCTATTGCAAATCAATCCAAATTTGAATTCACTTAAAACTTTTCCCTTTCCACTCAATGCTTCGTTGTATTATTCCTGTTATCATCCTAGATGTATGAGTTGGATGATATATGGTCGGCCCCTTCCTCATTTGTCAGACACTTTATCATTCGTATTGTATATAGTCACTTATCCTCCCAAATTTACGTTTTTTAGAGACTTTCGAGTTAGTTAAAAATATTACTTGATTCATGGCGTCACAATGCTACATAATTATACAGACTGCAGAGAAAAATACACATAGGGCTTTGCACATGCTAATTATAAAAATTCTCTCGTGAAGAAAGGGGCAAAAAACATCAAGGGTCTTAAAAAAATTCGAGAGTTATTTTAAAAACGATGCCATTAAGCCATGGATTGGGAATTAAAGCTTTAGAATTACACAAGACCGAATTTAAGGTACTTATTGACAAATATCAACTGTGGCTAATTTATCCGCAATGATGTCACACAATGATTTTGATTTACATTCTGACAATTGGTCCCATAAATATAGTTTGTAGATTCTCTTAATTTGAAAAACGAAATTAGAAAGGAGATTGAAAAAATACAAAGGGAGTGGAAATGTTGATGCAAGAATAATTTCATTATGCATGAGAGTAAATCTTCCTCTGAGATGCCTACTGATGTAAGAGATTAATAGACGTCAGTTACATTAATTCATATTATTCATACAAATTGAATGAGTCCACATTTTCTTAGGCGCAAGCTTCATGCCCGAAGTGACACTTGAGTGGCTTTGATTCGAGTGTCCTCTTTGTTTTTCCCTTCCTCCTACAGCTGCATTCATCCGACAGACGAATGGCAAGTGACTCCCTATTGAAATAAAAACCTCAACTACTTATGTAACCTTTCAGGGGAGGGCGAATGAAATTAGCGATTGATATTGAAATGATAAAAATAATAATGTATACACTGCGGAAACCCGTATTACATCTCGAAATCTTTTGAAATGAACCCGTGTTTCACGCTAAGTAAAACACATCTTTAGCTAAATAATTCATTTGATTTTTAAATTATTATGGAGAAAAAAGTAGATGTGAGGAATTGCGAAACTTAAACTCAAAATTCCTCTCAAAATACCCGAAGTTGTCCATCTTGGTAACCGGTAGTGAGGTATTAAATTGCTTCTTTAAGCATGTAATGCCATGTCTTTTACTCATCCTCACATTTTGTTAATATCGTGAAACATGTCCACACCGTCAAAGTAATTTTCTTAATCAAATCAAGGTACCGGCTAAAAATTAAAATTTAAATGACGTTAATAATTGAAAGGGGACTTTATAAAAATAGGGTAGGAAGAAAATTAATTAAGCAAATTCAACAAAAGTGATGTAAAATCAGTTCTATTTGTGGAAGCGTATTCATTGCCGCATGCAGTTTATCCTTATAGGAGGTCCGGAACGGTGTACCACTGCGAGCGCTTTCCGCGGGAATGGCTCCAAGCTCGAGTAGGTTCGTGATCCTGTTTCGAGCAAACTTCACGCTTACCGAGTGTCCATTCCAGTTTTCGCCCAGAGAATATAGCTGTATTGGACATTTTTGTTTGGTATTCTATGCTCGGAGTGCATTCCTCAACTGTTTGTGCTCGCTGTACCTGAAATGCGTCGTGTATCTTTTGTCAAAGTTATGACGCGAAGGTGCAACGATCATGATTTTGTGGATATATTGTTTACTAGCAAGAAGGAAGGAAGGAAATTATGTTCAATTAACTAGGGATACTCCCCATAATGAATATCCAGCGTCCAAGCCTAATGACACATAGGAGTGCTAAAGATTGAGCTGTGCAGGGCCCAGCAGTGAGAAATTTGAAGAAATTCGATTGAATTCTCTTAATCCATCGCGTAAATGAGGTTACGGCGGGGTCACTTTGAAGACTCTTGACCGGACCCCAGTTGATCACACAGGCCTCTAACTACAAAGGTAAACATGTACAAAATTCCACCAATTAATAAATACATCTTTTTGTACCTTACAATTCACTTTTTATCACAAATTCATGTGCAATAAAACACACAAACACATAGAAACGGTTCCGTATTTTTCTTTTCTAAATGTCCCCGTACATGTTAGCTAACAATGCGGTTACTAAAACCGCAACCCCATCTGACGTCTCCATAATTGAACTCCACACAAAACACC
Organism: Hetaerina titia; assembly: GCA_037158775.1. NCBI lineage: Eukaryota > Metazoa > Arthropoda > Insecta > Odonata > Calopterygidae > Hetaerina > Hetaerina titia. The sequence continues at coordinate 52,087,796 of CM073779.1, read as the reverse complement.
GCAAGTTTTTTACTGCTACTGGAAGGCTACTGAAAGATTAAATCATGGAGTATGAAAACTCCGATGAACAGCAGGAGTTGGGTGCAGGGACCCTGCACAGAACTTCGCCTAAGTGAAAGAGCAGAAAGAGTAGACTAATTACGAACGAGGTCATAATCCACCGACATATTGAGTACACCACGTATTTTCATGCCTCACGAGCATTTAGACCCAAGAGAAACGATTATTAAGGGAAAGAAAACGGAGTTCTAAAGCGGATGATTTCTCAAAAAAATATCGATTTCCATTCCCACTTATCACACGCAAAATCAAAGCGGTAGCTAAAAAGGCCGATTGCTGGTGTAACTCAAAACGTCATGACGACAGTGCATCACCCCGTGCGACTGGAATGCCTGAGTTCGACTACCACCCAGCCCATGTCTCCACTCCGCGCCATCTCCTTCCTGTGTTCGCCCGGCGTGTCGCTGCACTTCCTCCTCCGTCCGCAAGAAAAGCTGTGGTGAACATAATACAAGCCTTACGGCTTCACGGTTTTTACGGCTTTCGTGAAGGAATTCGCTCCATCTCCCACAGTGGCAGGCCGGATGATGGCTCGCAGTCGCCACATCGGACACCGAATCAAGCGATTGTCCTCGACTGCCCTGCAGTCTCCTCTTTGGAAAACAGGGAGTGATTCCTCTATGATCAACTTTCGTGAACATACATTCATTGATTTGAACATTTCTGTTCACACGAAAACCGCCCATGACTTTTGATAACCGTATTCATATATATCGATACCCACTTCATAACTATATGTAAGGGAAGGATTTGTTTTTCAGTGTGAACACCGTACTTACGTTAGTATAATACTGATTTATTCATTACAGATATGGTTTTTCATAAAATGTTTAAATCTATCCACGAGGCATTAATTTACGACGAAGGATTTCCATGTAAAGGTTACGCTACGATCAATGTATTGCTGTTGTGAATGGAGTAACATTTTATTGTTGCTATGAGTTTTTAAGCGCTATGTTTTAAAATATTTTAATGACCTCGGCCACATTTTTCAATATAAAATTATTTAACGTATTGCTAATTTATTGATGATAACATGGCTTCTTCATAAAAACTTTGATTTGAAGGAAAACCTTAATGAAAGACTTAGTTTTACGATTGATTTTAATAAAATTTACGATTCAGTTGTGCATAAAAGTCACAGACGGAGTGGTAGAATGCAGAATTAAAGCTTATATTTGCTGCGTACCCCTAAGGTCTCAGTAAAATATTATTTCATGTTCAGCGGTAATTTACATGTACTTTTCGCCCCGAAATTATTTCTTGGTTACTCAAATCCTTGGGAAAGAAATACTTTATCACAAGCAAGAGTCTAGGTAAGAACAATCTCCTCAAATGACCAGGAAGAAAAGTAATCAAGCTTAAGGAACGTCCAAAACCTAAAACTAGACCTACCTATTAAGAAGTCTTAAATTTCCTCTGCAGCGTGTTATCTTAGGTGCGGTAGTCAAGTCCTGGAATCCCGGTGGATTTCAGGGTGCCGTAAATAGTAAGCGTGAATAAAAACCCGTTATTTTATCGGGGATTCAAACGGGAACCTCACAGTGCAGCGCAGGGCGGATCGAATCCCTTCGCGGACGGGATTACGACCACGAGCCGTGCGCTTCGGGAAGCGCTGACTTCTGGGAACGCTTCGCGTTTAAAAAGAATGAAATCGGTTTGAATCTCTTGCTCGACGTACTTGGTGGAAGCCGTGGTGGAAGGTATGAAGGTGGAATGGTTACCATCCACGGAGCCACTTTATTTCTGTTAATTTGGGGCTTGTTTGAAATCTAACGTAAGAGGCTAACGACCGCACAGTTTTGAAAGAGAGGCAATCTTAAGTCTCGGATTATTATGTTTGGTATTCTACCAGTTCGGTTCTGTTTTGGATGGATACAGCTAAAATCACAATTGTTTGAGACGTGCAAAAATACAAATACTTACCTCCCCTATATCAGTCTCCAACATCACATACTCAAACAAAACGCAGTGAATCCATCTTTCTGACCTTCTTGTCACTTTTCTCAATTACCCCCTCTCCTTCCTAGCACCTAGCATACTTCCTTCTACGTTTTCATTCTTGTCCACTTCAGCTTCTTTATCCTTCTCCACAACCACATTTCAAAATCCTCTAATCTATTCCTATCATCCTGTTTCAATGGCCATGTTTCCGACCGAATAAAATCACGCTCTATACCAAAGTTTTTAGTAGTCTTTTAATAACATCCATACTTAAAGTCCTTGTCATCAACTCTCTTTCTCTTGTGAAAGTTTCTTGACCTAACGCAATCATTCACCTTACGTCTCTACTACTTTGACCATTTGGGTCCAAAACACTTCCGAGATAAGTAAACTGTCCCACCTACTCCAGTTTGTGTCCTCCCAATTTAACATTTAGCCTGGGTTTTCTTGTTATGGAAAAGTGTTTTGTTTTATTTACATACAGTCTCGGCTATCATGGCCTGAAAAGGATCCACTTGTATTCACAGAAATTTCGGATTACGTTTGAGGAGGTAATTATTTGTGTCTATCTATATTTTGACACACACACATATGTATATGTATCGATATGTCTTCAAGCTCAATTAGAAAACGAAGAGGATGAGTCTGAAACAAAATGAAAAGATCATGACGACGCTTGAATCGAAGGATACCGATTTAGGTTCATAAATTAAAATTAGCATTTCGGAGAATATCTACCACTCTAAGGGACAACTCGATAGGTTAACTGGCTGAATCCCTCAGCTGGATATTGATGGATTCGGGTTCGAGTCCCAGGTAAGGTGAATGTTTTTTATTCACTAAAATTGTTGCACTGGAATGCATACTTAGTTAAAGACTCCGTTAAAAGTTACCGACACGGCTTCTGCCACAGTTTTTCGGAACTTGAAATTGATATATTTCCAATTGTCAAGGACTTTTTTTGATGAGGTTTTTGGTGATGCTTACAAATGAGTTTCACCGAAGAATGAATTCAGTCAATATTTTGAAGTTCTTCATGAATCAGTAAATCCTTATTTTACAAATGAACATGCCATAATGTTGAAAAAACTTTCTGTGTATATCCATTCAAAATACACGATTGAAATATTGATATTTGCATTGCTAAAATTTCATTGATATGGAATAAAATTTGATTTTCGTTTAAGAAGGTACCATTGATCAATTATTGGTTTCTTATCAAAGAATAATACCCGGGATTAAATAAAAACGGACGATAAAATACTCCTACAATTTTCAACTGCAAACTATTTGTCAGTTACCGAATTTTTTCACACGTTTCAAAAAAAATAAGCATCAATATTATTAAATGTACAATCATACATGAGGTGTCCCAATAAACCATGAATAACAGTTATAAATTATCGGCTCTTTGCCATTAACATTAATAAATGGATTATTTTTAGAATGGAGGTAAGATATAATAGTAGGTAGAAGTAAGAATAAATTAATCTTTAAAAGAATAAAAAAATGAAAAAGATATATTTTAATTTCCTATGAATAAGTAAAACCAGAACATCTCACTCAAAATTCGCTGTGGATCTATTGAGTTCGCATAAATTTTTAAGAGAAAAGTTACAATCCACCTTTCAAAGAAATGGGACTTTTAATGAATGTTAAATTTTATTTGAATATTGAAGAGAAGCATTTTTTTCTGGTATGTAAGATGAGAGAAAATCTTTCAAAAAAATCAGAAAATTGATGCATTTAAAAGTAAATTTGTTTACCATTCAAAATTAATCTCGTTTAACGATGCACAAATTCTGGTCATACTATATTTTGTATTTAATTAAAATACAGAGACGACACAGACGTGAAGCGTGAATTTAATGTCGTTGATAATATGGAAAGAAACCTATATTTATAAGTTATACATTTTTACGAATATCTAATAAAAAATTCCAGTAGGGAATGAAACATGAAAGAAGGACGAATAGTGTAAGATTGGCCATATTGAAAGAGCATGAGGAAGTTCAAAGAGGCATTGAGGGTGTGGAAGGAATCCGGAAGCACGACTTTGTGCAATGAGCCATAGTGGAAGCGAATACGCAGAAATACAATAAGGGTAAAGGGATCGGAAACATCGGACTTTAACCATAACGGAAACCGACTAGCAATTGATTGGGCGAGAGATGATGTGTTATAGATAATTACTTGTAAGACTGGAGCTTTCGTCGTGAAGATTCAAAGGATAAGCCTTTTAGAGCCCATTCATAAAAATCCATTTCCCTTTGACACACACCTGTCACCAATTGATTGCAACAAAATCATTCAGTGACTAATACGAGAAGACCCGGGTTTCGACGTTCAACGTCATCTACCCGAAGATAACGTTGCACGTTTAAACCCGGGTCGTCTCGTAATAAAAAAAAATCAGTGGAATCAGAAAGTTACTATTTTTTCATTTCTATTATGAATCGATTCCATAAGCTTACGCCGGAAACCATCAATTATATTCAGTGACTATTTACTTACAGCTCTATCAAAGTCCTTAATACGTTAGCACAATTGTACTATGGCGATTTTTTCTCGTCATCCTAAATATCTACACTAATTATCATTTTTTAGGACATTCTTCAGCATACTGTTATGAATCATAAAAAGAAGGAGAGACACTGGAGGGGAATACTAAAATATCAAGGAAGGAAGAAATTATGCTTTTCCTTTCTAATCACACGACTTTTAAGGTAGCCCCAAGTAATTATTATTAAACAACATGGGCAACGATCGTGTTGGCATCTTCCACAGCCTTTACGGAACTAAAATAAATCGTGCTGTACAAATTTTGTATATTTAAAACGGAGGAAACTGCTAGAGGCTTAATTTATGGAAATTATTTTTCACGGGTATAATGAAAAACTTAGTTAAATTCATTTAATGTGGTGTCGTCACGCCGAAATATTTTCAGATCCTCAAGATGGCGCCACGCGACGAAACCCTTACCGAATTAATAAATGATTAGACGGCTTTCACCAAGTTTTTTCATTATCTCAATGATATATTTCAAAAAGAGGAAACAGGGTATCTAAAAATAAAAAAAATTGGTGATAAAGAAAAGATCCTAATTTCGGTTCACAGTCGTCGCAAAATATCGGGAAAGAGATAATATTCACAATGCAACGCAAGCATGATTCATTTAAAAAAAGAGGTACTATATAAATCTATCTGATTGGAGTTACAAAATGTTATTTGATAGTTGTGTCCATCCAAAAACCTACCTTAACCGGTAGATTACCTAATAATAATAATAATATAAAATCTAAGACAACCAAAATGGATGAAAAATGAGCCCAAGGCTGAATTCCGTTACACAGATATTGGAAAATATCTTTAAAAAGTTACACTTACACGATATCGCCTAGACCACCTTATTGCCTTTTGGCATTAATGAAAATATTAAAAAATGATTCTGCAAACATTATATCTATTAATTTTTGAGTAAATTCTACCTTTGAGGAATGAAAACAGACGAAAATAAACTTATATTTTTTGACTCTCATAAGTTTTTTGCATACGATTTCAGGGATCTCTAAGTTGATTTAATATTTCTCAAATCATTGACATTCCCTACAGGACGCATCAAGATACACACAAACAAATACACACTTTTTGTGTTTTTGCTAAATTTTTTGATTAGAGTGACAAGCAATCTGGACTGTCCTTTCCTCTTTTGGTTCTCCATGTCTCCTTTGGTGGGTGAAACAGCTCCCTAGCGCCATCTCTTGGCCAAAGAATCGGGGAACTTGGTTGCATAAAACCCCCCGCAGATCTCAGTGTAAATTGCGTTTCCTCGAAAGCTCAAGTGGTTAGAGAATCGGCCAGGCAAGTTGAAAGACCCGTAGTTCAAGTTCCGTTTAGGGAAATATTTTGCACTTCCGGTCTGCTTGATTCTGCCTTCCCCAACTTTCCTGTGTTCGACTTTTATGTGTATTTCTATTTCCATCATATATATATATATATATATATATATATATATATATATATATATATATATATATATATATATATATATATATATATATATATATATAATATATATATATATATATATTTTTTTTTTGCGCATTAGGTTCTCTATCAGTAACTAAACATGTCTCACTCCTCTATCTTTCGTTCAGTGATTCTTTTAGTGTCCCATATTGCCACCCTTCCCCTTTCAGACAAACCGCTCAAACCCAAAGCTCTCGAGTCGGCATATTCGTAACTGGCTCCTGGGAGCTTGCTCGGGTGCCGTTCTGTCCATTGTTCACTAGAGAGTACACCCTTCTTCCGGCCAACCCCTACCCCTACCGATCACCCCCTAACCTCTCCCTCTTCATTCTCAACATCCTCGTATTTGTGCGCCTCGGCTCCGAGAAAACTACCACGAATTCTCGATTATCACGCAAAACCCATTGTAAAATGGATCTAGTATTCTCCCTATACTTTAGACGTAGACCCCAAGGACTTTTCTTGCACTTCAATTGAAGAGAGTCCTTCGTGGAAAGCGCTTTTCATCATATGGAACAGGTGTGGAATAACTGAAAATGTTTCAAATTGCAACGGTTTTCGATGGTGCAATAAACCATAAACACAGCTATCAACCCAAAGTTCGGTTTGATAGGTGCGGGTAGGGCTATCCCAGGATTAAGGAAGCGAAATTCTTATATCAGGGTAGAGGGGGATTCATTTTCCAGTGCCGTCTATGGTTTCTCAGGAAATTCTGGTACCCAAAAAAAAACACAACTTGGGTAAAGATGAGTGCGCCCAGAGTTGTGCCCGGAAATCAAACCCGGGTCCCCCGGTCAAAACCAACCAACCCCAAAAAAAACCAACGCGCTGCCCCAAACGAAATATCACGTACCCCGATAATAGAATATATGGCGGTGTTTAGATTTCGTTTTAGACGTATCCTGGAGAACGAAATTTACACATTTTCATTATTTGAACTGCATTTGAATAAAAATTCCGATAGCATAATACTGCGATCTATTCAACTTCGTGTTTCAAACATGTCAATTTGGCATTATCAAGCACAAATTTACTATGCCTTCCGGAGCGTACTCATTTTCAACTCTTCATTGAAAGTATGCTTTTTCATAGCTGAGAAAGAACACGAATATTACACCTTTGGAATGAATATGCATTTCACTTCATGCAAGAGTGCGATGCCTTCACCTCCCGCGATTGGTGCGTACTGAACTCCCTTGAGAATTACGCCGTTTTTCTGATAGGGAAGGCACCAGCGGACGGGTATCGAATTATCCGAGACGGTCGTGTTAGGAAAAAACAACGCTGTCATTTCTCTACCTCTTGCTGCATTTCAAATGCATTCTCTCTCATGACCTTTTCCGTGACTTCTTTCTTTCTATTATTATGTATCTCTATTGCAATTCCCCATCCCTTTCAATAATTTACATACATTCTTCAATATAGCTATACGTAAAATACCATCAGCGTCCCTTCCAAGTTCCCATCATACCTGTCCACCCATCCCCCCATACACTCCGGTCCATTAAAAACTACCGTGTAAGTGAACATTGCTATAAAGGCGAGACTTCTCGAATACTTCTCTCTAATGTCAAATACGAGAAGATTTCCGACAAACAGTGATATCGCAGACGGGGAAGTTAAAATATTCGATTCGCTGCGATTGTCAACTATGCTGAAGTTCATTTAAAATTTGCTCGATGCGCAGTAAATCGCACAGAGTTACACAAAGTATAATGAAAATTGGTTGTCGTTTCAACAACATAAAAGCTTTTCGTTTTTTACGGAAATTTGTGCGGGCCGCATTTATCTCATTACTACCTTTTATCCATCATAAATCTACTCTCGTTGACGCAAAGGTGTTCGGAATCGTCAAGGATTGGGAGAAAGTACTTCAACCAAACAATTAAATGAAAATATAAAGTTCAAAGTGATAATAGTTATAATGCATTCTGGGAGACTCGATGAAACGAAGAAAGAAATCACTATCTATACTTTATGTACCTGATGATGACGCCTAAGCGTTGAAACTAGTTGTACGATAATAAAGAACAGTGGGTGTATACATTGTGTTTCTTTATTTAATGAACATGAACTTCCACAAAGTTGAGCTTAAAACAATAGAAAGCACAAGAAATCACTAATTTAGACAAACGTGAGGTGAGCTCACATTTTTCTTAACGCGAAGTCCTTCTCTCGTCATAGTTACTCCTTTAATAGCACGGCCTTGAATGTGAGTTAGTGTGTTTTGCCGCGCATACTTTGATCAGCAAATTTTACTTGGGAATGTTATGATAAATGAACAGGGTGTTCTTAAAGTTCATTTCCATAATTCATTATTGAAGTTCTAATTTTTGCTTAATTAACTTGTGACGTGATTGCCGTGACGATAATCGGAGTAAAATGCTTAACTCTTACAAGGATCCCCCAAAGTTTGCTTGTCCAATGCAAGCTGAGTATATCGGATGGAAGATTCTAAGTTAAATAGAATGGCACATTCACTACCGTGCCTTCAAATAACACACGACTACGATTACAATATTATTGTAATTGGAAAGAAAATGTAATAAGTTGCAAATTTTGGCTCTATTTTCTCATAACTCTGAGCTTTTAAGCAATGTGTTAAGAAGAAATCCTTGTTGACAGAAGATACTGCAATGAGTGCCGGATTTATTTCTAAAACAAATGATCCTTCAATAGGAATGAATCTTATTTGATGCTGTGCATTTACCAAGTGACTAGAAAAAGACTTCATGATAAGGTATCTAAACAATCAAGCGGCATTTAATATCAACATGCTTACAAGAAAAGGTTCAGGGTTGTAATTTTTGATTTGCGTCGCCTCCGTCGCTAAGAACTTAAGCTAAGAGCTTAAACTCAGAACTTAACATCCAGAGAGAAAGATCTCAAAAGCCGATTCAACTTTCATTTATTCAATTTTAATGAAACTATACGCCGTTATATCTCTCCCGCTTCTCATTCTCCGTGATTCGCGATAGCTTCAAAGTCATCTCCTGTTCCTCTCTCTCATCTCTTCTTTGTTCCCTCTATCATGTTCCCTCGGCCTACCATTTCACTCCTTCGGTACATTTGGATACCACTCCAAAATTTGCTTAAGAATTTCTAATCCCTTGTACTTATCCATGCTGACTGTAGCATTTATATATAATATGCAATAATATATTTATCCTTATAATTTGCCTGATTCGTTCGTTCCGTATGGTTCCTTATCTTTTTGGTTTTCCCGCTGACCTTGTCCATCTGTCCATCTTGGAAGTCAATAATAATGAATAAAAATAGGATATTCAATATTTATATTATAACAAAAAATAATTTTGCGAATTATTCTTTTACTGGCCATACTTCACTGCTCTAAGTAACAATTTTTGTGACGGTAATGAAAATTCGGTTTATTTCCTTTAGAGACGGAATGGTCCCACAATGAATTGTTCAATAATTTGTTTTTTTTAAATCTGTAATTCACCTTTCTGTAACAGCTGTATCCAGTGTTCCATTTTGTAAAATTTGTGACCTAGTAAAAGGTAAAGGTATTTATAACCTCTGCAGAGCCTAACATTTTTTTCGTTTCTAAAAAAATATCCTACTGTTTTCCTCCAATATTTTGTTTTGTTAACGTCGATTTCAAGATTCCACTTTTAACATTCTTCCATCATCTACCAAGCGTTCATTGTCGGCCCATACGGGCACACATACACCGTCCCGGTGAGCGAAAACCCACCCTAACCGGTCATTTAACAAACAAGATAAAGCCATGACATTCCAAAAAAAACATCTCATTCGTGTGCGTGTTGTTTGTTTTACTTGCTATGCATTCCAGAGTTTTATAGTTTTGTACTATAAAAACTTGGTTATCTACGTAGCTTAACGTGTGTATCAAACTTCCCCTAGAGTTATGGCTAACGAATTAGCTACGAACTACGGTGGGAAGCCCGTACGTTAGCCACCGCACCATCCCGATCCCCTCAAATTTAGCGTTAAGAAACTACCCAAGGACACATTTTATTACAATTTCTCAGTAGATTGATGAAATGTTAATTTTTGTTTCTCACTTCCCTTTAAATGCCATAAAAAGGTGATCCACCAATCAGTCTACAAACACGAAGTCGATAGAGTTTACCTAGTACGAAGCCTATAGAATTGCAGATTTTACGCTCAAGGGAGTGACCGTGTTTATTTTCTTTTGCTAATAGTGGTGTCCCACAAGATCCACGCATTAGGAAGTTGACATGTTGAAATTAAGATGTGAAAGAGCAAGGGCATGACCCAGCTTGGAGATGGGACTCTCAGTAATTACCCCGTCCACTTAGCCAGCCAGGTAGCCAATAAGAGTGTATAGATTGTACCTCCATCATAAAATACATGTTAGTAAAAGTCTTAGCGACATTTAGAGGTAGAAATACAATGATTCATCAGTAAAGGACTTAGGTTTGTCGAAAAAATTAACCAAGAATCAAACCTGGTCCTACAACGTCTACATTGATGTCTACAAAAAAGTCTAATTTATTGTCTACAAATGCTGCGATAAAGCACAAAGTTCGTCAGGTCTGGGTTATAGTTACTTGCATCTATTACAATGGTTTCCGTGGCATAGTTGTGCCGCCGTTCAATCAGACTCGACAAGGAAAAAATATTTATACTAAATCATGGAATTAATCATATCCCACGAGAATAAAAGAAGCCCATTTAAAGAGAGTACTTCTGCTTTATCACCATGCGGGAATTGAGAAAATTATGCCTACACTGCATCGTTCTTCTATTGACATTTATGATCGTTTGGCGAAAAAAATGTATTCGCATAAGTAAAGAAATATTTATCTTTGCATAAAAGGCAAAAGTATATCAATAAAAATAAAATAACTATTCAAAGTGCGCCAAAAAATCCAAAACATGTTCTTAAGAGGGTTCCTTAAAAGAGACAAATTTGTGAGTAGAAAAAATGTGCCTGCATTGATGCGTCAGCTACATCATGGCGTAAAAAGATTTTTGATAACTTCACTGAAATTAGCAAAGCTTGAATTCCAAAATGTAAACATGTTCCTGTATTGCCAATATTTAACAAAATCATCTCTATGACTCGTGTTCGGCTGATTAAAGAAAGTTTGGAAAAATGTTCCTGAGTTTGGAGTAATCGTAGTGTAAGCACTTAAATTTAGTAACTGGTGTTTCCGAGTTATATTGTTCATAGCAACCGTACAATAAATATGCGATTAGCACGGAATAAATACTAGCAGCTGATTGATGGAAAATCTGTTCAGAAAAACTTTAATGTGATAATTGAAGAGGATTTAATACAGGTAAATTTTTCTTTACACTTATTCACGCCTAAAATTTCATTACCGTAATTAACTTGTAAAAGAGATCTTTTTCACATAGGGATCAAAAGCCACTTAGCTATATAGACATGAGGACAGCCACTACTACTATCTTTTAGGATGATTTATCTATACTTAACTAACTCTAATGCCTATATCTAATATTATAATTTAAATAAAATGTGTTTACCTTTTATAATAATTATCCAACATTCCCTAACTTGATTTGGTATACAGCACAGGAGTATTACTAAAATCTACTTAAGGTGGTCCCTTCTATCCACTCGCTTTTATTTGCTTCACCTCAAATTGTTGCATGTAAGATTTTCTGAGCATTGATTGAAGTCCTTTTTATCGTTTTACAATTTCATTAAAAATGATATTATCCAGCAGATTTATTGAAGCATTCTGATCAATTACTCTAAATCTTTTTATTAACATCTCCCTAAGTAGCTGGCAATAATATCCATTATGGTTCACTGGGTTCAGACACCAAAGAAACGAGTAAATAATCATCAATTAGACTGATACACAAAGTTTCCTATTTTAAACTTCTCTAAAACATTTAATAGCTCTATAATTTAGAATTATAAGTCAATTAAAGCAGCCCTTTGAAATTAACTCAATGGAATCGTTCTTATAAAGAGAACAGAGGATGAAAGTCACCCGTCCCTCTCCATCCACCTCATCCCTCAATCGATCGCATGTGACAAAGCCAATGAATCGCAGAACCGCGTGCATGTTTCGAACGGTTTCACATGCTCTCGAGTGATTCAAAGCAGCGCAGATATTTCATCCATCGAAACACCCGACAAGGGATTGGGACTCGAGGAAAATTACCAATCCCGTTGAGTCAGTCTCGTCGCTAAAATATCCACAGGTGAAATTGAAGGGAAAAAATGTTGACTCGGAAATCTCGCCGTTACCATTGTCATTGGTCAACGCAGTTGACGAAAATATCTAAGTCCCAGCTGTAATTTGTACAACTGCATCTCTTTACTTACAATTATAGCTAAGAAATAAAAGGTGTCTTCGAAAGGCGTCGCATTTCACACGTCTAGGTATCAATAAAGGAATGATTTATAATTGAAGCCACTAATGACGTGGCAGTTTCAGAGAAAAAAAACAGAAAATTGGGAGCACAAAGTTCATTAAAATTTTATTGATAATTGTTAGTTGTTTTTAAATGTTCATTTTCATAATCCATTATCAAAACTAATTTTTTACTCAATGAAATGAAAACGCTACATAAACCGTGGTGACATTCTTAACTTTTACCAGTATCTCTCAGAGTGTACTTGTCCAATGCAAGCTGAGAAGGTTGGATGCAGATTTTAAGAAAAAATAATCGTAATTCCATTTCACTACCATGACTTTTAATATAAATTAAATTTTAGTACAACGGAATATTTCTGCTTCATCATATTGCTCGGTAAAAGATAAAATCATCCCTACACATCCTCGTTCTCCCACTGTCATCTATGACCGTTTAGGAAAAAAAACTATAATGAACAACAGTAAATGCGTGCTCTTTGCAAAATAGGGAAAGGTGAAGAGTATTCGATTCCATTATCCAGGAGATTTATTGAAGCTAGACATAGAGTGTAAATGAAGAAATATCACTGAATAAAGCTCTAGTGAGATCGTTCTCTCAGTAGATTTGAGGAAGATTAGACCGTGGTTCATACTTCCTCTGATCTTGACGCAAATTGAAACGCATCTTCCAAAAAGAGTTAAAACCTTTAAAAATTACCAGCTCACTAGATTTTGCGACAAAAAATACTTAAGAGTTATAGCCATTTCGTAAAACGACGATTTTAGGAGTTCTTACGACTGCATTTCTTACAACTGCATTACATACAACTGCATCCACGGATAATATTATCAGCTTAATGAACAAATCCTTGGAAAGAAAACGACTTGATAACATGATAGCCATTTAATTGAACCTTTTAAATATTAATCATATATATTCGTCAATTTTCATTTAATTATAACGTAAAATTGAAAATTAGAGCAGATATAGCTACGGTACAAAAGGTGAACAGCATTTAAAATGGTTATATTGTCAAAAAGCGAAAGCACGGATAGATACGATGTACGATTTGTCACAGCACCGTAACACCCTTCATTCACGCTCATTCATTTTGAAAGCGCATGGTTTGACTCAAAGGAATTGCCTTAACGCCCTTTGTAAATGAGTCACTGTAAGACCGCAGGGTCTAATTAACGCCTTTTTCATTAAAGGGGTATTTAAATCTATAATGTTTATCGCTTTTCCTACTAGATCCTCCGTCACTAATAATTATGCTCGTTTGCCTTAGAGAAGACTTTCACAATAGGGGAAACAGGGCCCGTGAACTCCATTCAGTGATGAAGAATCACGGTGCGACCCATGCCTTTTAGGTAATGATAGTATTGTGGACTCAAGTCAAAGCAGACAAGTTTGTTGAAAACTTTACTGTGGAATAGCAAGTGCTCAAGAGTTACAGCACTCTTACCTCATCAAACTTTCACATTTCTGAGGAAGTTATAATTGTTTCACAGATGTGAAACTTTTACGGTAGCCATGCGTATGTTCGTTTATGTATATTTCATCAATCAGAATAAACGAGGAAAAAAGTTGAGACTGCCTGGCTGAGTTATTAATAGGAGACGTCATTAAAAAGTATGCGTATTCCAATTAACAATTCAACATTCAATGGCTATGGGAAATCCCTAAATGGCTCCTTTAGCGGAGTTGCCCACTAGTGTACAGACAGATGTGAGAATTTCTAATTGCGCAAATCATTCGTCTTCCTTATACTGCCCAAAGTGAAGGATTTTTGCGTTGCGTATCCTCGCTTTCAATTGTACTTTTATTACCTCGATAAATATGGAATGTTCCTTCTAAAAGAGCTTCACCCGACTTTCTCATTACTCTCTTATTATTTGGAGCTACTTACGTAATCCTAAAAAAAACGGAGTATTGACTTCCTCGTGTTTCACATCATGGCATTCGACCAGGAAATAAAGAAATATACGGATATGATAAGGGACAGGAAGATAAGAGTGCGCAGTTGGAGTGGCATGCTGAATCAAATGCCAAAATTAACGACCCAAGAGAAGTTTTTCAATTAGTGCAAAAAAATTACTGAAGTCATTTCTACCATTGAAAGATTTATCGGCAGAAATAATTAAAAATACCAACAGCAAATGCTCTGAGGGAAACTTGGAGTTCGAGCGCGTAATGTAGGATTATATGTTTAATTTTACATTATAGTAATCTTTGCTCAGATTATGAATTATTTTTACGGTTTCCTTGTTAGGGTTACGTTTTCTGTGCTTACAAATAGAAGTAAAAAGGCTCATACAAAATTAGTCAACAAAATCAACATTCTTGATTTAATAGTATTCCTTAGTATCAAGGTCTCATTTAATTTTGTGACATTACAGTTAATAATATTATTCGACTAATAATAATATCCAAATCCAGGCAAAAATGAACGTTAAATCCATAATTTTAAAGCAGGTGAGAATTTCAAAATGTAATACGTATTTTCATAGATCACCTCTCCATAAATATAAAACGTTAAACATGCCTAGTCAAAAAAAAATACACGCACAGCAAATCAATACTCTCAATAAAAGTTTTTGGCAGAAAAATTGCAAATAAAACAAAAAATTCTAATTGAGTACACAAACTCGCATATAAATTAATATTGTGATAGAAATTAAGGTCCAGCAGTTTACTGAAATGATAATGCTGCCTCTGGGCACTCAAACTACTATCTGCACAATGAAGTTCAGTAAAATAATAAACGTAGCGTATGGGAATTATTAGAAATATTCAATCCTTTTTCAAATGGAATATCTGGTTTGCCCTTTAACAGCAGTGGATAACCTGATTAATATTATAGATAACGAAATATATTTACAGTGTTTATAATACAAGACAAATCATGCACACAAAGAAACTATGCTTAAAGTCTTATTTACAAAACAGGTCCACTAAACCCTTGCGGTTTGTTTCTTATTTTATCTATCTCGTCAGAAATATTTAGACTTTCTCAATTTTATTTTTCAGTTTTAAACAATCCATATTTGGGACATAATGGAACACAAAGCTGGACATTTTACTTCAATCGAAACAAGTCACCGCACGAATACAAAAACTTGATCAATCAAGAAATGTTCGGCAAAATTGGGAATTATGATCACCCTCCACACACATGCTAAAATGCACGAGGAAAATTTTTACTCTAAGCCTATATTATCTCGACTGGGGATAGGATGAGCAGATACCTGGATCCCAGACATTGTGGAGTTCACCTTCCAGTCTCCCTACCCTCCTCTCCTCAACATCCATACCCAATGCCTCAACGTCTTCATTATGTGTACAATCGCCAAGTTCATAATGAGAAGCTATGGCCGACTTTCGCATTCCTTTCCCTCACCAACATAATTGAAATAGCTGGGAGTAAAATGAAACCCTTGCAGCTTCCGAGCTACAATTCAAGACCGTAAAAACTACTTACGTGTTTACTGTTTGATGAAACGCACATTTCTCAATGAGTAGACTACCAACGCCGGTTCGCGAAAGTGTGGATGGGAAGGGTGCTTGAAGTTCAGTAATCAGCGATATATCATTCTCCACTACGTATACCATACCCAATTCGATAGTCATTTGAGAAAAGCAAATAATGTAAGCTCCCAATTTATTTTCTCTGCCATGCTTGAAATATTTAGATATTTTTGATTCCAGTCCAATAGACTTCCCCAGTATTCATTCCATTCTCCTTCCTCTTTTTCCTTCACATTGACGGAAGGAGGGTGAAGGAGAAAAAATGGTGCAGGGAATCCCTCCATCCGTTTTGGACGTAGTAGCCCACTTAACGTAGGATAAGGAACAACATTTTCCCCTGTACTTTGCTAAGTGGTTCCTTGGCTTTTTCGTTAATTCTTAATATGGGCTCTTAAATGACGAGTTGAAAGTACTACAAAAGATC